>CM026214.1:4550079-4710079 GCA_014839995.1 Xenentodon cancila | reverse complement strand
AGGAGAAGACGACGAGGACGACGAAGCAGAAGAAGAGGATGACGGAGAGGATACAGAGGGGGACAGGCCCAAAAAAAGGGGCCCCAAGAAGCGGAAAATGACTCAGGCCCGCATTGAGCGTTCCAAGCTGCGGCGGATAAAGGCTAATGCTAGAGAGCGGACCCGCATGCACGACCTGAACTCTGCGCTCGACAATCTGCGTAAAGTGGTGCCCTGTTACTCCAAAACGCAAAAACTGTCCAAAATCGAGACGCTGCGGTTGGCCAAAAACTACATCTGGGCCCTGTCGGAGATATTGCGCTCTGGGAAAAGGCCCGACCTTGTGTCCTATGTCCAGACGTTGTGTAAGGGACTCTCCCAGCCCACGACCAACCTGGTGGCGGGGTGTCTGCAGCTCAACTCCCGCAACTTCCTCACTGAGCAGCAGTGTCAGGATGGGGGTAGGTATGGCTCCGGCTCCTTCTCCATGCATTCCTACCCGTATCAGTGTGCTCGTCTGTCCAGCCCACACTGCCAGCCGGGCTCAAACTCCCACCCGCTGAGAACGCACGGTTATTGCTCGGCTTACGACTCACTGTACGGTGGGAGCGGATCCCCGGAGTATAACAGCCCTGAATATGAGGGACCTCTCAGTCCACCTCTGTGTATCAATGGAAACTTTTCCCTAAAGCACCAAGGCTCCGCGTCCCCCGACAACGAAAAGGGGTACCACTACTCTATGCATTACTCCGGCCTGCCTGGCTCCAGACCCTCCGGGACCCACAACCTGGTGTTTGGCTCCTCAGGGCCCCGGAGCGGCATTCACTCCGAGAACGTCCTGCCTTACCACGACATGCACTTACACCACGAAAGGGCCCCCGTGTATGATGAACTGAACGCATTTTTTCACAATTAAAGGAAAAGATCATCATGCACGATCTCACCAACAATCTAACCACAAAACACTTTGGAGGAAGATATCTCACTCGTTGTCATTAGTGGTTTTGACATTTATTTTCTCAGTCTTAAGGCTGTTTTGCTGTAGTCAGGGATGTAATGGAGGCTTTCCCACCTCACCCATCATGTTAATTTGCGCAATAAAAGCTTTCATCGTTAAAGGGATTCAATAAACAAATCCTACCTGTGAATTTTGGATTTGTCTGCGAAGAAGAGGATTCCAAATTTTTAATATTTTTCATGTGTGGTTTGTGTTTGCATCGGTGGTTGTTTGCATTATGATGGGTGTGAAGGTTTACCGAGTCTTGTTAGATTACATGACCGGCTACAGCTGACATGGTGGGGATTTCCAAATGTTTGAAAGTCATTAAAAATGTTAAAGTAAATCATATAAACCTTAAATGTGAACATGAGATTTAAAGCTGGTTTTCGTAAATAAATTAATCTAAAGGAATGGCAGAGGGGGGAGTGTGTGGTATAGTTGGGTTGTTTTCAAGTCATTGGCTCGCCAGAATATCAGTAGTTTCGCATCTATGCAAAACCCAGTGAGACCATAGAGTGAGGCAGCAAGGCCCAGGCACACGTCCGTGCACGAGCACGCGCAGCGCAATTTACAAAAAATCAGAAAAACTTTCCAGTCCAAAGTTTTCAACTTTCACTCCTACAGTTAATATTTAAAAAGTCGTGGAAAAGAAGACAACACAAATACACTGTAATCAAACATTTTCTTTTTGTATGTTCACTTTTATTTATGTATATTCTGTTGCTCTTCTCATTGAGCCATTCACTGTATTTTGATTTGGATCTCTGGATTAACTTTAATTTTGGACCCATGTTTTCTTTTTGCAATTTAGTATTTATTATTATTATTATTATTATTATTATTATTGGTGTTGTATTGTTTTTGTAGTTAATGTTAATAGTCTACGAAAATGAAAGGAAACCTATGTTGATGGTCATTTTCTTTTTCTTTCATAAAATTAAAGTCTTTCAACTTTGTATTCAACCAACTGTGTGGTAAAATAAAATAATAATGAATAAGATTGTCCTGCTTGTTTTCTATATGCGCCTGCTGAACATGAAACAATATGTTCCTATTAAAATTAAGTGGCAAGTCAGAGAAAAAAATCCCAAAACACTGAGACTAGACTTACTGCCACAACCTGCAGGGGTTACTCAGTGCCTCGGGGAACTTGGAGCTCTCTCTCTGTCTCTCTTTCTCTCTCTCTCTCTCTATCTCTCTCTATATATATCTCTTTATCTCTCTCTCTATCTATATTATAAATTTACTTGTTTATTTTTAGACTTGGCAAAGAGTTGAGTTTTTCAAAGAAAAAACTGAAAGTAAATTCTTACTTGAATTGACCTTAAAGGTCTATAACAGATGAGGACATCTGAAGTTATTAACAATCTACATGCCGAAGCTTGAATGCCATGATAAACCATAAGTACACAATAAATGATACCAACATGCTGAACTCTAGCAATTGGTTACAGTAACAAGGGTGTCTTAGATTGTTGTTTTTTTCATGGATTTCTGACAGAGGGGAAAAGCTTTTTCAGCACCACGGATAGCTCCCGGTGACGTGGCAATTAAGTTTGACATAACTGCATTTTCAGCTATTTTGCGAGATTTTATTTTATTTTTTGTTTTCATGTTCGAGTTTATTTAAATAGGGTACATTAATTCTGCAAATCTTTTTGCTTTAAACTAGGTCTCCTCAGTAACTGAGTGACGATCTGACTCTCTCTTTACAAAAAAAAAAAAAGAAATGTGTGTGTGTGTGTATATATATATATATATATATATATATATATATATATATATATATATATATATATATATATATATATATATATATATATATATGCCTTTAATTTAACAACAAGTGATCTATATGATTATCTCTCATGTAATGAATTCGGTTGAATGTACAAATCACGTTCGCAGTAATTTCTCAGGGCAGCTTCTTCAACTGCCATTTTAAATGCATGAATATCGATTTTTGACACTGTTGGGATCCGCACATGCGGCACAAACCGTGGAAAGGGCAGTCTTGCCACCTCGGCTGGGTTTGAAGCGCTGCCCCGGGACCCATATGTTCCCAAAAATGTCCCGGGTGTTTACAGCAGTGAGAGCGCACACTGGCTTCTGGTTGAGGGTGATGGTTGACAATATTGGCTATAATATCAGTATCAACACCTGCAATGGATAAACCCAGAATGCTTCCTTTATTCTAAATCTAAAAGGATTATTTGCAGTGCAGCAAAAATTCAGAAGGCCATTCATCTGGGAGATGCACAAAAAGACGTAATCTTTAAAGGGAAGAGCAAATTAGAATTTATTTGTTGTTTTTTTTTTAAGTTTTGTTTTGGGTTATTTTTTTTTTTTTTTTTTTTGAGTCACAGTTAAAGCCGTGTACTGACGTTTATTTTCAGTCTTTATATTTCCACAAGCGTGTTCAATTTTACTGGTGAGCATCAGTTGTTTTTACAACTTTAACAAAATTGCAATTTTAGTATAATCTCAAATAAATAAATTAAAGCTATTATTAAATTGAATAATATATTAATTTCAACAAACTTGTTTGAGACAATGAACTGCATACAAATGACCATCTCTGGCGTGTTTTACAATGAAAAAAAACTCGCTAAGATTATATAGATTCTGCTTTTCCTCCCTTTTCTCTCTTTTTTTTAAAATAAGAATATAATTGAGTTGACTTAAACAATATGATACTTTTAAATGAATTAAGATATTTTCAGTTGCCCTTTAGATCACAAAATTTTTTTCCAAGGATGAAAAAAGATCCCATTGTCATATTTTTTGTAGCTTAAAAGGCGTTTAACTGTGTGATAAGTAAAATTCGAATCGTTCATCATAAAAATCTTAATAATCTCAGACCTGTGGCTTAAACAGTTTCTTCAATTGCAAGGCCACGCGCGTTTCATTTGGTAGACATTTGCTGTTGTTGGGAATCAAAGCAGAAATCTCAGTGTTGGTTTGTGCGATGCGTTTAAAACGGAATTAACCACTAAAGCAGCTCTGAGGCCCCTCTTCGTTTCCTGATACACCTTTATCTAAGTTTTAGGCCCCTATATTACTCCTGGCTTCATCAGCAAAAAAATAAAAATAAAAATAAATTACAAATAAAAAAAGAAAAGGAAAAAAATGCATATATATCTGGAGGAGCCTGTCCATAGATTATGCCCGCAACGGGAGAGGACATCTATCAAAATCCTTCCTGACCCTTTCCTTTCCTGCAGCACCACCTCCTCTTCCTCCACGGTCCGGTGAGAGTGAGGGAGTGAGACTCTGGCAGGCTGGCAGAGGAGACCCGTGCCAAGTCTCTTAATGTTCCCCAGCAGCAGAACCGGGAGCTCCGGGGAGGACGACCCGGCGGTTCTTCGGGCCAAAGTAGCACTGCTGGGAGGAGTCGATGTTTCTTTCCTAATTTTTGCAACATCTGTTCATTATCCGGGACGTTTAGTAAACGAGGGGGCTCATCCTGAGTAGCCCTTCACACGCAAACACACACAAACACACGCAGAATTAAACATTTTTGTGTAGCTGGCCCATGAATATGAATTTTTCTGTGTAAGGTTATGTTGAACATGAGCTCTGAATTTAAAAAAGGCTCCTTTGCATCCTTGGAATTTAACTGTGTTTTTTAACAGTCCTTACATGTGTCACCTTGCAACAAACTAGTTTGATGACATACACAAGCAGCGGCCAAATACTGCTGAAAAAAAAAATCCAAATTATTAGTTTATCTTAATTAGAATTTGCAAGCTTTTAAATGGAAAAAATAAAGTGCTCCAGTCATGAAAAAGATGTAATATTGTCCAAAAGGGCGAATGCTCCTCTAAGAAAAAGAAAGAAAGAAAGAAAGAAAGAAAGAAAAGTGAGATCACGTATTAAAATTGCAAGTGATGTATTTGGTAATTTTGAGAATCGTTTTTATAAACTACTACTACACCTGCTGAAATATTTAGGAGAATCATCAGACTTTAGACATGTCCACAAGTGTTATTGAGCCTATATTTTCCTTTTTACGACTTAAAAGTGTGGATAAGTTGCTTTAAGACAAGTCTGATTTAAAAACAAACTTCCAGTGACATGCTCCGCTCAGGATGTAAAGTAAGTGAATGAATCTCGCTGTTTAAATTATCATGTTCATGCCCACTCATTTTCTCACTCAACTTGATAGGGGGGAAAAAATCAAGAGTGTTTGTCCGACATAACAGTCAATAGTGCGATTATCGAAATGTCGCAAGTATTATGGTGTGAATTCCAATTAACGTTGAGCAAAAAATAATAAGATAACGCTCCTGAAAAAACTGTAGTTATCAAAAGGGAAATATGAGTGAAATATATATAACAGCATATTTGACGCAGAAGACAAGGATAATTTGCTCGGGTGATTGTGAGAATTTTTTAATCTGTCAGTGATTAAAACTAAAATGTGCGTGGATGAAATGGACGCCGCTTTCAAATGCAACGCAGACACACACACATCACATATGTATTTAAATAATGTATGACTTCTGAGAATGCATGGGCGTAAACACAACGTTAACTTCTTTGCCACCTGCACAAACGCAGCAAATGCTCTACATGCACAACGAGGAAACATTTGCGCACGCTTCGGCCAAGACTCTCTGCCAGTGGCCCCCAATACTGGCAGACAAGTGCGGGCCCGTCACTGGCAGTCCATTCACAGGAAATTCCACAACATCTGTTTGTTATCACACAATGGGGCGCAGTGCAGTGCGGGCGGAGAGGGCGGGGGGCGACGCAGGAGCTGAACCGAGAGCGTACCGCTGAAGCTTCTGCCAAAGGAGAAACGAAGGGGCTATTGGGAGGAGGAAGTGAAGAGAAAAGGGGGGCAGGAGAGAGCCACTAGGGGGTTAAGAGACAAAAAGTGGAGTTCCGGGTGAGTGCCGGGTAGGTTTAGGCCTTTGGCGGGTGTCCAAATAGTTTTTGTGTGGGTTGGGGTACCGTCAGATGTTTGTGGAGGGACCGAAAGACATGAGTTTGTGAATAGGATCTGTCCTCGACCTCTCCGGTTCCTAGACATCTTCACGAAGGGTTTCGGTGGAGGTATGCAGTGAAGGGTCAGCACACGGGGCGTGGCTGGCCCCTGTTTAGGAGGTTAAGTAGGAGTGCGCCTGGGACGCAACTGGATCAGAGGGGGGGTTGGGGGTCGTTGCTGGTCTGCACAGATGGCATGTATGCACGCGGATCGGCGTGCGTGTGTGTTATGATAGGGTTGGATGATGCCCTGGTCACATGGGCAGCAGTAATTGGCCTCCATATTGACCAGTTTGCAGCGCTGGGGGGCGGGCAGTCTCCCAGCTGGACCTGTCAGATGGCATCGCATCCACCTCACTGATCACCCCCCGGACGACCTCCGTAACTCTCCCCTTTTCCTTTCATCTCCTTCTTCTCCTTCATCCTTGCATCTCCGCCTCCCTCTGTCACTTTTGATGTCAGGTTGGTCAGCTCCTCTGCCATCACAGGGATGACCTGGTCCCCATCCTCAGTTCGTCGGCTTCTCCAAACTTTAAACTAGTAGCACTCTGGATTTCAAAGTTGTAATTTTCGACCGAAAAAGCTTTATGTTTCCATAACGATCTGCACTGATTTATTTGATGGAATCCTTTTCATTGTCTCCTAATTTCTTAGTCTTGACCTTTTAGAACTGACCTGATACCTGGTTATTTTTTCTTCTTCAAACCAAATTTGAATCACCCACTTTTATTGGATGTTTATCCTCATGTTAAAAATTCTATTTTAGTCCTAAAATTAAATATAGAAAAAAAAAGATTTTATAGATGTGGCCAGGTTGACTTGTTGGACCAAAAACTGTAAGCTGAAATAAATCCTAAAATTGTCAAGGAAAAGGTTAAAATCAATGGAATTAGATTTTTTTTTAAGAACAGTTGATATATTTAACACTTTTAAATGTTTAACACAAATTGAAGTTAAACATTTGCTTTTAATCACTTCGACCTCTGTAAGTGGATGGGGGGGGGGGGGGGTGAACCTTTTTTTAATTTAATTTAATGTTATTTTATTTTATTCCTTGGTGATGTAAAATAGACCTGTGCATGGTGGATTGATTTGTATCACCCATCTAGCCGGAGCAGCGATGGCGTGTGTTTCTGAGATGCAACTGTGAGGAGTTCGCGCTGTAGACGGGATTTCATCCCGGGCTTGGCAGGGGAGGGTCTCTGGGTAGGTACAGAACAATCGTCTCTCCTTCGCTCCTGTCAGCCAGAAAACACAGAGAGCTGGCACACAAGCTCACTGGGAAAAAGAGCGGGAGTGACAAGTGGGATGGACACACACACACACACACACACACACACACACACACACAGGCTGGTACAATTGCGCCCGTGCATCCTTTGCTCAGAAAATGGGTTCTGATAATGCCGTCGGGGATCGTGGGATGACAGGCGGCTTTTGCAAAGTGGATGGCAAAGCCTGGTGAAAATAGTCTGTAAAATGACCACAGCGTTAGCCTGCTGTCGGACCAGCGGACGCGCAGACAAACAGAAGGAATGAGTGATGGGGAAGAACGCAGCAATCAGAGTCTTGCAAAGCAACGATATCTGCCAAGCAGGAACTTCTGCCAGGAAGAACTCACGTGGGAATACACGTTTAAGAGGTCCTGTGTATGTTTAATATACCACACATCCATGTGGACAAGTGTTCCCGTGCTCCTCAGCTATTTGTCAGTGCTTGCGGATGCAGGAGTGCGTGCACGCATACCCGTGCGCTACTGTGGGTGAGAATGGAGAGGAGGGTGTGTGTATGTGAGGAAAAGAAAGATGGGGGGGGCGTTTAAATTCAGTGACATCTGTTCATTACAACTAGAGTGTGTTTATTTTTATACAGCCAGCCACAAGCAGAGAGCTCCACTGGCACCGCTGGTTAATGTAGCAGCCTGTAACGACGGCAAAGCAAATGAAATATTTACTGACACACCGTAAAGCGAGGACAAAGGAAGGGAACGAGTTGAAATGATAAGATAATATGTGACAAAAATGCACTCTCACACACACAGCATCTCCCCTCAAATAAAGTTCCCATTCCGATCTAATTAAAAAAAGACGCACAGCCAATGACTCAGAATGGAAAGGCACGGAAACCACACTGTGTGGGCCGCAGTGGCAGAAAATGGCCATGAAATAGTTTAGAGCAGTGATAAAGGGGATATGTTATTGTGCTTATCCTTGACAACTGAAATCCTAATGAAAACCTTGTCATATATGCCAAGAAGCAAGACAAACAATATCACAAAGTCGCCCAGGTTGAACAGCCTGGACGTATTCTTTTTCCGATGTTTATGAAATGTAAAACTATTTATTTGCGCAGTTTCATTTGTCCTCTTTGAAGAGCATCTCTTGACCTCGAAGCCATCCCTCTCATTGTCTACATTGTTGTTTTTGGGGATTATCCGTGTCCAGAGAGACGGCACATGTTTAGAGATGCAAAGACGCCGTTAATCACCCTGGCACAACCGCAACATTTGAGCAGCAGACGTACATTATTCCAATCATCCATCCAGACTCATGCATCTAGAAGCCCGCCGACATCCCTGTAACGGTCACGCACAGGCACCCCTGGACGGCTCTTGGTGGCCTGCTCTGGAATGCCACTCACAGGGAAGAATCTGGCTGCAGGCGCTCGGTATGTCACGCGTTTCTGAGACAGAGACAGGCGGGCAGAAGTGTGACAGGTACGTACTCTTACACGGCACCCGACAGGTTTGGCGTGTCTACTTGTGTGCTTGCAAATGATTCCCAGAATTAAGGGTGTAAAGGGGGCTCAGATTAACGGGCTCAGGACGCAGCGCTTCACACTGAGCAAAAGGGAATTAGGCTGGCATTGATGTCTCCTCTGCACCAGAACATTAGTCATTCATTACCATGTGGTTGCACAATGAGCACCAGGTTGCCCCTCATCATTTTCCTCTGCGTTATTGCATTCATGACAATGTTAACACGACGACATGCTTTGTTATTCATAGGTCATTATCCGAGGTATAATATTTTCATCACTTATCATGAGGCAGCGTAACCTGTCCTTTTTCTCAAAAGCCTAAAAAAAAACTGTTGCTTGATTATTAATTAATTTACATGGTGTATCAGAAAATAATTATTTCAAGCAAAGAGCTTGGGAATAATAAATATAGGTGCATATATATTAACACAAATTGGTCAGGTTGAGATATTGAGACATATTAAGGCAGAAAATGCACTGAAATGCAGTAGCTTTCAACAGGCACAAAAAACTCCACAACAGTGGAGCATAACGGGGGAAATAAGTGGGCTGAGATATATGTAAAAATGTTTATCAGGACTATTCACCCTATTTTTATCATGCTGAGGATTTCAACGTCCCTCCTATTCTCAAGTCTTTTTAAATATGCCCGTATTTTAGAATTAAAAACCAAGAAAGAACACCAACCCTGGCTTTTCCGACAGAGGGCTGATGCACCGTTTTGTGTGAATATGATGCTTTTGCAAGAGTTGCCAACTTATAAGTGGAAGTTTTGATGCTTGTATTTCATTTTTGTGCCTTGTCCAGAGAGACAGGACATGACCTGTCTCTCTGTTCAGTATGTGCTTCATCAGTCATGTCAGCTGTGAAACATGTAAAAGTGATAACATTATGAGGATTTATAAACTACATTAAATATATACTACTCTTCTTCCAAGCCAGCTGTGATAAAATTAAATTGAACTTTCCACAAAAAGGTTCCTTCACAACTTCATTTGGCTTTGCAGAACTCTAAAACGTCTCTCCTACTAAAACTATTTTCCCTACTTTTTCTTTTTTCAAAGTTTCATAGTCTCATTTTCATCCACTTGTTCCAAGTGAAAACTCATAAAATCAACTCATCTGCCAGGTTGCAAACTGTTGACAGCCACAGTTAGAAATATAATTGGGTATAAAGTATAATTCTTGTTGAGATACCAGACGACACTTAACTGTTAGAGTGATTATTAGACATAGACTGGAGAATTTCTGGAGTGTGCTAGAATTCAGTCTGGAGTTTATTGTAGTTACTTTGCATGCATGCTTTTCACAGTAGAATAATCTCATCTAGACGGCTGTCTGTGTAAGTGCATATGACATGATGCCACCTGTAAGATTTGGAAATAACAGCAGGAGCCACATGTATAAATGGTGGATGAAGTTCTCTCTCTGTCACAGTTGTATCATTTATATAGAAAGCACGTTAATGAGGACGCATGTGCTGTATTGAGAGGAAGAAAGTGACACACAGTACAGTACATATGAATACTGTGTTCAAACATCCTCCCAGTCAGGTATTTTGTAGATTTCCTACCAGGTAGACCGACATCTACAGATTGTTTCCATGCCAACAAGTAAGTAAAAAAATATTTGATATATATATATATATATATATATACATACATACATATATATATACATACATACATACACCATATGTTTAATGAGGCTCATCATGATTGAAGCAGGAAGATAAAGGATTCAATGCAAATGTGACATAGACCCTCATCCCTTTTTATTATAATTATGACAATGCATAACAGTAAGTTTGAGATTGCTAAATTGATGCTTTGAATTTTAGAACTGACATTCATCACACAGAGTGATGGGCCCTAATTCATGATGGCGCATTACAACTCCCAACTGCAAACTTTCCCTGTTTCCTGAGTAGCTGCGTGTGCCAAGAGAGATGTGAAGACGTGAAGACATAGATTGACACACCATCTCTCCTCCAAAGCCTTCCTCCTCAGCACTGCCAGATTAAGGGATTAGCAGGCAAGGCAAGCACTAAAGCTGGCTAATTCTCACCCAAGCATTGAGAGCTACCCAGAGCCCCATGGAGCCTCTTTCTGCTCAGAGCAGCTGTGTGGTGGAGGGAGGGACAGAGCTGCTTCCCTCTGAGGAACCAGAGGAAAAGAGAGAGAAATCCCACCATCACTCATTTGTTTTCCAGCAAAAACACTGATGACTTTTTGTCAATAGCATATTTGTCTGATCGATCACAAGCAGCCAAACTGAGCCCACCAGCACATGACACTGGTCGGCCTCTTCTTTGGTACAAGATGCAGTGGCTTTCTATTAACACCTTTTTTTTTTTTTAAGGTATTAGATAATACTGGCTTTCGATGGTGCTTGACATTACCAGCAGGTTAGGAGATGCCAAACTCTCAATTTTAGACTTTGAGCCCAAAACTTGTTTGGGATCAAATATATTGATGTATTGTTTTTCTTTTTTAACCAAATATGTTTGTGATGTCTCCAAAAAAATACATTTTGTTGTAGTTTAATATTTTGGGTGAGATATAAAGCTTTACTGGACTTAACCTTCTAAATGTACATTTTGTCGCTTCTTCACAGTGCATGGACATGAAATAAAAAACCCAACATTATAATTAGTCAGGATTTGATTTTCCAAACCTCATACCTCTGAAACTGTAGGTGGCGCTCAGCAGATTTAAACCAGAATTCCCCAACCATACCACTTGTGGCTGATTCTGGTCACAATATCTCCTGTAACCAATAAAATATAAACCATTAAAGCATGATAATTGTGCAGACATGTTAAAGTCAGAAAACAAGGTCAGGAGTTTATAGAATAAAGGTCAAAACAAAATTAATAAAGTTAAGTGATTCATACTGTGTTGCATGTTTGGTTGTAAGTACCATTTTTCAGAGTTGCCCTCCCTCACCTGTGCCCGTTACCGTGGCTACCTGATACCCCTTTGTCTGGTTTGGTTAAAAAAAATTATGTAAAATAGAAGATACTTGAAAGATGCAAATGAAAAAGATTTGTATCCACAACCCCGAAATATATTTGCAATATATTTAAAAAATAAATAAATTAAGCAGAGACCACATTCAGACGCCTGCATTTAGATCGGAAGCAGTTTGAGGCAAATTTGTGACAACTGTCAGCAAGGAGAAAAAAATCAACAGCAGTACCAAAAACATTGTATTTGTGCAAACTAGATCAATAAAATCAAATACTGGCCCTGATGCACACCTCTGCTTATGGTAAAGTTGCAGCGGTCAGACGTTCATCTGACCAAAGGGTGAGATGTTCGACCAAAATGCACAGCGCAAAGATTGGCAAGAACCACACGCAAATACCCCCAGAAGGTCAACAAGAGAAAAGCTGCATTTGCTTATGGTCCACAACCTTACCGTGATTAAAATGCTGGTGCGACTTTAAGGCAGGTGTGCAAAAATAAACAACATTTCTTAATTGCATTGAATCGAATTTAAATAATATAGTGTCTACTACAATACAAGTTTCCAGAGACCCAGAACATGTGCCCCAAGCAATTATTACATAAACAACGACAGGGGAAAACTCCCCTAGTCGGAGTGAAACCTTAAACCAAACCGTGGCAAGGAAAAACTTCCCTTTAAGAGGGAAGAAACCTGGATCAGGACCTGGATCATAAGGGGGGACCCTCCTGCTGAAGACCAGCAGGGTAGAGCAGGAAAAGAAGAGAAAAGAGATGAGAAAGAAAGAATGAAGAACAGAGAGGAGAGATCTTCTAGGAATTACGAGTAGACCTGCACTCTCAGAACGGAGAACTCTGTTAGGAACATAAGGAACAGTTTAACTGCGAATAAGTTGAGCTTGCATTTGTTGTGACACTGTGATCAGACTCAAATTTAAGCTGCAGATTAAGCTTGTAAGGTGGTATCATCTAGTTAGTGATGCACGTGCGAGTGAAAACAGGATGGAAACTGGCATTTAAATTTGAGTTCAGATGGGTCTGTTTATATACTGATTTTTTATTGTTATTATTGCAGACTTTGACTGTATAATAGCTGATACCAAAGACAACAAAGTCAGCAGCGCTGGTTGCTCTATCTCTACGTGCCTCATAGGTTCAATCCACAATCCACGACGCCAGCACCTAACAGCAACATCTACTCCTTCAGCAGAATGAAGGTTGAAAAGCAACACAAAGAGGCACGGCAGGAATACGTCCCAGCAGTGTTTCACCGCAAACACACACACACTCGTTCATCTTAAGTTTTCGGTGCACTTTGGAGACCTAAAGCAAGCAAACGACATCCATCTCAGTTCCTGTTCTGTAAACAAGAGGAAAGGCAGAGAGAGGGTCCGTGGCTTGGGTACGTGCGCTCCAGCAGGCAGAGGACAATGCAGAGCTGGCAGAGTCAATGTCTCGTGCCAGAGGGAATAGAGTGCCACATGGTGCCCCTTTAGAGCAGGGCCAGCCTGGAGGGGGATGTGAGCCACAATGCATGCGCACATGTGTGTTTGTGTCTGCTTTTGTGCATGCACTTGTGCATAAATGTGTTTGTGTGAGCACCGTACATACCCTATCAAAAGAGACAAGGGAGATCTATCTTCAAGTTTTAGGTGTAATATATGTAGATTTGTGTGTGTTAGAGTGTAAAACCGGTTGTGTTATTGCATATGTGAGGGGGGGTGCAGAGCAAGGTGGGGCACTGGGTGGGTGCGTGTGTGAAGGGGGAAGTCCCAGTTCCCTTTTGCATCTTAAATTCCTCAACATCTGTTCAATCCTTCTCCATGGCAGCAGCAGCGGGTTGTGATGTCAGTGTGTGAGTGTTCACACATGTTTATGTGTGCGTGTGTCTGCAGATGCATATGAATATGTGCGCCTGTTGTTGTGTTTGCGTCTGTCTGCATATGTGCATGCTCTGCTGAAGGTGCTGGTTGTTACCCGTACCTTAATTAGAAAGAGACAGAGACTCGTTTTCAACAATACTTGCAGGTAATGTGAAGCGTTCACAGCGAATACATAAACAGACCCGTTCACCTCCAAACCCTGCGACTCCGCCCCGGCTCCCAGGACTGTGACCTAAATTAGAACTCAAGTTCAACGTCTTTGATCAAAAAACATGATGCACGTCGCCCTGTTTGGCTGACAACAACAATGAAGCGTTCCCCATCATCAAACACAGAGATAAAGAACGAGAGCTGCAGCTGGAGTGGGACAACATGCAAACCAAGTAGGTCAACCTTAATGGCCAGAGAGGGGTGTCCTATCTAAGCCTGAGTGCATTCAGCACACTTTTCTAACAGATTTCGAGAAGTCTGCGAGAGATGTGGGTTAGTGTTAGCATGTCATGTGCACGCAAGAATGCAAAACGACAGGAGATTTTAGGAATGAAATATTTAGGTCCTGTGTGCCATCTCCTGAGCGAGAATTTCAAAGCATCAACGTAAACAGCTTTGAGGCCGCGGAGGAGAAGTGAAAGTATGTTTTCTCAAAGACTGAAGATTTGTGGTGCTTTGATCCCACGCTGGTATCTATATTTTATTATTCTTTACTATTGGACAGCATTTTGTTTCATGACGTTCACATGGTGAATTACTTCACCGTGTACATGCAACATTATTGATCATACCATTAAAATGTCTTCACATGATGCTTGCTTTGCAAACTTAAAACACACTGGCAGGACTGTGACTCATTTCATCATTGGCTGTCTGTGTCTGCGTCAGGCACACCCAGCTCACGCGGCAGTCTGCACACGCTCATCCGTAACCCCTCTGACAGACACCATCCATTGGGCACCCCTCACTAACCTGCTGCCAGTCTTATGGCACCTTGTGCCAAGGCTGCCAAACTTATGTCACATCAGAGCAGACCCCGTGTCAACTCCTCACAATACATATGCCAACCCGATGACCCCCACTTGCCAACCTCATGCAACATCGGTGGCAGTCCTCAGACAACAATATGCCAGCGGAGGACCTCCGTTTGGCCCAAAATTTAAATCCCTTGGTTTGCGGGCGCTGAGCAACACTATATGGATGTGGAAAAAGGTCAAAAGTTTCTAGTGAATTAGGGTTCAAAAGAAAAATCTGTTGATTTGGTTCTTCTTCAGAGGATGCAATTAGTGATGAAATCCCGCTCCCAAGCCCTGCTTAAGCTCTAATCTCAGAGTCTGTGGCTTCCCTCCAGTGTGCCCGTCTACCCGCCTGTCTCCCACCAAAGCCCCTCACCTCTGCCTCTCTCTCCTGATGCCTGCTGGCACTTTGGGAGCAGCGCCCCTCCAATCCTTTTTGCCCTCCCCCTCCCCAGCCCCCCTACCCTCCCTCCCTCTTCCTCTGGATGCCAGCCGACGGCCCTCACAGTGTGGCACGCCATCTGCTGCCGCCCGCCCCGGCAACCCATCCACCACTCCCCTCTTCACTAACCCCCCCCCCCCCCCAAACCCTGCAGACAGCAGCTACCCACAATCCCTTTCTGCCTCAGCACATAGAACAGGAGGTTTTCTCACAGATCACTTCACCCCCCGATGCCCCTGCTATAAAGGAGGAAGCTGTGGAAAGTGTCTATCTGTGTGTGTGTGTGTGTGTGTGTGTGTGTGTGTGTGTGTGTGTGTGTGTGTGTGTGTGTGTGTGTGTGTGTGTGTGTGTGTGTGTGTGTGTGTGTGTGTGTGTGTGTGTGTGTGTGTGTGTGTGTGGTGAAGATGGTGGGGGGGCTCACAGACAAAACATGCAAAACACATGGTACTTCATATTTGAATTCTGTTTTTGCTCAACATCCGTCCTCACTCACTAGTTATTTACACCCAAAAACAGACACTTCATGTGAAAATTTGACTCGATTTTTTGGTACTTGGTCACATGTTCACATACAAACACCCTGATCAGGTACCACAAGGCCTGCGAGTGCTGGACTTCTTCCTCGATCAAATCCTTTTCAGAAAAAAAGGTTAAAAAAAAAAAAACTATGTCAGTTCCGCAAGAAAGATAAACACTGATCTTGTTGTCTGTCACAAGATCTATCTGTGAAATTGGGAATGACTTGAGGTTCCTGTCTTTTGCATTCAGTGAGTTATAAATTCACACACGCAAACACACAAGCACATAATATACTTCAGCACATTTTTTATGGAACACGGCACAGAACAAGTTGCAGCATCTGTCAGGTAGCTGACATGAGGCGACTCATAAAACCTCTCTGTGGAAACACCGCCTCTGTCTTTTGGGGATCCGATGGTGTCTCTATGACAAAGCTCTCTGATCAGAGTTTAGCTTTGAGAAAAGCCAGCTAAATAAGACGAGGGACATCAAACCATAGGAGAGAGAAAAGGAGCAGTGCTTCATCCATCTTGTGTGAGTGTAGAGCCTCATTCCTGGCACTCTATCCATCAATGAGCGCAACATTAACTCTCTGGATCAGAACCAACATCCCAAGATCTCGCTCCATCTCTCTTCCCCTCCTCTCACTCTGCTAAATACAATCACCAACGTACAGAATTAGTATGCTGCTGCCATCTTTTAAAAAAACCCAACATCTACCTTTCCACCTTCAGCAGGATCCAGTTGGATCTTGCATTCATCCTAAATTCTCCTATTTGACTGTTAAAAAAGAAAAAACAAGGGACATGTCTGTATTTTTGGACGACCGCTTGGACTCTTAATCTTTACACACACCACCATCTGAAGAGCAAGCCTCCTCAGCACCTCTGACGTGTAGCTCGTCTCGATTCACCTCGTCTTTTCTCCTCTCTGCTCAGCAGCCTCCTCTCTTTGTCTCTCTCCCAGTTGGTGTTAATAATTTAACTACTGAGCTGCTGCAGAGCTGGCTCCCGTCCAGGCCTCCGATTGGCACTGTCTGTCTATTTATGACACTGTGTGGTGGCGCACATGTGTGGGATGTGCAAGAGTGAGAAGAGGACTGTGTGTGTGTGTGTGTGTGTGTGTGTGTGTGTGTGTGTGTGTGTGTGTGTGTGTGTGTGTGTGTGTGTGTGTGTGTGTGTGTGTGTGTGTGTGTGTGTGTGTGTGTGTGTGTGTGTGTGTGTGTGTGTGTGTGTGTAGTTGAAGATGTGCATGTGTTTCCTTACCAGACTTCAGCCAACAATTAGCAAATTATCCCCCAAAGCTTTGCAACTGTCACCTAAACTGAAGTTTGTGTCATGTGCATCTCAAAAATCTTCTTCCTTAATTGTCACTGCAAGACTCATTTGATTCACATGAAGCGGGTTGTGTTAATGTGTTAAACAAATTAAGGAGTTTTTTTGTGTTTTGTTGTTTTCAGTTTTTTTTATAGCCAAATGTCTGCTGGACTTTCCAGTTATGTTTAGTGTGATGTAACCGTGGTGGGTGTCGTGTTATTTTTAAACACTCCTGTAATCATGCTGCAAATGTTTCAGAATAAGACTGGCATTATCTAAACATCCCTCCTAAATTCATGGATGTGATTATATTTACTTTCCCATTTGCAGTCATTTAAAAAAACTGTAAAGTCAAAATAAAAAGAATAATTTCTCATAAAAGGATGAAAATAAAATAAGCCAAATTACAAATGCCTCAAACATTGAAAAAAAAAATGGATGATTTTCAATATTTATCCTGATTCCCTTAAAAATGATTTTCCCTGAAAGTGGAGGAGTCAAGCCTGAAAGTGGAAATCTTAAGATGCAATCTTTAACTGTAGGATTTTTCTAAATAAAAAAAAACAACTAGATATGTATTAAAGCTGCGAGTGAGTAAAAAGGGCTTTAGAAAGCCTCTTTTGGGGGATGAAATCCCCTGAATTAAGAGAATGCAGACAAAGAAGAGGTTTAAAGACTACTAAACACAAAAGAAATTCTTAAAACAATTTTCCTACTTAAAAAAAAAAAAGTCTCTCTCACCACAGACTCAATTCTACTAATACTTGAAGGTCAATAAGAAACTTCTAAAATCTGTTCCCTGCATCACCTGAAAGAAAAAAAATATTCATATTCAGATGATCTGGAGGAAAAAGTGACATTTCCGTGTCTAGTGTGCGACTTGTGAGTCCCGATGGCACCTCCTACACCTCTCACCCTCTCACAATCCGGCCCACAGCATCTCTGCCGGGTAAAGCCAGCAGCTCACGACTTCCGTTTAGTCATCCCTGCCATCATCAATCATGCTTAGAATCAGCCATCATACCAACATCACTTATCATGGGCTTTAATGGAAAACATTTGGAAGTGTATATTCATCTGAATTTTTTATTTTTAGGCTTGACAGTAAACAATAGGGACCCCCCTCCCCCTCCCCCTTACTGTTGCCTACTCTGAAGTGTAACCAACAATATTTGTTTTGTTTACCAGCTGTGTGACTATGAAATATCACAACATCACTTTGTCTGCAAAGCTGATGTGATGAATGAATGTGTTGTTGCAGCATGAGGTCCTTATCTGGGATTCATAGTAAACAGACATATGCAAGGCCGCCCACCGCTCCACCTTATCTAAATATGATGTCTCGTAAGGGCCTTTCACACTTGTCGGAAAACACAAACACACCACGAGTGGCTGTGTGTGCACAGAACCTGCACTGTCATTAATTTCAGAGATGGAGGGAGGTCAGCGTACCAGACGGCGTGTTTGCGTGCAGGCATGTGTGCTAGTGGATGTGTGCTCACATGTATGTGAGCGTGCATGTCAAAAGGGGATGGAAACACGGATGTGCGCAAGCACACGCGCACACCGGGGTTTGACAGGTGGCTGCGGTAAAGAGGTGGTCCCTGAGCTGGGGTCTGCCTGTCTCTGGCTGAGAGAGAGAGGAATAAAAAGCTCCCAGCAGCTGTCGCCCTAATTCCTCTAACACGGTGCTTGTGCTCTGATTAGAAAACAGATCTGGCCTCTAATTTACTCCTGACATCAGCTAATGCTCTATATCTCAATCGCTGCGTCCCTGCTCGCCACTGGCCTGCCCAGCTGGACACACACACGCACACACACACACACACACATATATACGCATGACGACTCAGGAGGTTAAGAGGCCTGCAGCTCCAGAAGCACACACAGGTAAACAAAGCATGCAAGCCGTGGAGTCCTCACGCCGTTTCACATCACTCTGCAGTTCAGATGTGACTGGATGATTCTCTTCAATCAGGGAAACACCTCAGCAGGTCTGAGGAGTCAAGTGGGTTGCTTCATGACTCCCTGCGCTGCCAAATTCCTTCCTGTAAAAGCAATTTGCAACAGAAAATGCAAATGCCAAGAACAAATTTGATTTATTCACCCCCCCCAGCCTTCTTTTTTTCCACCTACTCTTTGATAATTTTGTAGGCAATCTTTAAAAACTCAAAGACGACAAATTATTTTTGGTTTTAGTTTCTGGCAACTTAGCTTGACTTCTTGTTTTTGATTACGGCGACTACTGAAATATGTATCAGACCTGTGCAGCAGAAGCCAAGAAAAAGTGTTTAAAGGTTGCCAGATTCGTGTTGAATCTGTGTAGGTCAGAAATGCGCAGCCCACTTCCAGTTTATTAAATAAAACATTCTGGAGTTAAAACATCCACAGGCCTAATATTAGATGGTAACAAGTGTAAACTTTAATCAGGTTCCAAAACGATTTGAATAAAGCAAATTTGAGAAAGAATGACTATTTGTTTGAAGCAAAATGATAATTAACTCCAGCACAGAGATGAATGGAGCAACATCAAAATAAACTTCTATTTTAAGCCTCTGACTAAACTTTAAAAAAATGTGATTCCCAAATGTACAAATTTCATCTAATGATGGTGCGAATAGGGTCACTACAGTAAACCCCAGTTAGTTTAACTTTACATGAGAACAAAAAAGGTCTAAAAAAAGGACTGTTTGCATGTGCTTCTCTGTTCTGTTGCTGCCACTTTGTCTTAAGTCCGTAAAAGTCAACTACAAACTACAATCAAGAGATGCAAAGGAGGGTGAGTTCATGGCCTTCACTTCATAGAACTGGATCAACATGTAGACGTTTATGACAAAATAGCCACGTGTTACGAGCAGAAGCCATTTGTGTTATTTGTGGGCTGAAACTAAATTGAATTTATCGTCTAACTTTAATCATCCAGTGTGTTGGGAGCGATTGGATGTAGCTTCATGCTCTAAACAGTGACATGATTTTTAAGGATGTAATCCGTCATTGTTATTGAAGCTTTAACTCACATGAGTTGCAGGTTTTTTCCTGTTGCCACCGATTTAGTTTAGGTGGAGATTGTGTTGCACCGTAAGTGTACAGTTTGCAAGATTCCTTGGAGATATATTGTCATGCTATTTTAAAAGGTAAATGTAAATTAAATAGGGTTATTTCCCTAGTGGTGCAAAGATTGCAGATTATTATTACCCATTTATTTATAACCACTGCTCGAGTGTCTTGGATAAGAGTTGTGCACTGAAATCAAAAGGAGGAAGCACTTATACAGCAACCTGTAGCTAAGACCACAACAACACAAACTCAGACAAGTCAAAGGTAATTTAGAATATAGAAGCAGTTAATAAAGAGAGAATTCAATATTAAAATGGTGTGATATGAAGCAGGATGCGTTTCCGTGTTGAAAGGTCTTAAGTGGCTTTTGGAGAAGCAGCTGCTCTCTTACTCTTCTGAACTTAATATTTTACCAGCAGGGTTTCGAGGCCCTTCCGGCCTACTGTCGCCCTTTAAACATGTATTTTCCTACAGCAAAGACTTTTATTAAATACATTTTTTTGGCAGATGCTTTTGTCCCAGAGGCTTATTGCCTTTTCCACACAGTCCATTTTGCTCAAGGATCACAATCCACACTTATATTAAAAATAATGTCTATATTCCATCCGTAGGAGGCATTTGAAAATATACCGACTGAGAAAAAGTGAGACACAGAGTGAGAAAGACACAATAACCTCGGCACACAGAGACCGCTTTGACTGCCTGCGTGACAGAACGTGGAGAGATGCTCCACGCTGCCGGCGGAGGACGTCGGCCCGGCTGGGTGTCATGACGGGGTTGGCCCAGCAGGGGGCAGAGGTGTGATGCAGGGAGTGGGAGGTGACAGCTCAGTGTCACACCGCACACGGGGTGTCACCTCACCAGGCTGGGAGAGAAACAGAGAGAGAGACGGAGAGGAGAGGAGGAGAGGGAAAGAGTGGACAGAGAGACAAAAAGGTGAGAGATCTGTCTCAAGCTGTGCGTGTTTTTGAGAGGCTGTCTGTGTGAGGACTCGAGTTTTTGGATTCGAGGACATTCACCTCCTAACACTTTTTAAAAGCCTAAACTTTACTAAAGACCAAATCATAACAGGATTTACATTTGAGAATACGTATAAAGTTATTAAGCTGAGATATAAATGCTGAAAGAAGAGATGATATAGGAGATAAGGGATCATTTTCTCACATTAAGCCGCACTGTAAGCCCATCCTAAAAGCCTGTGTGCAGCTTTGCTTTAACCAGCTTTCTTTGTATATGTGCATCCTTGTGTACGCGAGAAATCCGTTTTATTTCCTCTTTCTTCCCTCTCTGTCTCCTACATCTGTCTCCAGGGACTCGCTTGGCACCTCTCCCTACTTTTCATCCTTGCTCCAAACTGCTGCTGTCTAAACATAGGATGGACACACACACACACACACACACTCTCTTTTTTTCTTGGTTTCATAAATCGACACACACAAAGAGAAAAACAGGAAAATACACATATTTTATACAGCTGCGCCTGTAACCTGCTTAAATGCAACACAAGCGTTTCTTTTTCACATCACTGTCACCTGAAATATTAGAGAGGGGGTTCACGCATACAAACAACAGCATCGGTGAAACACCAAACAAGTTGAATCCAAAGAGATCAACACAAATACACACAATGTTTAACGACCGAGATGCTTGCCGCCTCTCAGGAAAAACACACTCACTCCCAGACAAGCCCACACATTCAATCAAAGAGAGGCAGCATCCCTGCGACTCAGAATACAAATCCAGCTTGAAAGGAAACACACACATGCTCATGGTGCATGTGTGTGTGTCTGTGTGAGCCCTTAGAAAATAAACAGAAATCAAGGAAAGACATAAACATCCCACATTTATTTGTTTAATTTTCTACCCCATGCTTGCTGCTCTTTTCGTTCCAAACCAGCTTTAAATGCTCACACAGACCCCCCCCCCATTAAAGTTCTCCAGCAAAACACACACACACACACACTGACAGGCAGACAAGCCAAACTTCAAAAGCAAGAAATAAATAAATCAAAGGCAAGTCTGATAGGGATTAATTAATAACAAGAGAAGAGAGGGGGACGCAAAACAGGAAGAAGGGATGGCTTTGTAGCAGTTCGGGAGGAAGCAGAGTCAGGGTTGCAGTGGTTTTTGGAAGCAGGCTGGAGGTGCAGCCAGTGAGGCAGAGTGTGCCACTCACATTTCCAGTCCTACTTCACTTGCATCGGCAACTGAAATAAGCAAATGTGGAAGCACAGTCCACAGATAGATGGTGTAATTTGCAGGCGTGCTGCAGGTGGAAAGGGCCTGCAAGACACACCGTGAAGCAGCGTGGCTTGTGTCTCTTCTGAGTTTCCTACACTCCGTGGCTTTTTCTTAATTATTTGGAGAAGGGTGCGAGTGTGAACGCAAATATGCAAATGAAACGGTTATTATTACATTGCTCATCAAGCAGCGCGGAGTAGACATTAATAGGCTGATGAATATGCATGTGAATTTGTTAATTAAGTTAATTATTCTGCTGAAAATGCATTCGTCTTCCAAGGACATCTTCCCCAGGATTCCAACCTGCTCCACTCATTAGTCATGCGATATTTTACACTGGGCGCTGGGACAAGATGAAGGGATGGGAGGGGAGGCAGGGGCAAGCCGGGTAAATACGTACACAATATCGGGCGATTTCGTTTTTCGAGTCTGCATCGGACAGAAGTAACGGCATCAAAAAGAGATATGACGGCGTTATAAAGATGCCTAATCAGTCTTTTGCTCTTCCTAAGTGAAGGGTCAGTGAAAGACAGGCCGCCGCAGCCAGCTACGGAGGGGTGTTCGCTCTTGCGGTGGCCAGACGTTCACTCCATCTCTGCTTTTCTCTTTCCTCTCCAGTAATTCCCCCTCTTCGCTGCTTTTCCTCTAATTGCTTATTAAAACCCTCTTAAATGAACTTTTTGTGCCAACTTTCCAACACATTAATTAATTGTTGTAGCCAATTAAGTGTCGCTGCGCAAATGAGCTTCAGCACAAATGGTCCTGCAGGGCCCGTCCTCCCTTCACAGACCCCCCACCCTCCACCCCATACACACCCTCCTCACACCCCGAACCCTCCTCCTCCACCCTCTCTTGCAGCTTTCCCCACCCCGCAGCCCCCGTGCCCTTAAAGCAGCAGTATCGGCGCATCCAGACAGAGGGAGTCATCGGCGTTGTCTTGCTGATCAAGCTCTCTGAACTGAATTGGTAATGAGATAGTGAGACCTTGAGAAAATACTTCGCTTTGCAGAAGTGCAGCATCATGCAGAGAGGATGATGCGTCTTTGGCTTAACAGCAAAAAGGTCAGAGAAAGATTTTTAAAATGTCAGCATCATCTGCCTGAGACTTGTTTTCATTGTCATCAATGGAGCAGATAAGAACAAATACCCAAGTCAAAACTAAGGGACAGAATCTGACCTCAGATTTTGGCATTTTCACAACGCGACATCAGCGACTTTGCACCGTCCAACCCAAACGGCTCCTAAAAGCTCCTCAGTGGGTCTCGCTGCCATTGAGTAGTCAGGAAATAAGTGTGTGTGACAGCAGTCTCCCAGAAAACTATAAAACTGAGGAGGAACGGAGCTGTTATGGCACCAATAAAGCATGCTGCTGCAGCAGTAAAGCATACATCATCCCGAGGAAAAAGTCAATCAATTTTTGAAATATTGCATAAATAAAGATGCAGTCATAAACGAAATGGCTGACGTTAAATTTTGTTTGATAGAAGACAAAGAAGATCTGATGAAGGCAGCACTATTCTCTCACTGCCAGAGTTGCATTTATATATACATTTTCTTTTCTGCATTTGGTTCAACTACAAGGTCTCATCACCCGGCCAAACAACACTAACCATTTGACATGTCTAAAATGTGGTCCAGGTGTTATAGTATCCTTTTTTTTTTTTTTTTTTCCATCTCCTCAGTTTACACACTGATGAAACAGCTTCGGTCATCAAACTCGACATCAAACCAGTGAATGGGTTTGAGACAACAGCAGCCCAGATTTACGCCACACAAAGGAGCGACCAAAACACACACACACACACACGCACCCAAACCGCATAATGCAAGACATGTATGTTCCAAGGAGTCAATTAAAATACCTTTAATGATCCGATCTTATAATCAAATGGAATTTAGATATGTCATGTTGACTCATGAGAGCTGTTAAAGGAAAAAAAATGAAGTTACAAAAGTGCTTCAGTCACATCTCCACTGAAAACTCTGCCAAAGGGCTCATCGAAGTGTGATACACGTATGTGACACGGGCTTCTCTTTGATTGATTCGGACCTTCCTTAAACTGAAGGTTAAATTGCTGAATCGAGCTGCCGACTTGGCCGCTCACAAGTGGCTCAGTGGTTGCCTTTGTTGCTTGATCACCAATCTCGTCTCCTCCTTTTCAATCTCCATCCTTAGTATTCTCCCAGTTTGGAAAATTTGAGGGAAAAAAAACCCTGACATGTCCAGTTTTGTTCTCTGGAGAAAATAGAGCCATTAGGAATATTCAGAGAAGGTCTATTGATTCAGCTTTAACCAAGGTTGTGTACAAGATTACCTACGTGGGACGGTTTTGACATTTCGTCTTGCAGCTGGACAGTTTTGGAGTTTGCTCTCTTAAATGTTACATTTGGTTCGACCAGATGTCTGACGGTCATCACTGGTGACACCGAGGTCAAACTGCTGGATTAGATTCAGAGTATCTAAACCCAGCCTGCTCAAGGACGGACAGAACTAGACCAAACTGTGAAGGTACAAACTGACTGAAACAGACAGTCAGTCATTTCCACCAAAAAAAAAAAAAAAAAAAAAATCACAGCAGCTGACAGCATCCAAAATGGAGGCTCCGTTTTGAAATCCGCCGTCGCCCGGCTCCGCCATGGCGAGTATCTGCTTCAGACTGGCACCGTGGCACTTTTATGGGCATTCCCCATAAGGTGCCTTACTGATTGATGGCACAACCTCCCCGCGCCTCCCTCTCGCCAGTCCTCAGTCCCTGATTTATTCGTCTAGTCTCTGACTTGGCACGGGCGTTGCCCACTGCTTCTTCAGTGGAAGCTCCCTGCGGGCATATTCACCATTATTTGGAGTCCCGATGGGCAGGGGCATCAGACAGAACGCATGCTCGCAGCACCGTCTCATCTCATTCACACCGGGTCTGCGCTAGAAGGCAGGTGAGCCTCCCACTGCCTCCACTATGAAAGGATCTCTCACCCAGAGGGCTCAGCTGCTTGCTGGGCCGGAGGGGTAAGCGGCTCTGTAAGCTTGCCAAGCGAGGAGCTGGTGCGAGCGTGTGCGAAGCCGATCCAGCACACATGTGCAAGTGTGTATGTACACACTCAGCCAGTTTGCACGAATCTAGCAAGCCCCCCGTTTTTGCAGATCTGCAGTTTAGATGCCCGTCTGGGTACGAGTCAACATATAATCACTGTAAAATCACCAGAAATATACAGCAAATACATGTCTGTGATCAGAACTAATTAGTCCTGCTATTGTTCACTATTAATGTGCTGTTTCTGCTTTTCATGCATCATCGTTATCTTTTTATGCATCTATTATAGATTTCACATGCAAATGTTTTACAACTGGGCACAAAAAAAAAAGACTCCTTAATAAAAAATCCTTTTAGATCCCACAAAAGCAATAAACAATAGCTAACTGGTATTACAATTTGATTCATGTCAGATGCAACCAATTTTAATCATCTTTTTGTAGTTTCATTTCATTAACTTTGTATTCTTAAATGAATCTATGATTGTCTTTGTTGAATGACAGTTAAATATTACGTGTTGTTTCAACGGTGTGCAGCTCTCAGCTTCTCAGCAGCAACCTGGCTGTTTGGACGTCCTGCAAACTGCAGCTGGAGTAAATGCCTACCATCTAGTGGCCGGTTCACACAAACATCCAGAAACAGCAGGAGAAACGATTCAGCTGGTCGCATAGCTTCCTTTAATAAACTGAACCAAGAAAAACACATTACAAAATTTCTCTCTCTTTCTTTTTTTTTGTTTTACAGTCACAATAAATGATTTTCTCCGCCCTCTTTGTCCAAAGCAAAAAACAAAACAAAAAAAAAAAAAGAAGGAAACAGAATGACTGACCATTATGCTTTTTTTTTAAGCTTGTTATCATTTACGTTCCAAATAACTGCACCAAACAAAAAAAAAAAAAAAAAAAAAAAGAAGAAGCAGCAGCTCTTGTTCAAATAGTTGCCAAGGAGATGAGGGGCACACATATTTAGACGAGGCTTTTAGGGCCCATCATGGAAAGCTGGGGTTTTGTTGTTTTTCGCGTTATACTTCACCGTGGAGAAAAGAATGTGCGTTATGGAGAAGTTCATCATAGTGTGTTGGTTTAATCCATTTTTGAGACAGGAGCATGGGAACTACAGACCTGTTACAACACAAGTAAAAGAGCGATGCCTTCAGGTGGCCTGTCACAGTTAAGCTTGGTGGAGGAGACAAAACCACAGCCTCAAACTGCCTTTGGGTACCATTAAAAAAAAAAAAAAAAGCAAATATACACAAGTATTATCTAAAGGAGAAACTTAACCCACTCCTCCTCACAAGGCCAAGATCATTCATGGGTCGCTGATGTCACATAAGGCTGAAAACGGGAGCCATCGTGTACATTTCAACAGAAAACCACCTCCTCCAAACTGCTGATAATCTTGTCAGAAGTGGGCACCGTAGTGGACACAACAATCATTTGTTTAGAGGGGAAAAAAAAAAAAAAAAAAAAAGGGAGCTAATTGCTGCTTTCAAACTGGAGTGTCAGCTGTGTTTACACTCAGTCACAAAGAGGCATTTCATTCAAGCCCAGAACGTTCAAGAGTTAAGAAGAGAGCAGAGATTTGCAGATGGTGAATGTCCCTACTTTAACTGAGGACAGACCAACCCCAGGTTGCAATGCTCCCACCAAAACAACGCAGCAGCCTGTTCAGAGAGCAGAGATGTTCGTGATGCAACCTAAAAAAAAAACCTTACTCTCTCCTATTTAGACATTCATTTTCAAAATCTATGATTCGACTTTCACTACCTGCTCCTGGTCCAGTGAATTACTTTCTGTGGGTGCTCCTCCGCATTCTCCATCTGCCTTTCCCTTCAGGCCAGGATTGCTGTAGCTGCCCCGTGTTACCCGAGTTTACCTCACCAGTGGACTGAGGCGTCAGCGGGCAGCTCCGTGGGAAAAGCGGAGGTCCTGGTCTTTAGGGAACTGTGCTGCAGCGTTGGGAGCAACAGTCACCAGTTCTGCAGGAGCCTCTGCTGCCGCCGAAGGTTTAGGTGGAGACTCTGCAGTCCAGGATGGAGGAGGCTGCGCCCGGGCCGGAACATCCGCAACCGGGGAAGGGTTTTTGCTCTGCTTGGCAGCTTCGGTGTCCTGCTGAGAGATGAGCTGAAGCAAGGCAGCCGCCATGGCAGGACTGATGTCCTGGCCCGGCTGGGTTTCCGACCCGGTCTGCTGGGAGTTCCCAAGCAGCGGAGCCGGAGGTGGCGGTGGCCCGGGCGGAGAAGGGGGGCGCTGTTCACCAGTTGGGAGCACCCGGCTGACAAGTTGTTTCCTTTTTGACACGGCACCATCTGATGAAGCAAAACAGACAGAACACAGAATTAAACTGGTGTAAATTCTACTTTAAGTTGCCAGTTTTCTTTGGCATTTTAAAGACCTGTCATGCATGAAAGAAAATAAAACCTGCCCTTTTTCTCAAATGAGCCTAACACAAAAGTTGCAATGTCGACCTTCCTACTTTCACCACAAGAGGGACGACGACAAAAAAAAAGAAAAAAAAAAAAAAGAAAATCACCATCCTACAATTTTAGCGTTTGATTTTTCCAATGTTGTGTGGTAAAAAAAAAAAAACAACTATGTATCTATTCAAGCAAAGCAAAACTTATGTTAATTAACAAAAAGACGTGTCTCACCGTTTCCCAGTGACTAGTCATTGTTTATTCAACTGGTGTATTAAGAGTAAAGTGTGCAGCTGATGTCACAGACCTCCCTAAAATAACTACCTTCAACCAAAATGCAGGAACAGGTGAGAAATAGAGCATGTTGAGGTGGATCAATAGTAATGGACACTCATGTAGGAGGATCAACTGTTTCAAAAGGTAGAAAGAGATTTCTTAACCCTATTTGTCAATTTTGTTTTATTTTTTTTTCCCTCGAACCGAACGCGGTGCCAGGAGAAACAAATTCCCGTGGATTTTTGCTACTCAAGTGTCAGCAGGAGTTACCAGCTGGCTGACATTTATATACCTGAGTGAACAGCAAAAAGAAAAAAAAATGTGACAAAAGAAAGTTCAAAAGAAACACATGCAGGTGAGAGCTAAAGATTCAAACATTTATTTTCACTTGATAATTTATTAGACTTTCTTCATAAAAAGGCTGACATTACAGACTGTTTAAAGCAACATCCTGATCGGTGAAGAATCCATAAACACCTCTTTTGTGAAAATGAAGTGAGGAGAGGAAAAACATGTGGAAATGAAACAGACAGAAACAAAGACTGTGAGAATGAAACAGGAGGGGAAAAACGTGGGAAACAGTGCGGACTTTTCATTTTACTTAAATGAATAACACTGTATTTCTGAGTACACCAGTGATGCACCAGTGACGTCCACGTGCACTAAACGTTTACCTGTTCACCAGGCTCCCAATGATCAATAGGGATTCGCCGGCTGTTGGTTTTTTGTTTTCTTTTGCATTTTAATACAGCAGCTGCTCAAAGGGAACAATGTGTGTGTCAGGAATAACAGAGAGGTGGATGCACTTTATCGTAGCCCCATTCATTTTAATTATTAGTCATTTGTCGATTTCATCAGGTAGTCTAAAGTCTAATTAATTTGATAGAGTATATAAAATCTTGGTTTCTAAACCTCAATCAACTTTGCTCTCCTCCATATTATTACGATTTCCGTTTGACCCTGGTATCCTCCTCCTTCACTCTCTAAAGACTGAACCCAGACTTGCCCTTGCCATCAGTAGTAGACGTGGACGAACCGCGCGTAAGCGCCTCCTCTGACTGAACGCCATTGCTTTCATCTCCTTGTCCCTCGGTTTGCGGTTTTATCATTTGCCCCAAAATAAGAGCCAGTAGGCTGGCCTGGTCTTCATGGCTGAGCGGCGGGTCTGCAGATGCGGGGGAGCCCTCCGGTGGCTCAGGAGGTGGCTCCGGAGGCTGGGGCACGGCAGGGGGCTGGGGCGGTTCCTCTGGTGCCCCGTGGTGGTCAGAGCCCTCATTAAGGGCAGACACCAATTGGGTAATAGTCTCTTGGTTGGAAAGGTTGAGGAGCTGGGCCACCTGGGGCATCCTGAGGTCAGTCTGTCCCTGGAGAAGGTTCAGCAGCACAGCCAACTCTGTTTGATTCAGTTGCTCTCCAGCTGCTCCCAGTCCTGAACACACATTAACACAATCCGATCTTAACTTATTCAAATGAAGACGGTATCATCTTTAAAATGCATTTAATACTAAAAGAATCGGGACATGTCCATTCATCGTTCCACCAGCTTTGTGCACTGTAAAAGCACAGATTGAACTACAAGTTTGCTTCTGTCAAAAAACTTGCAAGAAGTATGTTACCTGACAACTCACTCTCTAAGCTGGCAGTGGAGGGCGGTTTTCCAGGTGGAGGCGGCGGGGCTCCAGCTGGGCTGTTCTGTGGTCGACTGTTCTCTCCGCTGGAGGTCCCAGTTGCATCTTTACGGGGCACTTTGGGCACAGGCACATCCTCAGGCAACCCACTCTGGCGTGCACGCCTTCTCTTTTTGCTCCACAGCTCGTGGCAGTCCTGATGGTGAGGAAGACTGGACACAGTGGATGCACAGGTCAGACAACGGAAAAACATTTTACAAATCACAAAGAACCCCCAAGAAAAAACCCCACTGATGTGATGCTGTATGAATTAACCCTTAGAGCTCATGCGGAACAGATCCCTGCCGGATGCCAACCTCGGTAAATTGATGTGGGAATAAGTAACTCCTTATATGGACATCCTGCAGTGTTGTGTTTATGGGTCACATCTTCGAGCTTTATAAAATGCTTTTTTTTCCCCCTTTTTAGATGTTGCTTAGTCAATGTTTTAATTATTTTATATAGCTAGTATAAAAAAAACAGAAGTAGCAATAATTGTGCAGAATGCACAAAAATAAACAGTTTCTCAGTTATTTTTCTGCATAAAAACAAGCAACGTGAACTTTGAACGGTGACTTTTTTTTTACGTTACCCCAAGAGTCCCTCTCTTTTGCAACTTGCAAGATCTAATTTTCTTGGAAAAGAGCGCAGAAATCCCATGAAAGAAATCAAAACACTGCTGTGAATAGTGAAGGATTAAAGGGTATTGACCACGGATCAAAAACGGACAATGGATGCACGTCGGGCATGTGAGTGGATTTTTGAGATGAATTACTTGGAAGGAAAAGAAAATCAGAAAGGCAAAATTTGAGAAGGGGGAGGGAGGGAGGGAGGGAGGGAGGGAGGGAGGGAGGGAGGGAGGGAGGGAGGGTCCTCTGACTGGAGTTGTTGGAGCGACAACGGTGAGGACGAGGAGCAGCCACCTGCTGCTTCTCCACCAATGCAACTTAGTAAAGTCATTATATTCTTGAATGCATATTGTGATATTTATCTCTGTGGTTAAAGGAAAATAATGACAATTTTCAACAAGTTAAATAGATAAAACTGATACATGTCTAGATTTCTTTATATTCTTGATTCTATGCATGTTATAAGTTTAAAATAAAGTTATGTGGTTATAGCACCGTGCAGCTGATACGACGTTCTAGAAGAGTCACAGCAGGAAAAATTAGGCGTTCCAAAGAAGACTCATCTTTTCATCCAGATTCAAAATTTCACTGGTTGACCAGCTAATAACGAACAGCTTCCACAAAAAGAAACACTAATTATGTTTTGTTTTTAAATTACAGTAATGACCAAACAGATGATCAAAGCGCCACAGAAAGGCAGAAGATGTGGGAGATGTGTGTTTGTAAGACCACTTTAAATGAAAAAAAATGTTAAGATTTTAAATATTTTACTCAAGTGACTGTTAAGGCTTAAATTTACAGGTTTCTGAGACACTTTTGTGTCATGTTTTGACATAAAAATCTGCCTGGAAATTTAAAACGTTATTTATGTTTTTATGGCTTTTGGACAACATTATAGTACATTTGTTCAAGTTTCTACGTTCAGAATTAATATTTTTAAGATTTCAAGTTTTGAAAGATCTTTAATCCCCGTTTTTTGTGTGCGATGGGAAGTTTGAAAAAAAAAAAAAAAATTAATCTTAATTTGGACATTTTGAGTACAATTTGATCGGGTGTGTTTATATAGTTAGTGAAAATGAAAAAAATGATTATATTCCTTAGGTAGGGCTGAAAAAAGTCACATTCTTATAGCTTCTGTATATATGTTGTGACATAATGGAGAAAACAGCGTAAAAGCTCTGAGCTCTGAGGGTTATTGGGCATTTTTTGGTGTTTTTTTCTGCTCTTCTCAATACTTAAGACTGTTCGTATGCACATGAAGGCCATGAGCTACTGACTCTGGTGGCGGCATCTTGCTAGGCTCTACGTCACACAGGAAGTCACTGAAAAGCGCTTGCTCCGATGTGCAGCGACGTGCAGGGTCGAGGGTCAGCATTCTGTCCAGCAGGTCCAGCGCAGGAGTAGGCAGACTATACACAGAGAGGAGGAGACGTTTCACCAGTGGGACCAGAAAAAGGGTTGATCGCGGCTGCCGGAAACTGTGCAGCACCACTACGTACAAAGCAAACTCCTCGCGTAGGCGCCGCCGGTACTGCTTCTTGGGTTTCATGGTGTTGAAGAGGGGAAGTTTGATGACATCGGGCCAGACTGCAGGACAGGGACTTCCACACAGACGGCTGAAAGAAAAACAGTACAAGTTAAATTTATTAAATAACAATAAACGAACAAGACTAATTTATTCCAATATTTTGGTTACTTCATGCACAATAGACATGGATAAACAAGTGAGCAACGGAGCGCCGTTTCTCTCCCTGAAGCAGCATCTGCCTTACGCACTTAAACTTCCAGATCAATAACTCATATAGGAAATGATGAAACACTGACGACATCTTACTCCACAAGTTGTAAAGTGGACAACTAATCAAAAGGAAAATCATCCTTAGAAGAAGCCTATATCCTATCAGACAAGTGTGCAGGAGTTATTTATAAACAGGGCATTTTCTTAACGTATTTTTTGTAGAAAAAGGTCTTTGCAGTGGCTCAGAGTACTTTATTATAAATGCATCTCTCATCATTATTATTCACATGCCTGCAAACTGTTTGCAGGCATCCGACATTCCTGTTTGAATCAAAATATCCTTCACGTGAACTGTGTATTGGAGAGCATCTTCACAACATCTTTGTTGGAACGCAACATTCACAAGTCAGAGGTTGATAAACTCTTTAACAACTTCCTTACTTAGCTACTTAAAGTCAAGTTAGAAAGCACATTAAGGATAATCCTTCTCACCCTCTGTACAACGCGCTGTGGCTGATGGGCAGCTCATTCAGCCAGCGGATTATTCCACCCAGGTCCAGGACTGAACCAATCAGATCAGACGCTCCTTTATACCAACTGCCTTATGACCTTAAACCAGCTCGACTTAACCTCTCCCTGTTCTCCATCCACTCTGTTGCTGTGTATGTATATATTTTGTTTTTTCATCTTTATTTCTAATGCTGCATGTTTATATACTTACCTTGAAACTAATGCTGGCGTCCGTTGAAGACTGGTTTAAGTAACGTTACGTAGCATGAACATTTCCCCTTTATTTAACCATGTAATGGTGATCTTATAGGTGACTGACCGAAACAATTGCATGCGTGCGTTTGCTGGTCACCAAAGATGTGTTATCGCAAAGACGCTCTTTCATACACGATTCACGTAAATTACTTTTTGATTCAAACGGCGAATGTTGCCGAACGCTACAAGAATTTACAGGCATGTATTCGTGTGTTTGGGGCAGCTTACCTGATGAGCTCCAGTTGAAGAAGCTCCTGGTTCGCCTGGAAGATGGGCTTCTTTGTGAATAACTCTCCAAGAATGCACCTGAGCCAAGAGAACCAGGCGATAACTCAAGTCAGGAATTGTGAACATACGGTGTGTGATGTAAACTAGGCTAAAAGAACTATCAGAGAATATTTCACAAAGCAATTGTCTGATCGTTTTAATGAGCTGGAACCCAGAAATCAGACTGAAGCTAACGTAGAGGTTTGGTGAACTGTGGTGTACTGAATTGTGGAGTTTACCAAAATAAAAAACAGCATTACGGTCAGAGCTGAAATCGAGACTCCATGACACAGCAGAATAGGTTTTTATGTGATTATGAATAATTTAGAGGAGCCAACTACCTCATCTATTTGTGCATCTCAAAACTTGTTAGATAAAAATTCTCCTTTTATCACAGAAACTAATCTTCTCTGGATGCCAACATGTATTGGAATTATACAAAGAAATAATGAGAACTTTTGAAAAGCAAATTTGAAATATGGTGCTAACGTGCCGGAGGGGCCACAGAGCAGTGCAGAGAGTCCGATTTATGCTGGGTGGATTCGAGTTACAAATCTGTTCTGTGGTTTTATGGGTCTTTACGTGTAGGAGTAACACAAGATGTCAGAGTTTTTACGTCTAGGTCCCACCGGGAGCAGAAGCACCACAGTCTGGATGCAACATGCCAGCCGCTGTGAATCACAGCTGATCTGGTCAAGGAGAGTCCCACCCAAAGATCTGCACAAGCGTTTAGAAGCATCTCGGAAACCAACAACGATTCTCCTCTGCTTCAGAAGTGCTTGAACAATTCAGAGGTTATCAGAATATATTCCAATCACATATGAACAGAAATAGAAATACGATTACAAAACTTTTGGGTAAACTTGTAATCTCATGAATCCAGCCAAACTGGCAGCGCTCAGAAGCACCCAGCTTCTGAAACGCTCCTGGTGGGACACGAGGTTGTTCTGAGGACAGGTGAAAACCGTGGTGCAGCCAGAACTCGGCACCAACTCCTGGTGGGTTCCAGGGACACCTTGGATTCATTTTGTGAAGATGCACCTCTGAAGTTAGAGCGCTACGCACCTACTGACAGAAGTCAAGCGAAAGCTTGGTGAACTCTTTAAGGAAAGTTGAACCCTGCCACCAACACCTGCCTCATTTTTTACCTCATAGCTTTTCAAACTTTAACCAGACACAGGTGGGCTAAGAGATGCTTCACTGACTCTTTATTATAGTTAGATAAACTGATAAACTCGATTTTTCACCAAACCAACACCTCAGCTACATCACTGGCAGGAAACACCCACGTGATGAAAGTGCAAAATATGCGCTTTTGTGATTTCATATCTAGAAGTCTGGTTCATGAGAACAAATTCAACCGTTTGCCCTGTTAGTACAGTTTCAGTTTGAGCTGATCACAGATCTATCCATCGATATCCCCAGCAGACACCTGCCTCATCGTAAAACAAAACAATACTGACACCCTTCCTATGATTTTTATAAGACCTATTCCAAAAATATTTCTCAACAAAGTTGGTTGTTTGAAAAAATGTGCAGACGTAATATTTCAAAATGTTTTAGACTCACCCACAACTCCAGACATCAATAGCAGGGGAGTACCTCTCCTCCCCCAGCAGAAGTTCAGGTGGCCGGTACCATAGTGTGATTACTTTATTAGTGTACGGCCGACTGGAGGCCAGCAAGGAAAAGAGATGAGAGCAATGAGAACATGTTCATACAGCATCTCTGCCCCCATGTGTCCCCACAGAAACATTTCAGCTGAAACTAGGCGGTTACTGAGACACAGCTCCATCTACTGGAGAGTTACTATGGAAAAAAAAAGTAAGAGTGGTACACTCATCAAGTTAAAACACATTCTGTTACTACAAAAAATTCTAAACATGATGAATTCAGATTCACTATAAAAAGAAATAAGACAGGATATTTCCATACTTACAAAACAGTTAGTTACAAAATGACTTGTCTTACCTTTCCTCTGAATTGTAAAGTCGAGCCAAACCAAAGTCAGCAAGTTTGATCTGACCTCTGTTAATTTAAAAGAACAAAAAAAAAAAAAAAAAAAGAGCATTGATGTTGAATGTGTTATGTCAATTTCATGGTACCAAATATTGTAGTCAGCATGCATCCACTAAAACGTTTGAGTGAACTTGGAGAAAAACAAAATCCAAAAATGGTCAGTGAATTACTGACATCCAATTTTAATGGCAACACACTGATTTTTATTTTTTTAAAAACATCCTAGTCTTGGCAGATAATTGGGCTTAATTTTCTTGTGATGGCTGCAGACTGCATAAATAAAATGAGAACTTGCTGTACACCCTTATAAATGTTTGAAGAATCCAGTGAAAAATCGGTTTACAGTAATTAATTTTTTTGTAAACACACGTCGAGACTTGTAATAGGATCTGAAGCAGCAGTCGTTTAACAGAATTTACAGAATGCAGCAGTATTTTAAGACACCAAGGTGAAAAATACCACTTTATTTAAGCTGTTTAGATGTCAACTAACATGACCAGATTACAGACAAACGTGAAGCAATACAATTTATCATTTAGATAAAAAACAAGTTGGATACTGGCAAAGCAAAATTCCTCTCCAGCTTTCGCTGCTGCTCAGCAGCTCTGACTAGGGAGGGGATGTGGCTGCTGTGGCAAAGAAACCAGAACAGTCAAACCAAAGGAGGTTACAAACTGTAACTCCAGATGTTTTCCATTTCTTACCGGTTGTTGAGCAGTATGTTGGAGCATTTGATGTCTCTGTGCAGGAAATTGTTCTTATGGCAGTAGTCCAGACCTTCCATCAGCTGCCGCATGAAGCTGCGAATGTGCTCATGGGAGAACTGCACCAGGCCCGACTCCAGTAGGCCCATCAGATCGTGGTCCATGTACTCAAACACCAAGTAAAAAGCACCTAAAGCAGATGGAAGATATAGAAAAATTAAGAAACAAAAAAATAGAATCAAACATCTGGAAGAGGGGCGATTGGACATTTGAGGGTAGGATTAAAATGTTCTCTCTCCAAAGAAGTTTATATAGAACCTTAGATATCTGCAAGTTGGAAGACCGTCTGTGCTCTACTGAAAATGTTAAAAAAAAATAAATTAAAAAAAGTAAAACGTTGTCACAACTGCACCACCAGCAACATAACAGTTGCATGGTAAATTATTGGTAACTCTTGCAGCATTGATCTCTGCAAGCTGAAAGATGAATAAAATGTGCAACGTACTGCACATTATCAGCTCACACTACACGTTTTTTATAAAGATATTTGTCTTGAATTTCTTAAAGCAAAAGAGTGAAACTGTTTTAATGGGGAATGTGTGACTTTAGGAAATGACTGTGAACAGCAGCAACCCGACCCCAAAACCAGTCAAAACCAAATGTGAACGCTTGCTTTAAAAAAAAAAGACGTATATATCTGAATACAAGAGAAGAAACTGGCGCTGAAGAAAAGTTGTGGTGACCTGCAAGTGGAATGACCTGTTAAGTAGCTATGGGAATAGGTCCTGTTCAGACCAGATGCATACAAAGATCCTGGATGATTCAATCACTACTTGCTGGCACTAAGAGCCAGTGTGAATACAGTCAGGGTGGATTAGGGATGTATTCACATCCAATCACTCATGCCGCATTTAGAAGTAGCCGTGGACCCTTGTGATGAGTCTTATAACAGTGTAAATGCAAATGCCTCCAGGCCATGGTACAAGACCACATATTCATCTAAAGCAGCTCCACACAGGACTTTTCCTGTGTGGAGCTGCTTTCTACTGCTTTCTTCACTCCCGCACTAGGAAAAAGACACACACACGGTGTCACATGATCCATCATTCCCAGGAAACCTCTTGCTCATCTTTTATGTTCATTTCTACAGCAACAGAAATCAAAAGGTCTGGGTTGCTAAAATGCACTAAAGGTTTTGCAACATTCCTTTCATTTTAATTGTATCCTGTAGTGATCTTAATACATTTAACACCTCTCCACTCAAACAACCTGTCCTTCTAATATAAAATCGAGCCCCTTTCCCTCTAGACAACTTTCAGCTCTGCTGTTTGGGGTGCTGATATTGTAACCGTTTATTCATCGGCCAATGGTCAGAAACGACACAATTCGACAGCGACCTCACCAGCAGTCTGGTCTCCAAACTGCGTTTTGTAAACAAAGCACACGTCATATGAGGTGTTTACCGTGCACAAAACATGACTTGAAAACATACAAAGAAGCAGTGCAAGCTGCTGGTACTAAGATTTACTCAGAATAGGAAAGAAAAAAAAACATGTGGACAGCAGTGACTATCTGTGCAACAGAAGAAGTTGGAGGTGAGTAAAAGAATGTCTATGTAAAGAAACAGTAATTGACCATTTGAATTGTAGTAATGTCTTCTTGAAAGCTTACAGCTTTGCAGGTTTCCCTTCCCTGCAACGGTATCAGCCCAACCCTTGTTATCTCACGGCTCGAGAGCTAGATAACCATCAAAGATGGCTCAGAAATTAGCTGGCAGGCATCTTTGATGTGTTTTTAGCTATTCACAGATAACAGAGTGCAGACAGGTGTCCAGTGCTCACCAGTTTGCCACCGACCAGTCTGCGAGCTCAGCCACTGCAAACCGGGCTTAAAATTAACTAATGCGTTTAGCATCATCTGACTTTGTCTAGGTTTCACAAAAATGTTTTGTAATGCATTTCTAATTCACCTAAAAGCTCTCAGATTGCCAGTAGTAAAATGATCGCCCTTGGCTCTCTAAAGGCGTCCTTCCGTTCGAAACCAGTCAAGAAGCCCTTTCTCCGAAGGGTCTATGCATATAAGATACAGAAACACGAAGGGCTGTGTGTACAGTTTCAGTTTAGTACAACGTTGTAAGATAATTAAGCCGACTTCTTTTCATACTAGACAGCAGAAGTACCCTCACACATCAGAACTGAGAGTAGACCTGCCGGCTGTCTTGCAGACTGATAAATAAAACAAAAATTTTGTTTGAATTTTGATTGATGTTGCATCAGAGCCTTAATGCCAGATGTTATAATTAAACATGCAAGTGGAAATAAATAATAATGTTCCGTTTTCTCTTGCATCCTGAGCACAGCAACCTCACTGAAAAACACATGCACCTGGTATTATGTTCCCATTAACGTCAATCGAAGCTGAAGGTGCTAAACACCCACTACTACTGTGGAAATGCAAAGATTAGCCTTTTATTACATCGATTAAAATGTCTCATCTCATAACTGATGACCGTACAAAACTCTGATGAAGTTTAAAAAAAAAAAAAGAATTGTGTTTCAGCAGCACTTTTCAAAAATCTCATAAAAACTGCACTTTTTGTACAGCTCTAGGCATCTCTTGATCACCCCAACTCACAGTGAGCGAGGACTGAAGCAGGTAAGTAAGTCTGAGCCTGAATGTCGACTTTACAAACACTAACCACAATTTCTGGGACAAAACATTGTATATTTTATCAATTAAAATCAACGATAAATTGTCTTTTTAACCTTGTCTAGGTTTTACAAAGGACTTTGCAATGTGTCTGTCATTCCCGTATTAATACAAAACACCCGTACACAGCGCCGCTATCACATATGCCCTCTACAAACATACGCGCTTTGTTTCTACAGCCGAGTCCATTAGTCCATAGTCCATTCTGAACTTTAGATAACAAGACAAGAGACTAGAAAGAAAGTCAGTCAACCAATTAGAAACACTCAGCATTGCTCTTAAGATTATGAGATGTCTAAAAAAAAAAAAACAAAAAAAAAACTAAATCTATATTGGGGCCATTTTACAGAGCTTAAAAAAAGTCCCCCAAAAACTCCATTTAACACTTTGGTGAGCATCTTATTCCTATTTGGAGCTTTTATTTTAATTATCATCATCATTAATTTTAACATTATTTTAACACGTTGTCAAGCGTCTTTCAGACACCTTTCATTTTTATAGCCTCTGTCCCTGTTGTTAAATAACCAGTTAACTGGCATCTCCATATTTTAAAGGCTCATTGTTATTAAATTATCTTTCTAAATCATTTACTGATATTGCAAAATTTTGTTTACATTTCCAGAATTTTAAATAGATCTATTATAATACTGAATTGCAGCTATTGATCAACCAGGAAACGTTTTAGTAGGGAGAAGCCCTAATTTTCACAATAAAGAACTTTTCAGACCAGCGATAACAGAGCACTGATTGCTCCACGAGTTTTTTAATCATCATTATCATCGGGTGTGGATATCCATCTTACCTTTATCCTTTTTAAAGTCAAGTGCATCCTGCTTGTCTGTGACGATTTCCTTCATGTTGACAACGCTACGGTGTTTGAGCTGTCGTAAGATCTTAATCTCTCTTATGGCTGTGATGGGGAAACCCTCCTTTTCATTGTCCAAACGCACTTTCTTCAAAGCAACCAGTTCACCTACCAAGAATGAAGGGCACAAATTGTACCTGGAGTTATACTGATGATTTGATCCCGAGTTACTGTCATGACGACAGATGCTTACCAGTGTCTTTGTCCTTCGCCTTGTACACTTGACCATAGGTGCCTTCACCTATTATGCCGATTATATCAAATTTATCTACACAGCGTTTGCCCCAGTCACTCAGGTTATGTTTACGCTCACCATATCGTGGACAGCAAATCCTGAAAAACCAAGAAAAAAAAAAGGTAAGTGATAATATAGGATTAATAGAGGAATAAAAGGTAAGTGTGAGAGCAATAAAATAATCTGACTTTGGTCTCTTCTTAAGGGCTGGTTGGGGTACTGGAGGAGGCTGGCGGACAGGGGACTGAGGAGGTGAGGAGTCGACTCCAGGCAAAGTGGGCGGTAGAGGAAGGTCGATGATAGAAGTCCGGCTGCGAACTTCTCTCTCTTTTCTTGATGCCCTCTGAGGAGGGGTGGACTTCTTTGGACTGTCAGAGCAAAGCACATTTTTAATCCAAAATGGCTTTTGTTTGAAAGGTGAAACAAGACACAATCTAGACACGTACTTGTACATTTCCAATGCACTTACTGCAACACAACAAAGCAAAATATCACATGATGCTTTAAGTTTTAAGTAACATGAGCTTTGCTTTGTTGGTTCTCATATGTTTTACAATTGTGGCTCACAAAGAAATTGATGCCAGAAACAAAATATTAGTAAAGTGCTAACACATTTTGAAGTATGAGTGACAACTTCTGCACAGCCACAGTTCTAACAGACATTCAGCAACAGAAAAATGAGCTGTGTAAGCTGAGTTATGTCTTTCTCTTGCAGATTTAAACTACTCAGAGAAACTCAGTGAGTTGTTTCTAAATGGATGTGGAGACAAAACAATTGGCTATTACTTAAACAGGTATCTTAAACTTTGTCTTGAAATGTAATGTAAGCATGTGATGATGTGTGACTGCTGGGGCCTCCTTACCTGCCCTGAGCGTTTCCCAGCAGTGCAGGCGGTAAAGGCAAGGGGGGCAGGGTCGACGTCTTGTGGAGAGGTGTCTGGCGGACCGGGCTACGCGTGGGAACCAAAGCTGGTGATTTGGCCTGGGATGTGGGATGCGCAGGGGGCTGAATAGTTGTTTCTGCCTGAGGAGGAGGTGGTGGAGGAGGTGGTGGTGGTACCTGTGAGGTTGGACATGGTGGCGCATGGAGGGAGGGCTCCGGAGGAGGTGGTGCAGGTGAGGTGGTAGAGGATGAAGGTAGAGGAACTGAAGCTTGTTCTTCAGCACTGGGAGCATTAGTGGGTAACTGAGTATTTGGAAGCTGGCTATCTGGTGCTGTTGTCGAGTCTCTTTCTAGCTGCGAAGCCTCGGTTTTAGCAAGTCGCGATGATGCAGAGCTGGCAACTTTGCGCGTTGTTGGTAGAGGGGATGCAGTGCCGCTTGCATTGGCACGAGCAGCCGCCTCTGCAGCCTGGCGTTCCTTTTTCCTGCGGCTTAGCTCTGCTCCCAAGCTGGAGTTGAGGGGAAGACGGGAGGAGGGAGGGGAGCGGCTAGTTGGCCGGCTACTGTAGGAGCTCCCCCCTGCTCCAGAGGAAGTGTGTCTCTTACTACGGGAGCGAGAAGAGGAACGGCGAGATGAAGAGTAATGAAGTGGTGAGCGACTTCTGGAGCGGCCTGAGCGTCTAAATAAAGCAAAAGCATTTAAAAGAAATATTAAACAGTGCAAAAAAAACATTAAGTGGATAAGATAAATGAGGATTAACATGCATCTAAAAAAATATCTTGATTACATTACATAAACATCAAACTTTGTAATCTTAACATTTGCAAGGCTACCAAATTAAATACAGATAATGGAACAGTGAAATGATCGTTTTGCAGAGGACTGAAATGAGGACCCAATAAACTTCATAAACAGTATTTTACACATGTACAGTCTCCAGTCTTGCTTTCTTATTTCAGTCGCTGTAACTTGAAACAAAGTTTTTTTTTCTAGAACAAAAAATGGGAACTGCAAATGACAAGGCTATTTGTAATGAGCTGAAACCAGAAACTATAAAAGAAGTTTTATCACCAATAAACGAATCTGAGATTTTTGAAAGTTAGCACCTTCTGTCATCTGACTGAAATTTCATCAAAATTAGATTTTAAAAAAGTCCAGAGACCAGTGTTTGACCTCTTCATCTCAACTCCTCCAGACTGGTTCCCTGTCCTCCTGACTTAAAACTCACATGCAGGTTAACCAGGATCATAAACACTTTCGAAGATGGCTCGTTTGGTCCTCAATTACATAAAACATTCATTGTGGCCCATCACATTTTACACTTCCCCTACACCTTCATTAGTCAACATGTGACTAAATTGGGTGTACAACCCAACATGGTTTTGAGGGTTTTAAAGGTAGCTTACAGGACATACATACCGAGACATGGGGCTGGTGCTGGATGATCTGCGGGTACCATAGGGGCTGATGGAGCGTCTCCTCAAATAAGGACTGCTGTCCCTCTCAAAGCTGGAGGATCTGTGTCTGCTGCCGTAGGGGCTGTCTGATCTCTGCCTGCTGCGGCGAGACAAATCCCCATAGGGGCTGGGGCTGTGCTGGGCCATCCTCCGCCTGGAGTAGCTGTCATCCCCCTGCTGTCCATAGCTACCTGATGGACTCTCACTACCAACACGTCTTCTGGGACTGGGTGATAAAGCCGAGCTGTTGCCCTTTCTGCGAGGACTACTCCTACTTGAGGACTTGCCCTTTGGGCTTGACTTGTTGCTCTTAGAGGATTTGCGGTGGGTCCTATCTGTCCGGGTCCTCTGAGAAGCGCCGTGGCTTCCCTCCCTTCGACCTTCTCTGCGTTGCTGCCTGTCTTTTCGAGACTTCCCTGAGCGACCGCTCTCCTTGCTGCGGGATGAAGATGTGGAGGAAGTAGTACTACCTACACTGACTGCAGGCTGTACTTGGGATGAGAGCAGCTCCCCTCTTTTGGTGTCACTCTCTGCCTGGAGCTGGCATTTGGATGATGATGAGGAGGAGGAAGCGATCTTCTCCTTGCTTTTCGCTGAGATCCCTTTCTCCTGGTCTTTGCTGCTCCTTTTCTTGTATCCATGCTCGCCGTTCCCAGAGTCTCTAATTTTATTGGGGTCTTTAGACTTTTTCCGGGAGCGTCTGTGCCCCCTGCTCTCTCGACTGTCAGCTTCTCTGCCAATGTCGTCTATATCATAGTCTGGCGATGGCTCCAGTCGGTCCCCCCCTCCCTTCTCGGAGGGCCTGGAAGACGGTGGGTCCGAGAAAGTGTCCGAGTCGGAGCTGATATCGTCGTACTCCACCAGAGGTTTCACCGTGTTGACACCAGGAGGCGCCGTATCGCCGAGGGTAAAATCTTCGGGTCCCGTTGCTACCGAGGACTCTCGATTATGTTTGGTTGATTTATGCCGCTTGCGTTTTGTTGAAAAAGAGGACATCGAAGATTTGAACTGCAACTTTCCGTCTTTGCTTGTCATGTCTCCCTCGGAGGTACGAGTTGGGCCTTGGGTCTGGTGTGACACACCACTGCCGCTAGAATCAGACTTCCTCTTGGTCCCATGGTGTCGGTCCGACCCAGGCATACCTCACACCGGCGTCCTTGCCTCTACTGCGACTGGGCGTCGGTGATGCAGGCAAACCATTCACAGTATAACAGCAGCAACTCCAAACGCCGAAACAAGAGTTATTAAGCAGAAACAGGCCAGGAAAACACACAAACAGTCAAGGCCGCTCACGTCCAGTCCTCCTTAGCGCCAATTCATTCCGTGAGATCCCCGGTAGAGTTCCTCAAAACAGAAAAATACAAAGGTGGGCAGCCGGTGCAGCAGACTCTGTACTTTGGATTAGTCAGTGACTGAAAAAGGTCCAAACAAAACATGGAAACATAGTGGTGTCGTCTCCGTCTCAACGTAGCTAGCACAGCTAGCTAATGCTCGGCAGCTAGCAGGTAGACTCGTAAAAAAGAAAAAAGTCCCTTTGTGAAAGCTGTCCTTGTCCGGAGCCAAGTTAAGTAAAGTTTTTATTCCACAGCATTACGGTCTTAGCGTTCGGAAACAAGCAAACGTCTTCAGTAAAAGACGCTCGTTTCTCGAACGAAATGAAAACTTGACCCGGTTGGTGCTGTTTAAATGTTCCCTTTAATGTAAGTTTTACCCCCTATAAATTCAATATTGATAAGAAATTATAGTATTTTCGTGTGCAGTAGATGTTCCAGTTTATTATCAATGGCTCTGGAAATCAACCAGGCCTATATTTAGGGCGATGCTGGTGGATTTAATATCATCCACAGCCCTATCTCAAGGAGACTACAAACGCCATTGTGGCTCCTGTGACTAGCAACTTCTGCGCAGAGCGAACGAGCCGGAAGGTGGAGCGCTGTCAATCCTGGGCGTATCCTAGCAACTTCCTATCGCGATAAAGAGCCCGCCTACTACACGCAGCATAATAACACAAACGTCTTGAAATATGTGTCTTTTTCTCCAAGTGAGACTAGTTTCAGGCTGTCAGGTGTCACGAATATGAAAATGCAGAAAAAAAAACAACAACTGAGAAGTGTAATTATAAGATGGTGAAAAGCACGGGGGCCCTACAGATTTAAAGCCTTATATTCACTGCCCACTGCACACAGCTGAAAACGTATATGGTTTAACATGGTTTATATTGTAAAATAACATCCAATTTCAAGACCTTTATTGGTTACTGTAAGTTCCAAAAAAATCAAAATTCCTAATTAATTTTATTATTTTACTCCATGACACATTAGTATCATCTGCAAGACTCTCCATGAGGGAATGAAATAACAGATTCCCTTGAAGGAATCTGGACTCTATTTGCTCTTCTTAGTCAGTGTGATGGTGATGATAATGAGATTTCCCCAGTGATTCCTGTTTGAAGTTCCAGACCTTGGTCACACTGGCATCCCACTTTTTGATACTGCACAAATGTGTGCTTTTAATGGAACATAGAATGTGTAGTTGGTGTCAAATAATCAGGCCAAACTGAGCAGTAATATCATGAATGTTAAAATTTCATATTAAAGTATACATTTGCTTGTCCTTAGAAGGGTAACATTGTTAAGATAAAAGAGCAACTCCAACAGTTGGTGCAGATAACTATCAGTGTACCATCAAATAAGTAAAAATGATCGTGACTGATGCTGAAAGCTCAATGCTTTTTACTTCAGTGTCAGATTCACATACAAGCAAATGCAGGAAATTCACTTCTATCCGATCTCTACCTAGTTACAGAATTTTCCAATGCATGGTCCCAGCTTGTTTCACAAAACAAGTGAAATAAAACAATTTAAATAAAAAGCAATGTTTTGAGCTTGGTCTTAAGGGAGAGCTGGTGCCTGATCCCATTCTAGCCATCTGGCTCCAGCAGTCTATCTTATATTCTAGCTCAGGAAAACTTGCTCTCTGAGTTTTTACAGGTGACCATCAGTATTCAATAGAAGCTTGACAGTTCAGTCCCATACTGTATATGTAGAGTGCACTTATGCAGTACATGAAAAAGATGCTCTGTATGGTTGTGAATCAAAAACACAGTATAAAGTGTTCTGTAGAACCCTGACACGCTTAAATGTGCTGTACAAGTCCAGACCATTTACCATGATTGGCACAAATGATATATTTAGAGTAAGACAGAGCCTTCCCATTGAGGGCTTTGTAAGTGATAAGAAATATTTAAAATTCAAATGCTGACTTTACAAGGAGCCAATGTTGAGAGACTAACAGAAGAAATGTCAACTCCCCAGGCAGTAACAGTCAGGACTCAAGCTGCAGTGTTTTGGACAGTTTGAATGAGGTATCTCTACAATGGCACTGGAGTGGTCAGCTTTCATGTAGCAAATCCATGGATCAGGTTTTCAGTGTTGTTTTGGGAGCTGATGTTCCTGATGTATTGAAAAATAAAAGTTACTTAGAGACCTGTTTAATATGTGACATAAAAGACCTGATCAAAAAGGACTCCAGTGTTCTAACAGCATGGTGGAGGTTAACGAAACACCATCAAGGTAAAATATGTAATTAAATAATAAATCTAAGAGGTTTTCAGAGCTAGAAATAATGTGTTTTGTAACATGTAATGTGTAATGACATTACATTACATTACAGTCAACATCCCAGAAAATAACACAAAATGAAAAGAACTGGACAAAAATGTGAATAAATTAAAAACGGCATAAATAAAGAGGTGTAAAATGGCCACAAACAGATAAAAGTGAAAAAGAGGGAAAAAATAATTACAGAACCATCAAACGGCTACACAGAGATATAAAATGATTTTAATGAGACACACAATGACCCAAGTGATCACAAAAAATATACAAAACTATCAAAATGGGACATGAAGAGAAAAATAGAGCTAAACAGTTTTTTGGATTGTTGTGAAGTGAATCAGTTGCAGCTCAACATCAACAAGACCAAAGACCTGCTGGTGGACCTGTGAAGATCATGGTTTCCATTAGATGGGTGGATTTGGAGATTGTTGAAGACTGCAAATACGTTGGAGTTCATGTGGACAATAATCCTGACTGGTCAAAGAACTATATGGCCAAGAGGGGTCAAAGTACACTGTATTCCTATGGAGACTGCAACATTTTGTTGAGGAGGTTTTATGAGTCTGTGGTACCAAGTACATTTTTCTAAGCTGTGGTCTGCTGGGATGGCAGCATGGAAATGGCAGATACTCAATAAGATGACCAGAAAAGCAAGGTCAGTGGTGGGTGAGGATCTTGACAGCTCTTTAGAAAGTCTGGCTGAAAAGACATTGTCCAGGCTTTAATCTATCATGGAAATTATTTTGTCACACATTCACAATAATCTGTGCAATAACTTAAGTGCAATTGAATTATTTCTTATTAGTTCTAAATCACTAGTGCTATTACTGTCATGTGCAATATTTCACAGTAAATTGCTTAGTGTTGTTATATGTACAGCTTTATATTCTCCTGTTATTATATGTATATATTTTTGTTGTGTTACGTGCAGAAGTAACAATAAAGGATCAATAAAGTTTTTCTGATTTTGATTCTAAAAAAACACATCGAAGAAGCAAAGTGACCAGTAGGAGAAAACACGACCATCGCCCGTAACACGACTTTGAGTATGTTATTTTCTCATCCTGGTCATTGCGTTTTATTAATCATGATAAAAAAAAAGATGTATGGTCTTATGGTGTTTCCCCTCCAAAAGACATTGATCTGTTGTCAAGCGTGTCCTACAGTGCGATTACGTATAAGCCTATCTGGATGCTGATTGGGTCCAGCGTTTAGTTGGGGCGTGACCAAAGAGGAACGAGGAAGTGGTATTACCTCTGCAACAATAACAAAAAGTTGCAATGGATGTGAATATAACACAATAAAGTATAAAATGACAAGTGTGCTACAAAAAAGGTCGAACCAGTAGCTTTGATGGTGACTGTTTATTTAGTTCTTACCCCGCCACGGGAAGTTAAGAGTAAAAACGGTTGTACACGCGTAACGTTTTTATTCTTATAGCGTGTTAAAAGAAGAAACGACTAAATTGTCTTTCAGCGCTGAGCGAAACCAATGCATTTTATTTCTGTATGACACGGGTCACCGTTGATGTGGCCCTGCCAGGTGTCTGTGCTACGTGTGCGTGTGGAAAGGTCGCCTCCCAACGCTGATGTTTGTTCAGGGAGCTCCGGCTACAGGCGCAGCTAACAAGTGAGTATCGCGCTGGTTTTCACTTCGACGAAATGTATTATTTCTGTATGATGTAGGCGTAGCAGCAGCTCGGCCTTTAAGCTTAAAGATCCCATTCCTGTGTTGCTATTGTGTGGATGGATATAAAGCTGTGCGGGGGGAGGAGGAGGAGGAGGAGGAGGTGAGGAAGAGCCGAGTCGATAAGAAGAGAAGTGGCTTATTGGCTGGCTGCTGCCACATTAACCCGCATTTCACCAAAAACAAGTGGTCCGTGTGTGTTACAGGCCGCGAAACAACGACGTCGCGCCCCGGGGAGCCGCGGAGGGGACATGGTAATCGCGGAGAGGGCCCGCATCTGCGTTTCACTGCGCCCACACCGAATCCATTGAGTCGGTTTCCAGCGTCCGACATGGGCAAGGAGGTAAACGGCGTTTCGCGGAGCCGGTTTGAGGTGAGTTAACGAGGCTGACAGTCGCAGGCTTGCTTCCAGCATACCTGTTAGGAACCCTAGCACCTCGTCCTGCACGACGACTGTCGCAAGTAATTATTGCAAACACGCGCTTATGGTGTAGGCTAATGATGCAGCTTCCGCAGTCAGTGTTTGGGATTAGGTCAAACACTGTTGTTTTTGTTCGGACAGCGTTCAGCCGAGGCCCGGCGTGTCATTTTCACCGAGGACATGGGTCGGACTCTAACGTCAAACCGCGACGTGTTGTCCTTAGTTAAACCGAGCATCTCTTTTTGTATTTTATTTTAACGGTGCTAAAATGTTGTCCCCCTTCCTTTTGCACCGTCAAAACAAAGACAATGAGGCCACGGAGCACGCGGAAGCACGCATGAATACAGTTGGAGTCACGGAAAATATAATTTATGACTTCATAGTAGAGCTGTATGTGTTTCATAAAAGTCCCCGTGTGTTAAGAGTAATTTTGTATGGCCTTTTTCTAAATGCCGAGCCCGGTGTTTGTGTATATCCGTGGCCGCTGGGGTGGTGGGGGGCCTCTGGTTGTGGTTCGGCTCTTGGTGCATGTAGCACACATATATCAGCAATGGACTCAAACTCTCACCGTGTCGTGAGCTAATGACACGATGGCCACCCGAAAAAGAGTCACGCACACAAGCTGTGTTGCTGTTGACCGGACGAATAGACATAAAGTTTCAGTCAGAGCCGCGTCGGTGAAATGTTGTGTACCAGTGCCGTGCATCCGGCCGGTGACATTGGTCCGTGCAGCCTGTGTACTCGACGTTGTTTAATCCCCGGCCAGCGTGGGATTTGTGTGTGGTTTCATTTATTTTTAACGGTGCAACAGCTGACGACTCAGAAGACTCAGGCCGTTACCTTCTGGTCGAACAGCTGCGATGAAACTGGTAAGTTAACCGGATTCCAGACAGGAGAAAATCGGAAATGGGTCAAATGGATTTTCAAAACAAAAGCGTTGATTATTGGGGGACTTTTTAAAAACGTCTTGAACATGAAACAACATTTTACAGGGGACTGACTAGATTTGACATTTAAGGTTGCTGTATCACCAGATAATCAGCTCAGAGTAGAAATATTCATCCAACCTAAGGTTTGTTTCCAGTCGGTGTCAAGTTGCGCTGCAGTTGCTGTATTCTGAAAGAGGGAAACTTTTGTCCCGCTCCCCTAATTTGACCATGGTGCATCAGACTTACAGAAAGTAAAACTTCAACTTGTGAAAAAGGGCCTGGTATGTTCCTTTTTTTAAGTTTCAATTGATGTTTTTATACAGCTGTAGTACTCCCACAACCATGTTTCACCAAGACTAAAAAATTAAAATAAATATATTATATTATAAACACATACACATTTCAGGCCTTGAAATTAAGTGATAAGGAACAAACCTGCATTGTAACAGGTGATGTGGTGAATTCTGCAACTGCAAATAGGTGTTTATGGCAAAAGTATTTTCTAATAGGTGTATGGATTTAGATCCTCGATAATTCTCTTTTATGCAGCATAATGGCTGTCTTGTAATTAGTGTTGTCACTTTTGAATAATAGAGAAATGAAAGTAGCGCGCGCCTAGATACACCCTGTGTGTTAAACAATTTTTTGTGATTTTTTTTTTAATAAATGCTATTAAATGTAATGTTCTTCTTCACTTTAAGTGATCATTTTCACTGTCATTCATACATTTTTTTTGTAAGGTTAATTACAAAACCCCAAAACTGCAGCTGTTTTTAGTAGACTAACAAAAGTTAGGTGAACATTTTACTTTGAAATATACATTAGGGGGTTCTATTAAATTAAATGTTCTTAAACTAGATTTCTTTAAAGTAGTCAAGATGATTCAATAGCCCCTCGGATTGTGGTTGCTTCAGCTTTACGTTTGTCATTTCTAAACATTGTTTACAGTTTGATTGAAGTGACACAATCACTTTCAATCAGGTGGGACTTTACAATCTTTTTACCAGGCTCCTGTTGTGTCGTTGCTGTGAATGCTTCTGTTCCAGTATCTAGATGCCAACAAATTGTGTCCTAGTGAATAGTATTTCTGTGCGTATCTGATTTAGACAGTTGCTGATGGTTATGCTTTTTACCCCTTAAGTAAATATGGATTATTATAAAATAATGCCATGTGTGGCTGAGATGAACTCTCAATTTGTTTTAATGGCTGTTACTTGATCTTTATGTTTATCTGACCAAATGTTTGGCCACTAGCCATTTCATGCAACATAAGGTTTGGTCATGGTTCTGCTGCATTTTCTGAAAGTATAATCATGTTTTTGCTTTTCTGTGATCCTTCGCTGGAGTTCACAACTCGCCCTGCATTTTTAAGCCTCCTGCCAGGCTTGCATCACTGATTATTGTTGGCCAGTGGAGAAAACATAATGCTGCATCATGTAACATTGTTTGCATTTTATGTTAGATTACAAAAGGGATAGTGTCTGCCTGTTGACCATGGGCATCTGCCTCTTTGGAAATGACTGGATTATTTGGCCAGAAAGAAGCACTCTGGAAGGCGAGCTGTCAGTCAGTTTGCCCCAAATCCAAACGTCAAATGCCTGTCCCTTGTTTCCCTGCGCAATTTTACATGTCTGCACTGGCAAAAAGCCTGTGTGTGTGTGCGCATGGACACACACACTCATGTACGTGTACAGAATTTGTATGTTTATCAAAGAGACAGAAAAGCTTTGACTAGAGCTGACTGGCACTTTAACCTCTTACGACGTGATCTGGCGTGTGCTTTTAAATTTTAAAGCAATCAACATTTTCAAAACACGCAATTATTTATTTATTTATTTATTTATTTACTTATTTATTTACTTATTTACTTACTTAATTACTTACTTAAACTTGAGGGCGAACTCAGTAACTCATGACTTTAATTTTTCTTCAGTGGTTGTTGGTGACTGGTTTTAAGATTTCCTGAAAACCCTCCTATTTCAGAAGGCGTTTTTATTTATTTATTTATTTATTTATTTATTTATTTATTTATTTATTTATTTATTTATTTATTTAAATCGAGGTCTTTAGTCTGAACGGTGTAAAAGTCCAGGCGTTTAATTTTTGCTGGGACACATGTCCCTTTACTTGTGTGAGTGTGTTTTGTTTTTTTTGTGCCTGTGAAAGGTTTGCAAGTCTGTTAAAATTTAAAGCTATTGTGTAGTTTTGAATAGACACCCATAATAAAAATGGTATTCTGTTGAGAACTATAAAGTATTCCTTTTGTTTAAGGACAATAAGTACAACTTTAATAAACTATTGGATGATTCACAGATGATATTTCCAGTTCGGCAATAATTACAAATGTCTTGTGGGGTTATTTACACACCAAAGCCCTCGATGGCCCTTCTCCTGCTTCAGATTTAGTTTCCTCATCTGTGATGGGGAAGATGGATTGAGCCACACGTTGCTTCATTCAATGACAATCCCAAACAGTATTGTCTTGCATTTCACAATGTGGCACAGTGTGATTTTCCCCACCAATTATGTGTATTCTTCAGTGAGTGGGCGTGTGTCTGCATAAAAAAAAAAAAGCAAATTTATTGTTTTTGTCTACTGAGGCTGTGTTTTTGTGGGATATGGATGTGTATTTGTGCTCACACAGGATGATGAAATTCAGTTGCTGTTGCTGTTGCAGATGCAGGAGCACTTCGCCTGAGTCATGGGAGATGTATTGTATATAACGCCACTATAGACTCTCAGTCATTGCTGATGTGGACTTTGGTGCAAATTCATTTGTTCAAACGATACAAGAAACGAGAACATGCATGCATGAAGGATAACACAAAGGCAAAGGCCAACATAGCTCAGCTGTGGACAGGACAAAGTCCCACTCTGCTGATTTTTTTGCTTAGAATACAAAGATCTTGTCTTGTGCTTCTTTATCTTCTGTCACCCTCTGTTTCCCAAAAGTCGACATTGAATTCATCTCAGATAAGCATGGCTGGATGATCGTAATCTCATCATGTGTGGGGGCTGTCCTTGAGTGGGATGCCGGGACTGACAGTCTCTTCTGCTTCATTTCAGATGTTCACAAACAATGATGAGGCAGTCATAAATAAGAAGCTGCCCAAGGAGCTGTTGCTGCGGTGAGTGACATTTCAAAATACTTCAATCAGATTGTCTGGGTGGACAACAATGGCACGTTGCATACTTCAGTTTCTTAAAAGCACTGCTAGCCTTGCTCCCTCCGTCTTCTGTAACCTTAACCAACACACACAAACGCACACACTGCATCTCAAGATCATGAATTCACGCTCAACCACCAGGATGCCAGTTTCCTGATGTTCCCCACCCTGCTCTGCTCCCTCAATTCTAAAAGCATAATTAAAAGCAGATGCTTGTGGGTATATAACATTTAAACTGATTGAGGGAAGAAAAAAAAAACTAAAGTCCCTTGGCAAACAGAAATGAAGGCCATAACTCAAGTCTTAGCCTCGCCAGACAAGCTATTTTGCAGCGGCGGCTTGGCCAGGTGCACCACAGTGATTTGTCCAGCTTGCAACCTCACTGCATCCTTGCTTCAACCTAAATGACATTTTCTGCTGCATTGTGGGATCCTGTTGTCACCTTTTAGCTTCTGTTCTTTTAAGGTTCTCCTCTTATTTCAAGAAAACAGTTTTCCTGCACACATTTATTCTGCTGACAGTCAAAGACAATGTTGGCTGGTTTACTCTCATGCCTGTGTGAAAAGCGGAAGCAGATGCAGGTTTGGCTTGAGCGACAGTCTAGTGTGAAGGGAAATCTTCTGGCTTCAGCAGTCAGGATGTCTAAACTGTCTTTTGTCTGTCTTCCAGAATCTTCTCATTCCTGGATGTGGTGACACTCTGTCGCTGTGCCCAGGTTTCACGGGTGAGTCTGTCTTTAATATGTGCATGCATGCATTAGTGCTTGGCTGCATTCTCTGTACGGAAGTTGTACTGTTTTGAGAATAAACTTGACTAAAAATATCTTTTCCTATTTTGCTGCTCTCAGTCCTGGAATGTCCTTGCCTTGGATGGCAGCAACTGGCAGAGAATTGACCTCTTTGATTTCCAGAGGGACATCGAGGTGAGAGGGGGATAATACTTATATCTAAACCACCTCCATTTACTTTCCCCATGTCTCTACACTCTCACTCTATTATGACATTAAACAAGCTGTGCAAGCACATTCAACAGGCTGAGCTGACTGCTGTGTTGCAGGGCCGGGTGGTGGAGAACATTTCAAAGCGATGTGGAGGGTTCCTGAGGAAGTTGAGCTTGCGGGGGTGCCAGGGTGTGGGTGACAGCGCCTTAAGGTGAGTTTGACGTCACAGTAATTCCTGCTTCGCTTCTGAAAGTTTGAAGCGGGAGTTGAACGAGGCCAGTCTGACTGCTGTCACACCAGTGTTTGTCTTTTCCTGCAGGACTTTCTCACAGAACTGCAGGAACATTGAGCTGCTAAGTCTGAATGGCTGCACCAAGATCACTGACAGGTTTGTATGTAGTTCCTGTAGCAGTTTTGCAAATGCACTGCAATAAACCATCATCTTGAAAACATCCCTGTCGTTTCCCGCTGCAGCACGTGTAATAGCCTCAGCAAGTTCTGTCCAAAACTGAAGCACCTGGACCTTGCCTCTTGTACCTCCATCACCAACCTGTCACTTAAAGCTCTCAGGTGTGTTGCATCAGCTTAGGGATACCAACCTAGTCGCACATTTACAACTCATTTACAACACATTTACAACCCTCCCCACATTTCATAGTTACGTTGGTTGAGTGTTATGTTTTTGCTTTTTCATCGCTGGTTTTTGATGTCCTGCCTCTTTCTTCCTTCTCTCAGCGAGGGTTGTCCCCTGCTGGAGCAGCTGAACATTTCCTGGTGTGATCAGGTCACCAAGGATGGCGTTCAGGCGCTGGTGCGGTCCTGCCCTGGACTCAAATGCCTCTTTCTCAAGGGCTGCACGCAGGTACTGTCAAGATTTAGGAACATCAAAATCAAAGTAAAATGATCTGAACGCGGTTCTCTGCAGATTTAGTTTGCTCACCTTTGTTCTGAAGGGTCATTGGTTAACCCACTTCCATTTTAATTGTATCAACAAAGCAGTTACTGCAGTCATAACATGCATAATTTCCTGTATTTTGAGGATGTTTTTGTGAAAGACGTTCCAGTCAATATTGACAACAAATGTAAAGTCTTTATTTTTAGGCAACACTATTATATCGACAGTCAACATTAGTGTTTGAAGATGATCGGTGGCACCGCAGATCATTCACTTTAAAACGAAATACAAGCGCGCTCACTCAAATGTCAGTTAACTGAACTTTATTGTTCTTAGTAGTGGTTTTTACTTGTACTGCTGAGCGTTTAATGGGCGGTTGTGAGGGCTGTCTTAGATGTTTGGAAACGATCTCTTAAAAGAAAAGGGTTTGCAGTGTGCTGTGGTGAGAAATAAGTTTAAATAAAGTGGTATTTGTTTATCTTGACAATCTGTCCCGCAGCTAGAAGACGAGGCTCTGAAGCACATTGGGGCTCACTGTCCAGAGCTGGTCACTCTCAACCTGCAGACATGCTCAGTAAGTACTCTCATCATGGATGAAAGAACATCTCGTCTCCTTTGTTTGTCTTAAGTGGTGTTTGTACACTCTGTCCCACCCATCTAAATCTCACAGTTCAGTAAACCTGAATCATATTTTTACCAGAAAATGCAAGGCAAAGGAAGTTGCTCTCACAGGCTGAGATTGTGCACGAAACTTATTTGCATTACATGGATTTACCTGTTGTTGTAAACCCACCAGAAAGCACAGCACAGGGGAAACTTTTTGTCACTGCATGTTTCCACTTTGAACCGTGGATGTTGATTTGAGAGAACCCCACCCATCAGCACACACAAACATGTACAGGACTCTTTCTTTCTGTGAGCAGCAGATCACAGATGAGGGCCTCATCACAATTTGTCGGGGTTGTCACCGCCTGCAGTCTCTGTGTGTGTCGGGTTGTGCCAACATCACAGATGCCATCTTGCATGCCCTCGGACAGAATTGCCCCCGTCTAAGGTGAATTTACACACCTACACACCCAACCTCATTGTGAATCTATCTGTGGGCAGAGTCCTGGACCCTGTGGGAAATAAGACACTATAGCTCGAGAACTGGGGATTATAACTTGCTCTTTGACTCACTGGAAATATTAATCCTCACAGGATGATGCTTAAGATATTTGTCTTATTCCTCAAGACGGCTAAAAAGAGGCAGGACATGAAGGCGCGGAGTCGGGTCACGCCTAAACATCCTGTTTTTCTTTTCAGAATATTAGAAGTGGCTCGTTGTTCTCAGCTTACAGATGTGGGCTTCACTACATTAGCAAGGGTAAGTGTGCTCTTGTGTTAAAATATCAGACACCCGGAAGGCTTTTTTTTGTTTTTATAAATCATTTGCTCCGAAAACTTGAACTCATAAAATGCTTTCGGTACAATTTCTTTGTAGAATTGTCATGAACTGGAGAAGATGGATCTAGAAGAATGTGTGCAGGTAAAAACGTCTAATGCATGAGCTATGATAGAAATAGACATTTTACTTACATTGCATTTATTTTTACTTTAATTTATATTGTTTTTGCCTCAGATAACAGATGGGACACTCATCCAGCTGTCTATTCACTGCCCTCGCTTGCAAGTCCTGGTGAGTTTGTGCTTCCTCCTGGCAGGAAGAGTAAATCAAAAATAGTGTTCACTCAGTCACATAAGAATAATTAAAGCAATTGCCAAATATACACAAATAGTTTTCAAAGTTATAAGATTGGTGTTTCTGGGGGAGCCCCTGCTGAAGATGAACACAGATGTCACTTCATGTTGTATTAATCACAAGAAGTAATTTGGTTTTACAGAATCGGACTACCTGAGTGTAAAGTCACAAGCACGCTGCAGATATTCAATGTTTTGTTCTTTTGTTAGAATCTAAAACTTTAAACTCATGTCCTACCGTGATTTAGCGGTGGTGTCTGCTGATGTGAGGACACTAGATAGAGTTAATCCAGCCGTCCCTGGTGAAGTTAATAAAAGTACCAGATGCTTTTAGAGTACCAACCGGAGGTAGAGATGGATGTTGACAGTGGTTGAAGTCGGTCCAGCACCCACCAGGCTTACTTGCTTCTAACTTATGGTCTCTGAGTGTAAGAAACTATGGTCCTTTGCAGAGCGGTGTTGGCTTTTCAGATAATTAATCCACATGGTCCATCTCACCAAAAATGTGCACGTATTTTACCCCAACATCTGTGGTCTTGGATCATTAATCTACCATTGGGTGATTTGGTTGATTCTTTCATTCACTCATTCATGAGCTTGTGCATCGCCCTTCAACATCTACATCTATTTGCTTGTTACCTCACTGTAACTTAAGCAGGTTGTCCAAATTCTGGCACACAAAGGAGATGCAATTCTGTGAAGGCCGTTAACGGTTAATTGGATATCGGTTTCACATCTAGATGCACAGTCACCAATGCTAAGGCCAAGTCATTATAGAGGGACTGCATAGTGCATAGCATGGCATTTGGAGCAGATTCTCCATGTTATTGTTATATTCATTCATTCATTTATTTATTTATTTATTTATTTATTTATTTATTTATTTACCTACCTTCTTTTACTGACTTACTACTTGGAGAGAGGGTGAAAAGTTTAGTTGTCTGCGAGGGTTGGAGTAGAGGCGCTGCTCTTCCACCTTTTTTAGAGGAGCCAGTTCAGATGATTCAGGAACTTGGTTAGGATGCATCCTGGATGCATCCTGGATGCCCTCCTGGGACGGTGCTCCATGGCAGACCCAGGACATGCTTGAGAGATATCTGTGGGCTGGCTTGGAAACATGGGGTTCCCCTGGAATTGCTGTAAATGTTACCTGTATCTGTCAATCAATGTTCTTGCCATGCTTGGATTTAAAAAAAAAAAAAATTGCCCCTATGATATTTTTATCAACCACATGGCAGTCTGTTGTAACACTCGAGTGATGCAGCTCCTGCACTGCTACTACTGTGTCCTGCAGAGTCTGTCTCACTGTGAGCTAATCACTGATGATGGCATCAGACACCTCGGCAGTGGCCCCTGCGCTCACGACTGTCTGGAGGTAATCGAGCTGGACAACTGCCCCCTCATCACAGACGCCTCCCTGGAGCACCTAAAGAGCTGCCATAGTCTGGATCGCATCGAGCTCTACGATTGCCAGCAGATCACCCGCGCCGGCATCAAGAGACTAAGGGTGAGTTGTGTTGCCCAACAGTGGTGAGTAAGCACTGAGTCATCTGCAGAATGTTCTGTAAACATTCAACATGCAGCATGTCATCCAGTGTGGATATGTGTCCACTATCAAGTATATATTTGACCCCAACGGGTTCAGGTTTTTGTAATGTTCTTTAACCTTGCAGAGCATATGAACTATCAAGGGAAGGTGTACCTAAAAGTTCCCATGTGTAACAATGTGCACAATCCACTGGCAGAAAAGCAATATCATATTCATAAGTATGTTTACATTTTTAGATAATGCAAGAAAAACACAAACTGCTGGACCTTAGAATGAGCTGCTAAAAATAAGACTGCTCATCACCCTGTTTGCTTATTCATGTACCATAGAACCTCAAAAAGCTGGAGGCTCTTCACATTTGTGCCTTATTGCCTCTCTGTCCTCATGTTTAAGACATGGTAATTGATCTCAACAAAATATTGTGTAGGATGCCTCCGTTCCAGAGGTCCTCTGGAGGAGAGAGGAACCTTGCTGGAGAGGTTAAAAGCAATGATGCATCCTTTTTAAAAGAAGTATTTTTGGTATTTGTGGAATAAAAAAGGGTGGTGACAATTTTAATCCTACATTTAGGATTAAATTCTACTTTTAAGGATTATTAAAAATACTCAAAACTGAGTGTTTACATTTCCACAAGTTAAAAAAGAAAAGAATGCATTTAAGACTCATGCAGTTAAATTCACAGAAGTACAAAGTGAAGCTTGGCTTTTTATTTTCTTAGGCTCATTAGCTCCACGGGAGACTGTTGGGGATGATGAACTATGGACTTTAGACTCGTCATCGTAAATTGCCTTTTTTTCTTTTTTTAAACCTTGTTCAGGTTCTACAAAGTGCCTTACAAGGCGTTTCTCTTTCACCCTTTTACACACACAAACGCCCGTTAAGCATTTATTATGTGCATGCACTCTATCTGTAGTGTTCTGTAGACTTTTGTAACCCGTTAGTTTTGCTTCCTTCTGCTCCTCTGGGTTGCCAGTTAAATGAGCTTTACATGAAAATTGGAAACAAGAAAAGGGCAATTGTTTTTGTCCAACAAGATCCAGCCGGCACCTTTTTGAAAGCATCTCATTTCAATTATATATTTTGTTTAAATGGTATTCAGATGTGTGTTACTGCGGTACCCGCATGAAGGGTGGACTTACTCTCCTCGACAGCGGTGAAAACGATGTCCAGATCAAGCTGGACTCGTCATCAGTGGTTGTCTTTTTCATTTTAATTGAAATTACTCATGGTATGACAGGCTTGTACACTGAAGTTTCACACCAGTACCTTGAATTTACTGAATTTGTCTGACAAATATATATATTTTTTGTCCCATTTAGACTCATCTGCCTAATATCAAAGTGCATGCATACTTCGCTCCTGTGACTCCACCCCCTTCCGTCGGGGGCAGCCGCCAGAGGTTTTGCCGCTGCTGTGTTCTTCTATGATGCAAAGACAACAACCCCCTTCCCGTCTCCGACAAACATCCTCCCCCACAGCGCGACACTTCACCCGTGAACTGCTGCCCTCTGTCTTCAAACTACATGCTGATGTATGTCGCCCCTTTTTGGAGCTGCAGCGAGAGGGCGAGAGCCAAACAACGCCATGGGGTCTTGGTAACTGTCCCAGAAAATATTCTTCAATCTCCTCAACACACATACACAACAGGCTGATATATGCAGGCACGCAATTAACTTTTAGAGAAATATTCCTGGGCTGTCTAGAGTTGGGTTTATTAAAGAAAATACATGAAAAGGTTTGTCACCGTTAAGGGATTCACATTTCTGTCAGATTCAGCACGGAAAAGTTATTGTTCAAGCAAAGATCTTTGCAACAAAACCATTATGTTATGCATCTGCAACTCTCCTTTTTTTTTTTTAAATACAAAGATCCTACTTAACCTCCCAATTCCTTTGAAGGTCACTTAAGAGCTACCTCTGGATAGGAACTGCACTCTAGTGAGACCAAGGTTGTTTAAGTTCTGCAAGCTGTTTATTTAAATTTAAAAAAATATATATATTAAAAAAAACAAAACAAGTTTAGTAATGTAGCCAGTTAACTGCCAACGCCCCCAACAGAAAACAAAGCAGAAAGCTTTTTTTTTTTTTTTCTTTTCCTTTATTCTTTTCTTTTCTTTTTTTTAAAGAATACTTCAGCTATTTGCACTTACGGTAAAAAAAAAAAAAAAAAAAAGAGACACTTTACAAAGATGACCATTGCAGAAGTGGAGACTGGCATTTTACTAACACCACATACCGCCACTCAGCTGCTGCTCTCTCACCTCTCTCTCCCTCTGGTACAATCAGAAGCTTCAAGATACTGAAGACGGGGGATAAAAAAAAAAACAGACTGTTTAATATTTTTCTAAGAATGGACACCAATTAAGACTCGCAAGTGGGAATTAATGTGGATGCCAAATGTTGCATGTAACTCCTAGTTTTTTTAAAAATCTAATTGTAAATATGAGGACTGTGAGATTCGGGGAACCCAAGCCAGCGAAAAAATGACAACACGATGACATGAGATGGAGCAGCGACTGCTGTCGTCGGTCCTTCTTACAGGAACTCTGGACGCTTTGGCGTGCTATATATATAATATTTTTTTTTTTTTTTTAATGTAACGTACAGATGTGCTTGAGAATAAGTGCTGGACCTATTTTTTTTTTTTTTTTTCCGGTGAGGAAAATGAGCCAGTTTTCAAGTTCGGTCAGTCGAACTGATGCTGGCTTTTAACGGCTCCTGTCATCAAAAGTAATGACCCTTCTTTGAAAGAAGAATAAAAAAAAAAAAAGTCTGAAATCACCACATGAAAACATGCTGTCAGACCAGAAAAATAGAAAAACGAAAGGAAAAAAAAAAAAAGAGCCAACAATCAGTTCGAATCCACGTAGTTGCTTTCGGTTTGGCATTGTCGATGGTTCTGACCGTGAGGAACTGGTGAACTGCGCGCGGTGAAGGAAGAACGTGCTCGACGTCAGGAGTTGCGTCCGCGACTTCTCGAATCCCATGAGGCCTTGCAGGGGACGGAGGGACGGCGCGCTACAACCCTGCCACCTGTGATTTTTCTCCATGTATCTGAGAGCAGTGAGGTTAGGCTCAGATCAGACGTACGGAGTCACTTAAAGAGGAAGTTGACTGAACCAAGACACAACGGAATGATTTTTGTCACAGAGGGCTATAAAAGACATCAGATCCTGCCCTGTTTAAGTATTGAAGCCTTTTCTTATGGATTACTTTGTCCTGTGCTTTGACCTGCTTTACTCTTGTTCTTTTTATAAATGTGCTTTTACTGCTTTTCTTTCTCCTTCCTCTGGATTTCTAACTTTCTTTTCCTCCGCTCTTCTGTTTTGCTGTGGTTTGGATTTTGCCTGCTTTGTGTTTGAAGTCATGAGTTCAGTGTCTCCAAGTTGAGTTTGAGCCCTCTTTCCAGTCCTCCGATGGAGTTTTTTATTCAGTTTATTGTTACTAAATGTCCAGAGTGTAGCCTTTTTGTCCAGGAGAAGTGTTGACACCAGTGCAATTGTATTAAATGTTAAATGTGAGTTTGAATTTTTTTTTTTTTTTCTTTTGATGAGTTTTCTTTGTACAATGTAGGATCTTCTTATTGAATGTTTTCATCAAGGAATAGGCTCTAAAGGCAACAATTGCTGCTTTAGAAGGAAGGCCAGATTCCTATAATCATGTTCTCTTCTCCTTGACCTATATGCCTTGCAATACGTGATTGACGCCCCCCGATTATGCATCAAACTAGACACAAACTAACTCACCGTGTGTAGAGTATCCAATCACCCACAAATGTTCTTAAGGTTTATGCACCAGTAAGGAGGGGAAAAAAGAAAAATGTTGATTTTATTCTATTTGGTGTGAGACTTGACTGCTTGGAGAAGCGCAGTTAAGTCCAGGGTAATCCACTCTGATCGGTTTTGTTTGAATGGGGCTTTGCAGGGGATTACAGAAGAACCAAGAGTCAAAATGGCATGAGAAATGTAATGTACTCCGTCACTCCTTAAGATTAAGACGGCTCACTCCAAGTAAAAGTTCCTAAGAAAAGTCCTTTCAAAATAACATTTGGACTAAGAGCCTGGATGCAACACCTGCTTGCCCTTGTAATGCTTTACCTGCGGATTCATCAGCGTAGCTGTCGTCAACAACAACATGCTCCCAACCTGCTCCCAAAGGTCACAGATGTACAAAAGAAATCGCCTCTACAGTATTTCCTTGAATACACTACAGATTCCACATGGCAAATCTCCAAATCTCCTTTTTCTTTTTTTTTTTTTTTTTTTTTTTTTTTTTTTTGGCCGTGTGTCTTGTTAGACCCCCCGTTGGTTTACATGGAGGTGGAGCTGATGTGCTCTGAATCAGTTTATGTGGCACGTTTGGTCCTAAACACTGGAGTACGGTTGAAGATTGGGACAGAGGGCGGGAGCTGACTGCAGTGTGTCTGTTGATTGTAGATTTGACACCCTAGAAATTTCAAAACTCTTTTGACAATGACTGTAGTTCATGTAATTACTGTAAATCTTTTCCTTTTTTTTTTCTTCTTTTTTTATAATTAACCAGTATAAATGAATATGTACGTATGAATAAATATATACCTATATTATTAAGACTTGTCTGCTCTTGTCACTGGTGTTAAATTGCTTTTAACGGTGCAGCAGTAGATGGCAGCAAAGCTCCAGTTGTAGCTGCGCCTCCACCTCTGCCACCCTCAGGTCAGCTGGTTGCAACATTCAGTTAACTGGTATCTTATCTTTCCCGAAAGCTATTATTTTTCTTAGCAGCTGAAGAAAATTAGATCAGCCTTGGGGCTGAAAATGTAAGTGTTTGTAACGATGACGTTTCTCTCTCTTAGACAAGTTGTCGGCAACTGTAACAAAGGGCATCATATCACAACCCTGAGTGTTTGTTTTCACGATGGATGGAGGTCCCTGTTTTCTATCAACGGTGTAGAAGGATAGAAAAAATGAGTTTACAGCTTTTTATTAGGTAGGTCTTAACAACAGTTGAATGCCTACAATATTTCCAAAGAGGTTGAGACATTAAATTGGAAATGCTACAAAGATGCACAGCATGACTTGGCATGTTGTGGCAGCCAGAGTGGCCATGCCAAGGCCCACCTCTTTTGACTGCTGACCAAAACGCATCATTCGCGACCCATATGGCCGCTCCCGCAGTGAGCCCGCAGGTGGGCAGCTCATTCAGGCCGAGTTCAACCGGACCCCAGGCACTCGCCAACGAGCCCTTCCCACAGGCTTGGCTCCAGGGTCAGGCCCCAGAATCCCTCTGGCCAGGGACTAAAAGCTCATATTCATAAGAGTTGATAGTTACATTCAGTCTGTTGCGATCCTGCAGGACCAATTTGCCGTGGAAAAACTCCACTAGGAACAATTGTCCCAGACAACATGAGTCCAGGGATTATAGCACACAAACCCCTCCACCACCAAGGGTGGCAATTTGTGGATGGGATGGGCAAGCACTTAATTTAAATTAGTTTTCAAACGAGGCGCTTCTTTTTTAACTTGCTGAGTTGCATGTCTCAACAGAAATTGGGTCGGGACATGATTACAACGGGGTTGCATCACAGCTTCTTTAACAGCACTCGTTACCTGTTTAGCGGCTGAGGAGACCAGCTGCAGTCTGCTCAAGGGAAATGATTTTCCACACATGTCTGTTGAATATCTGCTACTTCGCTATTCATAGTCTCCTGCTGTGCTTCAGTTTTCATAATGGTTCATATGCATTCAGTGGATGACTGGTCCCAACTGTCCGCGGGCCATTTTGCCTCCTGGATTTACTGCAGATCATTTCTGTTGATGCACGTGCAGGCTGTGGTTTGGCCTTTCCTCGCTAAAACAAGTAACGCCTGTGAAAATGTCACGAGTAAGATTATGTTGCTGTAAAACCTACTGTACATAGTGCATTACTGAACAGTGACGGCTTTACAGATGTGTGAGTCATACAGACCACGTGCACCTTGCGTTTGTGAGTTTCAAAAGGCATCATGGATGCTGACTTTACTTGCACAGCTAACAAACCAAATGGTGCCTCTGATCTTTAGCCATTAGTCATAATACATGGCTCCCAAACAGAATTTCAAGTTTTGACTCATCAGATCGCAGAACAGTTCTCCGCACCATCTCAGTCCATCTTAAATGAGCTCTGGCTTGGAGGAGGTGGCAGCATCTCCTGCTATAGTTTAAATAATTCATATTCTTTCCATGGCAGTGTTTTAATTTGAGGTTGCAGATTCAAACTGTGTTCCCTGATGCTGCTTTTCAAAACTTTACCTTGAGTTCATGCAGTGATTTCTAAAAAATAATCTGTTGTTGGGTCATTCGGTTAAACTGAACCCAATTAGTTGTGATGTGATCCACTGCATTTTCTTAAAGCTTAAAACTGATTTTACTATTTGTTTTTTTCTTTTTTCAGAAACATGACCGTGATGACAGCCTAATCCACAGTTCTCTTTCCAAAGTTTTTCTGAATATATTTTCCTAGGATTAAAAGGGGATGGGAAAAAAGCAAAAATCCAAAGAGCACATACTTGTTTCACAGGTTGGTGGCAGTTTTTGAAATGTGATTCTTGGGGTTGCTGAGTCAAGTCTCACAATTAGTGTGCTGACGTTCACAAGTCTGAGGTGGAAGCACAGATCAACAATCAGCATCAATTTATCCCAGTGGAAAGAGCAGCAGCTCTGGTCCTGTGCACCATGGCGACCGCTGTCACGGCTGGGATCTGTCTTCCGCCGCATGAGACTCATTTTGTTCCTCTCATCGTGCCGGTTTTCTCCCTTCCCTGTAAATCACTGTGATCAACATGTGCTGGCTCCTGCTTCAGCGTTCATTTATTGCTGTGGAGGTTTGGCACCTGGAGTATCACACAGAGAACAGCAGCAGGATGGCTCAGAGGGAGTTTTTCTGTTTCCCTGACAGAGCAGATCATAGCTCACAGAACAACACCCAGGATACTGTGCTGCCCCTTATTTTTTAACAGCAAAGGGACTGCTAAAAGCTTCCCTTTTTATGTTTTGTTTTTCATTTTGACTTTTTTCTTGGGAGTGTTCTTTTCTCTTCTGCACCAACTGCACAGCTATGGATCTAAGAGAACTTGTGATTTAAATAACTAAATGTCCCTCTGGTTTTCTTTTGCATCTACAACTCCAAAATCCGAAGCACTTTAGGCAATATAGAAAGTACTAATTAAAAAAAAAAGGCAACAGCTCCTAATTTCTCTGTCTGTTAGGGCATTAATGGTGTGTTTGAGACCTGTCTTTCTTGTCAGCTTTATTTCAGATGTTCATAAACATCTGTTTTTGCACTTCAGGCCTAACAATGCACTCCAAAGACAAAAAATAAGACTTTTCTCACTTTATTGTACATAATATCATTAAAACATTAAGGGAATGTGTAGGGTATTTAATGTGTAAGCAGATATGATCTCCCTCAGATGGCACTGCAACAGGAGTCAGCATCATATAACAACATTGACGAGAAATACTTTGGAAATACTTTTTCAGGCACATCCACGACTGCTACTTAAAACTTTGTTGTGCTAAATTACAATCATGTCCAGAGGTGACATCAATTTATCTGGCCTCAGAGGCATGTGGGATGGTTCTTCCTGTGGAAAGATGTATTGTGGTCAAGTGAACCAGCATTTAAGACCTTTTAATTTGAAGCAAATGGACAGTGGGTCCACCAGACCAAACATAAGGACCATCTAGACCAGGGGTTGGCAATCCTGGTCCTCGAGGGCTGGTGCCTTACATGTTTTAGATGTTTTCCTGCTTCAGCACGCCCTAATGACTGCGTCATTAACAGACTTGTGCAGACCTACATGGTGACCATGCTGATGATGATGATTAATTTGAGTCAGGTGTGGTGAAGCAAGGAAACCCCTGAAACATGCAGGACACCAGCCATCGAGGACCAGGATTACACACCCCTGACCTGGACTGTTAACGGCTGACTTTTGGACTTGTTAAGTAATTTCCACTTCTGTGATGGCAGTGTTAAAGCAGAACAGTACTCTTGAGGTATCAGAGCATCACATGCTGCTTTCGTTTTTCCCACGTATTTTTAAACAAGACGTGAAAACCTGAAAACCAGTTTCTGAACACATGGAAGGCCTGACTGAGGAAGATGAGGGTACAGGTAATGGACTGACCTGTCCATGAAAAACAATGTGAAGAACTTTAAAACCTAAAGTCCAACAATGACCATGCACTATTTTTAATGCCAAAGATGCATTTGCAGGGTGAACGGGACAAAATAACAACTGAAATGACTGACTGTGTCCTTAATGCTAAAACATCAACATTGTTTGTTTTATGCCAGATTTCGCTGAAATAATGAGGTGGAGATGGAAAATCAGCTGTTCTACCTCCTGAGCCACAATCACGAACAGGAGGAGTAATCTGAAAGTTTTTTGCCACCTGAGGGTTGGTGGTTTGATTCCTGACCTCTCGGGCCATACCTTGAAGTGTTCTGAAATGCGTTTTACCTCCTAAGTGTTAATCAGTGTATGATTTTGAGTTTAAAAGAAGAAGAAGCACCACTTAGACTCCAAAGACGAGAAATCTGTGTAACCTTGTTGATAGTGCTGGGATGAATGTGGCTTATAGTGTAAAGTTCTCAACAAGACTTTAAAAACACTTGATAAACATTCAGTCCATTTGGCCTTCATAAGGTAGCTGCCTCAGTCGACACCTTTATTTCTTCGTTCTTTGGTCTTCATAATTGGGCATTTTAAAAATCCTTCTCCGCTCGTCTGCTTAAGACAGAGTATTCAAATCAAAGGTACCAATATGTGACCCTCATTGCTTCATGCAACCATGCATGGCAGCACGGTCACGGTCACTGAAGAGTGAAGGACGGGTGTTGATAACGGGATGAATCAACACCAACCAGTCAACCTGGGGATTGTTTTCTACACTTTAGTTTTCCCAAATACGTTTAAATATTTATACCTCTGCGGGATGTCTGTCTGTGATTTAAGTATCTCATTATCATACGTAGAAAAACATGTTTATTTATATTGGCGAAAACGGCAAAGAAAAATGGATTGGGGCAGCTTTGGCACAAATAAAAGCAGCGGAGATGTTGTAGTACCGTACGTGGTAGCGCTGCTACCATACCAAAAGAAAATCCGTTATCCATTATTCAAATTGCAAGATATTCTATACTTGGATTGGACGTTCTTCCACCCATTGCCATGATTCCTGATTTAGTTGTAAAACAAATAAATAAATGAAAATCCCCCAATCATGCGCCACAGACGCGTAGAAAGGCGTGACTCCCGTTGAGCTTGAATTTAAGTGTGTGGTGTTGTCAAGAGGACAGTTTGCCTTCAATTCCCTCCCATCTCGAACCATCATACAATAGTTGCATATTCCCCCCCCATTTGCATCGGATTTCTGCTGATTTGAGTCTTCTTTTACACCTGCTGAACGGGATTGTGCCACACTGGAGCTTTCTTTCCGGAGCGCGCCAGTGGACGATACAACAACCAGCAGCGAGGTTCAGCCTCGTCCTGGATGCTTGTCCTCGGGTGACATGAATTAGACATAGGCCGAGCGGCTGATTTATGAGTTTCTTGAACATATAATTTAAACAAAAAGCGCTCGAGTGTGTGCGTGCGTGTGTGTGCGCGTGTGTATGAACCGGGAGCTTGTAGCAGCAGCGCGCCGTAATCCCTCTGATGTGGACCTGTCACTCTTGCTTGTAATCTTTTATATGGCTAAAACCAGAGAGTTCCTGCCGTCTGGGCCCAGTGCGAGGAGTTAAAAGTTTATTTATTTATTATTATTCCTTGAAATATTCTTTACGAAGCGACCGGTTCTTTCCAGAGGAGTAGCAATGATGACTGAAAACAGCGAGATGGAGAGCGACTCGCAGCTCCAGCGCGCTCCCAGCGACGTTCCCATCCAGCCAGTGACATCTAAGGCAAGTACCCACAGCTTTGACTTTTACATCTTACATCTCATCATACGCTGATCACTACAACTAAATTGAACAAGGCAAATCCACGGAAGCGGCGAACTTCTGGGAGTAGTTTTCTCCACATGATTGGAGCAAAACCATTAAGAGTTTACTTGATTATTTTGCTGCCTTTATAATTTAGATGACTGTTGTATTTTTCCTCCTGTATTATTCCACTGCTGTACTCTCTTCTGCTGACTGCGTCACTAGGTGGAACCTCTTACGTAGAGTATGATGTCACGCATTGTACGCACACACACACACACACACTCACAATACCTGCGCTCAGTTATTTCACAAAGTGCATTTTAAAAGGCACCCTCATAAATTTAAAAGGGAAGATCTGAGGAATTGCAAAGACGAATGCATTTGTTTGTCAGTTACTATTTACTTTTTTCCCACACTGCAGCATTCCGTCAGTCTATGCTTTTGTTATACTGCATGATGCATAAATGACAGCTGCTGCTTTCACCTGCAGAGGCAGATCTTTTTACTGTAAATATCGATCCTGTCTGAGCCTCGAGACCTCACACAGTATCCGTGGGGCTCATTTGATTTGTTGTCTCATCTGCACAAACAAAGATTTGAAGCACCGGCCTCCAAGAGTTGGAGCTGTGAAAGCTTTCCTGCTTTGTAATGGATGGGCCCCTGATTCATCAGTCTACTTTATACAAAACTTTCCCTGAGTGAAATCTCTGTCTCCGCCTCATGCCTCTCCTCGCCAACCACACTGACACACACATGCAAAGTGATACTCCAGTGCAGCACAGTCAGTCACTTCAGTGGCCAACTGCCTCTGAGCTTCACCTAAATATTTCATGTCCTCTGTGGAAAGTCAAATCCACATTGTCGCAAGCTATTTTATGGCTGCTTACTCTGGGGTGATCCACTCCAGCCTCCTGCTCATCACCAGCTGCTACAAAAGAAAATCAGGAGGGAGTCTGCTGGCAGGCAAGCCTGATTACTATTCACATGTCTTGCTGGCTTGCTTTGGCTTAGCCACATCACATCCTGTGTAGCAAAATCACTCTGGTTAGCTCCACCTGCTCATTCAATCAAAAGAGGCTGCCCTGGTTGAAATCCAGGGCTTTGTTTAAAATAGATTTGACACAAACCTCCAGTCTTCATCTATTATAACTTCCTTTCAAAGGGCTTCACTAGCAGCCTGCCACTGAGGAATCGGTTTGAATTTACAATCATGATATATTCTGTTTAGTGGGGTAATGTCAACGTGGCTCTGATTTTCTCAGATCTGGTTCCAGAAGCCAAAAAATATTTAATGTGATCATTTCACTCATATCTGTTTTAAACATTTAATCTAGACCATTTCTAAAACATAAATCTCAGCCATGGGGTGTGATTTGAAAGGAAGATGCAGTCATGTGCCCGTGATGATTTAATTTGACGGGAAAGTGAGGATGAGAGAGGCGCTTTGATAACAGATGCTCCCAGAAATCCACAAGCATAAAATTCCCTCATAGATGACTATCAGAAATAAAGAACGAATGAAAACGCTGCCAAAGGATTAGGAGGAGAGGAAGCATGTACATCTCCCACAGCTCCCGGCGATGTATTGCGGCATTTCTCCAGGATTGGCAGAAATGTGACAGTGACAGTTAGTGGTGTCAAGTTTTGTTGAGTGATATTTGATTTGTGACGCTGTTGGGGCTTTTCATGTGAGGGTGCACTCAGGTAAACTGCAAATTCCCACCTAGTATAAATGCACAGGACAATATGTGAGCACAAGCTGACAAGTAAACTGGGCAACCAGTTTTTTGATTGAACTACGACTGCTCTACGTTCTAAGCTGCACCTTCCCACAGAGCAGCTGGTTTCCCCGTTGATAGATGATTTGTGTCCAAATCAAGTACATTTTTGAGCCTTTCAACGATGTGGACCGACACGGATTTCAGAGAGGAATACGTTGAAAAGATATAAAAGAGCTCTAAAGTTGGACATTTAAACATTAGCGTCAATGGGGACCCCAGTGGTCAGTCGAGGAACTGCAACGAATCTTAGTTCTGCATGAGACTCAACCCCAAAGGTAGATGGTTGGCACTTGTTTGGTCTTTTGCTTTGTCAGGATCTTGTTTTATCTTATGTAATTTTTTTCTTAGGCTTTTGTTCACCTTTGTCATCATATCCACTGCAGGACTGTGTGCTAGTTTTATTTTTGACGTTTGACATTGTGCCTTGAACCAACTTGTCAAAGGAGACAACTGGGACAGGAGTCCAAAGATATTTTGAAAGACAAGAAACAGATATTTGAACAAGAAAATAAACTTTTTGTTTGCTTTAAATATCATCAAGTGCAACTGAAAATAAATTTAAAACATACCAATGTCCTTACGGGACACAGACTCGGATCTCCGGCATGCCGTCTTCTTCCTAAACCAGATGTTTTTGTCTCTTAAACGTATTGTTGCCTTTGTCTGCATTTACATACAGAAGATATAATATTTCTGTGTGATGTGATCAACACACTAATGAAATGATAGCACATCAACTGGGTTAAAATGTCTTAGCCCAGCATCTATATTCTGTGTGTTTGCTGAATAGCACCACCATCAAATGAAATTTAATCTGCCACCAGAGAGGAAGTTACGGTATTGCCATAATCATTAGAATTCAACCTTGGGGGGGGGGGGGGGGGGGGGGTAAGTGTGTGTGTGTGTAAGGATCCAAAATTCATAGCAATCCATCCAATAGTGGTTGAGATGAAAATGTCAACTTCACGGAGCTGCTAGAGAAATTCAAAAGGATTTTCTGTATGCTCTGGGGACGACGAACGCCTGGATAACTGTGATAACTTGGAGAAAATCCACAGACGTTCTGAAGGTCTCGCTTAATCCATTTAAAAATGTGGGGAAGAGAAAGTTACCAAGAGCATCAAATGGGGAAGAAAGTAAGTCCCCATCATTACTCGCTTCATCGTTGGCCAAAAAAAAGTATTGTTGTGAAGTCATGACCACATGGGACAGGAGTCCACATGGGAGAGGAGTTAGTTAAGTGTGAATAGCTGCTGTTGAATGAACCTGAAACGCACAGGGGATTTCTGCTTCTGATCTACAAAGTTTACCAGTGAGTCGAACAGCTCTTTGAAAAAACACACCCTCTTAATTTCGCTTCACACCTCATTAGCTTTCACTTGACGTAAGCCTCAGATGAAGGGGTGCGAGCAGGCGAAGTCAAAGAGGGCTGCGACCTGATGTCATTGGGATGCGCGAGAGCGGAGCTCAAACCTCAAGCAGATTTCACATGTTCACTTTGATGCATTTTCATTTTTGCAGGTGCGCCATTCACTCTGTTGAAATGACAGCATGAGTGAGCCTGGAAAACATCAAGGTAGAATTCTTCATCAATTGCAGATGCGGTGAGGTGATGCTCAAGTCAAGTTAAGGAACTGCCACACAAAATAAAGCAGAAAAAATCCTCCACGGCATTCGAAAATGACTTGTAATGTGATTTATATGCGATCTTGATCGTGATCTGAAGCTGCAGTTGAAGAAGTCCAGTTCATCATTAATTGATGTAACACCTTCACTGCCGTGATTTTTATTGCTGTGACACTGTGAGGAAAAGCGCGAGCTGCTGAAATATCTCCACGTCTCCAAGTCACAAACCTACAAAAGATAATCCACATGCTCCTGTTTCAAAGAGTTTGTGCTCCATCAAGCATCATTGAGACAGAGATTGAGAGAGTGATGGTGTGTTTTTCTTTGTAAATGCCTTGTGATTGATTGGTTGTGTAAAAGCATGTGTGATAGGAGCACAACACTGGAAACAGATGTGATTATGTATCTATCATCTTGTATTCAAAGCGGGGAAGCTCACATCCTCCTGTGCATAATACATTTTGGGACATGAAACTGGCCCATACGCCCTCTTGTAAAGAAAGCTTTTTTTCATGCTTTGACATTTTTGAAGTATGCTGAAATATGTGGGATGATTTTAACTTCTGTGTGTTTATGATAAAACCTTTTGGCTGACCTTTAAATGAAAACAACTGGAGCCACACAGCAAAAGAGCACATAGATATAACCCAAAATACTTTGTGTACCTGCTACTGGATGATGATAATTTTCTCTGAAACCACATACTGTTGATGACCTAGAACTAGAGCAAGCAAGAAAACTACCGTTTGCAGCACAATTACACAACATCTATTCTTCTTAAACCCAAAAAAAACATTTAGAAAAATGCACTTTTATCTCAAATTGAGTTTTATGTGTGGCGGCTTTTTTACGTGCATCAGATGGCGGTGTAGGTCTGCAGCTGTCAGCAGCACTGCTTGTCTGCTGCTGACAGCTGCAAGGGAAATATCCACAGTTCAGGAGAGAACACCGATATTTGGAAAAAAAAAATAAATGCCAGAAAATTGCTGGGGATGACAAACAGCAAGGTGATGAACACCTTACCGGTCTCCACTAAGTGATGGTTGTTCAGTGACTAAGCAACATACAGATATTGTGAGAGGCGGAACTGAGCACGAAGACCATTAAAAAAAAATCTAGAGTGTATAATTTAGGAAAGAATATGTAGCCGAAAAAAGAAGACATAACTGGAAAAGCAGCATTTCATTTTTCTATTTCAAATGTTCTGTACTGGGGGGAATCAATGAAAACCAACAGCACATTGTGGACACAGGCTGTTTTTATCGTCAGATTCCCAGTGAGACCAGAGCTTTGTTGTTCAGTCATGACCTCTGGACATAGCCAGCATCCCATAAATATCTCTGTCTGACCTCATTCAATTTTAACAGACGCAGAAAGACAAACATTTTTTAGTTGAATAAAAGTCTTATAATTGATTTATGGCTCTCGCCCCCTGATTTTGGACATGTGAAAAATGTAAGTTTTAACTGGTGTTTTAAAATATTGCATATCCCTGCGAGTCATTCATGAACCACAAAAGCTGTTAAGAGGAAATTTAGATTAGATGGATTAGATGGAGATTAATCTTGACCCAAATGTTTCTTTTGGGACAAGTGCAGTTTTTTGAAAGTAAAGGTTTTAGAGGTATAGGTAGTGGCAAAGATTCAAAGGTGCAAATGATTTTATTTCACACATCACTGTGCCGTCAGAGGCAAGGCCCGCTTCATATCGACCACAGGGGTTCGCACGGCAGCGCTGCAGCAATGCTCGACTGCAGGTATTTCTGGCATACTTTTGTCACACCGTACACAACCAATACAATTTCTTCCCACTTGCTGCATAAGCAAGCTGCATACTTGAAGAGTTCCACCTCTATGTACAATTTAATTAGCTTGTCCTACCCGTGTAACTGCAATTTGATTGGCTGACGCTGGCGTTTGTGCACGTAAAGTTGAACTTCTCTAACTTTTGATGGTGGCAATGCTGTGACTGCTATGAAGTCTGGCAACGCTTGACGTGAAGACACTTCCAGTGCATACATGTGAGGGAGGAATAAAAGAGATGTCATTACTTGCTTCAGGTGTCAATTAGCCAATAAGAAAATGCCTTAAAGTTACTGTAAATTATTCTATGCAGTTCCTAGCAGTTACTTTTTGTCATATTTTAGTAAATATTCCATCATCCGCTTGCTGCTGATTTCATCAGTACACCGTTAAATGTTTTGTCGTAGTTCAAATATCAGAACATACAATCCAGAAACTACTTATGCTGCCTTTAAACTTAAATACTTACTGATGGATGTAAAGCAGCTCTGGCTCCAACAAACTCTCTTAAAACTTAAAAGATACCTCGTTGATCATTTTTGTCATGTCATTAGCTGGTTCCTGTCGCTCAATTGTCTTGATTTAGGTAGCAGACCTTAAGATACATAATTGTGTCCACTTGTGTTGATGATGCTTATGGCTGCGTTCATCTAACTTTTTGTTTTTTAACTCATCTTTGATATCACCATTCACCTGAATGGTGCACGTATGTCTGTAGTGACTTCAGCCTTTGGTGTGTGAGGTCACACTGGCTTTGACTCGGCTCGAAGATACTCTCGGCTACAGTAATGCTCAAAAAGAGGCTAACGGGAAAGCTTTTCAGGTCGGCGCACTAACAGATGATTAGATTAGGTGTAATTGAGACATGAGCTGTAAGCCGGAGCTGTTATGTTAGCCCTTAACAGCTCTGAGTGAGAGAGCACGATGATGCAGCAAAGAATATATGAATTCGAAATGTGTATAGTATTAGTGGAGTCATATTTACTACCAAGGTAGCAACTACTTATTTAACCCGTACCATTGTGAGGAGTAGCTTGTCATTTAATAAACAACAATGCTTCATTAAAATCTGGAAGTATCGTGGTTAAACATGATCTTCAAGGAGGAAATGAGGTTGGAAAAAATATATTGACCCACCATGACTGGAAATGCATCAAGAAAATCAACTGCAGAACTTTTTAATAGTGACAGTAAAAGCACTTCTACACACACACACACACACACACACACACACACACACACACACACACACACACACACACACCACATGAGGAGAAAGGAATCAGGATTTAACAGCTATGCAGCCTAAGGAAAACCTCTTATCGGTGAGGTTAACAAAATGTTTTGGGGAGCTTAAAGAACGAACTCTGGAGCAATGTAAAAAGGTCATGTTGTAATGAGTCCAGATTTACCCCCTTCTGCAGCGATGGGCGCTTCAGGGTAAGAAGAAAGGGTAATGAAGTGATGCACCCATCATCCCTGGTGTCTAAGCAACAGGCGGGGGAAGTTTTATCATCTAGGGGTGCTTCAGTTAGTCAGGTTAAAAAAAAAAAAGAATAAAGGTCAGCTGACCACCCAAATACCTGTATTTTTTTCCTGTAATTAGTTTTTCTTTCCTGGTGGCACATAAATACTCCAAGAAACAATGTAGAGATTCATGGGGCTTTTATTGTAAGAAGAAAAATCTTTAGGGACCGTAAGTCATCATTTTCACATCTATGTGATGTGCTGAATTAAACATTTTTACAGCTTTTTCACCCTTTTTTACATTCAGACACCATACTTCATTGTTTATTTATAAGAAATATGGACATTTTAGTTCTTTTTATCTGACAAAATTGAGCTAAAGATACGAGCTTTAAAAATAAATCCATCATTTGTAATTTCCCTGCTTTTAATATAAATCAGTGAGCTTATGGGATTTAATTTAAACATGTCCTTTGAGTACATCTAAACAAACAGCACACATATCTCAGAGCTATCTAAAGCAGAAACAATCACATACATCCATTAAAAAGGTTCACATTGAAGCTGACACAGTGAGATGGGAAAAATATGAAACACATAAATATCCACAAAGCACACAGTAGATTCGTATTTCAATACACACACAGAGCGAGCACAGAAGAAACTGCAGGTAACAACGCCGGTGCCATGAGTAGCTTAGCTGACAGCTGGAAGACAGATTATGATGATTTTACTGTCACAACGACAACAAAAATCGAGGAATATCTTTTTGCTCAAATTGTATGTCAATGCAGCACAGTAGGAAATTTTTGATGAGTTTTAAACGTGTGTAACATATAGAGTGAGCATATGCAGCTTTACCGGCTCCATCTCCATGTGTCCCGCACACGCGCACACGCATGCATGCATGCATGCCCTCAATAGACAAACTGTCTTCATATCTTATTACCAGGCACACAGAGCTGTAAACAACATGTCCCTGTAAAGTGATTATGTTTGGCGCTGAACAGAATGAGTGTGGACAGGCAGACGGACGGAGCGTATGCTCAGATTGTCTGTGGCTCGCTGATTATCCATCTCCCTCTCTGTCCATTTCGAACCATTCTTCCCCTGCAAAGAGGCCACACCCTCACACATGTCATGGCAGGGTAACAAATAGCTACCATTCTCCAGGAAGCTTGCACCTTCATCTGTACACAGAGCTGCAGGCAAATGTCAGCAAACCTGCATTTGTCTGGACAAACAATGCAGCTGAAATGCAGCAGCAGCTGGTTTTGTCAGAATGCAAATGCGTACATACATACGTGCACGTGTTTGCAGTGCAATCATGGCATGCCATGTGAGTTTGGTCTTATGTGCTCATTGCAACTAAGAAGATATGCAGGCTCCTTCGCATCAAGAAGAATCGCTGAGTTAAGCTGCTGACACATGATGAGACTGTTGAAACTGTATTATTTCATCACCTCAACTAAAGAAAAGCTCTTTACATGCATAGGGCTTCAACACATAACTGCAGGTTGTCTCAACGAGAAGCAACGCATCTTATTTAACTATGAGGCAAGTGTATAAGCAGCTGTGATAAATAAAATAAAGCTATGTGTCACCGAAGGGAACACAGTGATAGTTTGCTATTAATGTGTTGTTCCCTTATGAGGGAATATTGCACGTCATGAGTCACCCTCTTCCCCTCTGGTGCACAGTTCTGAGCAGACTGTTGTGTTTATGGATGCTGGGATATTGCCTGTCCTGTGGGTGTATTGAACATTTGTTATGGCCTCTTCCTTATCTTGAGTTTATTCTTTGCGTACCTTCTTCCTCTCCACTTTCTGTCAATGTGTGTGTGCAGCTCCAGAAATTAAAACGCTCACTGTCCTTCAAAACCCTGATGCGCAGTAAGAGCGTGGAGAACTTCTTCCAGAGGTCCTACAGTGACGCTCGCCTGCCCCCGGACTTCATCACTGATCCGCCACCTCCGTCTCCCCCGCTGCCGCCCGGCTCTCCTCTCATCGGCGAGCACTCGCCGTCCATTTCACCATCCCTGAGCCCCAACCCCTCCATCTCCTCCCACTCCCCTTCCCTCAGCCTCTCCCCGTCGCTGCCCCCCAAGCCTCCCAGACCTCAGATCAACCATTGTTTCCAGGACCATGTCTTTCGGAAGCCCACCAACTGTCAGCACTGCAAGAACATGATAGTGGGTAAGATAATCTCCCAGGAATCAGGATGACCTTTTAGCCGTTTTCACGGGATTCCTGGCTGCCAGGTTTTTTGTTTCTGGAGGAAACCAAGAGCCATTTTATAGAAAGAATGTAACATGTTGTGCTAATAAAACAAAATGGCTCTCAGAGCTCTTTAAAACTGAAAAATATCCAACTTTTTCCACTTTTGCCTTTAGTCTTATAATTAATTTACAGACGAGTGAGTGGGATCAGTCTTTTCAGTCAACTCTTCTCCAAAGTAAATGAGCAAATTCAAAGTGTCAAACTATTTGGTTGAAGTCAGACTTGAGGGATCGAGAAAAGGTCTTAAAACACATTTGATTAAAATGTGTTAACAGAACTACTTGTCTTTAGTGTAGAGATGCGAATACTTTTATCTCTAATTTGTTGCGTCTATAAGCCACTAGACTCGCCGCTGTTATTTCAGCTAAATCTACTTCCTGTCAGCGTGATTGATTACTTATCCAGCCTGATCACTTGTGCTGGTGTTTGTGCTGTTTCTTGCATGCGTGGTGAGTTTGTTTATGTGATGCATCACCTCGCTGTAGCTGTACTCAGCAGCAGTCCTTAAACAAAGTCTAGCCTTTTTCCCTCTGGTTACCGGGTTGACTACAGTCGATGTTTCCTCTTTAATGTAAGAAATCTCATCAAGTGACCCGATTGATTTTTTTTCTCTTTCTCTACTGTGAGCTGGCCCATTATATTCACAGCAAAAATAGAAGTCAGTCATCTTTGGTTTGGAGTATAAAAGCAGTCAGTCTCCTTATTATTGTAATATGTGAAAACATAGCAAATAGGGATATCTAATTATAAAACACTTTGGGAGCAAATATTCTCATACCCAAGAGATTTTTATCACTCCAGCACTTGAAATCAGATAAGCAAAAGCTCAATGACTCGCTGCCAAATCGATTATGATTGAAATGCCTCCAGCTGTTTTCCAATCTCTCCAGCTTTTAAAGGAAGAGGAGCTGTTGATTAGTCTCTGTCACCTTGATAAAACCAAGACAGGGCTTGATTACCTGATCAGAAACCTGCTAATGATTTGCAGGGCACGTTGTTTCCTTTGGACTTTTTTTTATTCTTCCTGTTGCGAATCCGTATCCTGCTGTGTTTTTCATTTTTGTGGCTGCTTTCTTGTCTCTGTCCTCTGCTCTTATTTTCGCTCTTGTTCCTCTCTGCAGGAAACTCCAAACAAGCCCTGCGATGTAAAACCTGCAAGATGGCTGCTCACCTGTGGTGCACCTCAGAACTGTCGCAGCAGCCGTGTTATGGGAAGGTGCGAGTACATGTACAGGAATTGATGTTACCCTCATTTAAGAACCAAAGCATTCAGTCATTATACACACAAACTAAATAATTAATTTCCTTGAATTATTGTAATATGTGAAGTTATTACCGTTTTTAAGTCTGTTAAATCCAAAGATTGTTTGAAAAACCAACAACGTGATTAATACATACAGGCATACATGCATACATACATACATACATACACACACACACACACACACACACACACACACACACACACACACACACACACACACACACACACACACACACACATACATACATACATACATACATACATACATACATACATACATACATACATAAACAAAATCATGACATTGAAATAATCAGATCAAATCATGAAATCAGATCATAAGATCATGAAATGACATCATAGCAGCAGATCGTGAAATCTGATCATGAAATGATGAAATCACAAAATCAAATAAAAAAAATCATTAAAAGAAATTAAATCACATTATGAAATCAAATCATGAAATCACGAAGTCATAAAATGAAATAAAATAATTAAAACACAAAATTAAATCATGAAAACACAAAATCATGAAATCAGATAATGAAATCAGTGTTTCATTCAGATCTTAAAATCACAAAATCGGATAATAAAATAATAAAATCAAGAAAACATTAAATCACGAAATGAAATAAAATAAATCGTGAAATCAGAAAATGAAATCAGATTACAAAATCACGAAATCATAAAATTACACCATGAAATCACAAAATAAAAAAATGAAATCATGAAATCACAAAATCACGAAATGAATTAAACACAAAATCATGAAATCAAATATTGGAATTAAGATATCATGACATTAGAAAATCAGATCAGATAATCAAAAAATCATATCAAGAAATGAAATCAGATAATGAAATCATGAAATTACAAAATTAAATAAAGAAATCACAAAATCATGAAAGTAGATCACAAAATCAAGACATCATGTAATGAAATCACAAAATCATGAAATCGGATAATCCATCCATCCATTATCTATACCCGCTTTATCCGTTTCCGGGTCACGGGGGTCTGTCGGAGCCTATCCCGACGCATATCAGGCGAAAGGCAGGGGTACACCCTGGACAGGTCGCCAGTCTATCCAGGGCCACACAGAAGACAAACAACCAACCACACTCACATGCACACCTAAGGAGAATTTAGACTGATCAATTAACCTACTCTGCATGTTTTTGAACTGTGGGAGGAAGCCGGAGTACCCGGAGGAAACCCACGCAAGCACGGGGAGAACATGCAAACTCCACACAGAAAGACCCACCGGGCCAGGAATTGAACCGGGAACCTTCTTGCTGTGAGGCAACAGTGCTAACCACTAAGCCACCGTGCTGCCCCGAAATCGGATAATGAAATAACAAAAATAAAATGAAATAAAGAAATCAAGAAATTAAATCACAAAATCAGATAATGAAATTAAGACATCATATAATCAAATCAAATCCTGCAAACACAAAATCATGAAATCAGATGACAAAATCCAGAAGTCATAAAATCACATCACAAAATCAAGAAATTTAATCACAAAATTACGAAATCATATAATGGAATTAAGACATAATAGAATTACAAAATCGTGAAATCAGATAAAGACATCATGAAATCACATAATTGGATAATGAAGTTATGAAATCAAATAATGAAATCAAGAAATCTCGAATTTAAAGCAGAAAATCACTAAATCATGGTATCACGAAATCATGGAATAATTCAATAAAATCATAAAATCAGAGCATGAAATCAAATCATGAATTCAGAGATTCATGACATCACAAAATAAATCAAAAGATCAAATGAAATGAAATTATGAAATCAGATAATGAAATCAGCAGATCATGAAATCATCAAGTATTGAAATAGAGTCATCAGATGATGAAATCCTGAAATCAAATCATGTAATGAAATTACAGATCATGAAATTGTGAAATTACATCAGCAGATCATCCATCCATCCATCCATTATCTATACCCGCTGTATCCGTTTCCGGGTCACGGGGGTCTGTCGGAGCCTATCCCGACGCATATCAGGCGAAAGGCAGGGGTACACCCTGGACAGGTCGCCAGTCTATCCAGGGCCACATACAAACTCAGCAGATCATTATGTGTTAAAAAAAATGGATTTCACATCACAGCAATATCATCCTTCTTCCCAACCATTTTACATGCTGCATTTTGCCGTTCCTCTGAATAGCTTAACGGGAAAACTTCCAAATTCTTTCTCTCAAATGAGGTACATGCCATGGAAGAGGAGGGTTAAAGGTAGTTCAGATGTTAACCCTTGAAACCAGGGGCGTCAGATGTTATTTCATTCATGGCCACATCAGCGATTTGAAAGTTTTTCAAATTCATGTTATATAACTGTTTGATGCATGTGCCTTAAGCCATCTGCTCTGATAAACATGGTTGAAAAAGAAAGCTTTTGTACCGTATCCCTGTGGTATTTTGACTAAGGCATGACAATGTCATTAAGACATCAGTAAGTTGTGTCAACCTTTGGAAAAAAGGGTATGATCTTTATCCTTTGAGAACAAAGACAGATGAGCCACCTCCTCCATTTACCAGTCTTTTTCAGCTGGGTATTGCTAGACAAATGCACAGATGTAAATTAGTTTGGAAGATTTCAGTTTATTTTAAATTATCAAGAGGCCTCCACACCGGATAAGAAAAATGCAGTTATACAATAATATGAAACTTACCAAGGTGCTTCAACAATGCTCCTTTGAGCAATGTCCCTATAGTCAATCAACATGGATGAACTCAGACCAGAGTGGGTGGTAATCTCTTCTAGCGAGAATTGGGCAGCTTTGCCATGACAAATGAAACTATTTAAAGTGTGAATTTAGAGTAAATGTATTCAAGAAAGTGTGAGAACATGTACAGCAAGAGCTTGTGATCATGTTAACGTGCATGTGAACTGCAGTTGAAGTCACAGAAAATGACTGACCATTACTTAATTTTTTTTTTTCAACTCAGCATGAGTTGTGTGACCTTACATGCAAATACAAACATCACAAGCACACACACCCAGAGTTAGTTCAGCTGCTGGCATCACTGCTTGTAGCTGTGAATGTAAAGATCTTCTTCTCTACTGCATCTAAATACTGCAAACTTTCAATTTTTCACACTAAAGTGGAAGTAAACTATTATTAAGTTATCAGTAAGAGAAGCAATGCTGACATTTGTGAAGTAAAGGAGAAGGCTTACTGGCTTAGGAGGCCCCATGATGAAAAAGGAAATCTGCCTTTTTTGACAATGAGACATCAAAACGAAAAGAAAGAACTACAGCAATCTGATTAGACCGCAGTGAAAGTATAAGCCTTATATAAACTTAAATAGGGTATGTTCACACTTGTAGTTTTATACTTTAGTCCAGATCAAAGCAGAAAATGTGAAAATCCACACTAAGGCAGACTGATAACAACTACAAGATAATATGATGCGAACTAACTATTTCATTTATTTTTCCTGGATTGAAAAGAAAAAGCCAATTTTGGACAAGAATCTTTGCAGCGTAAAACTGGTCCCTTTGCAGCATCTTTTTAGGAAACAGAGATGTTTTGCTTTTAATCCACACTTTTTCTCTCTGCAGTGTGACAAGTCAGTCTTTGATTTGTTAATCGAGGCAAAGACCAATCAATCTCAGCTGGAAGAATTAGTGTGCTTAATTCAGTGTAAAATTGCAGTTGTAAAGACACAAACAGAGTCGCATGTCCACGCTGGTGTCTGAGCCACGTGCAGAGGCATACGTAGTGGAGTATTTTCATTGTTCAGCGGCTGAAACAGCAGATGCTGGTAACTTGTGGCAGAAACATGCGCTTTTCCTGCAGGAACACCGGTTTGAGTGCCCTCACATGCACGTTAGTGCTTCTGATCCAGTAATTTCCATATGGCTCCATTGTGGTCCTGAAATCACAACACAGTCAGATCCATTATCCTGCGGGCCACGTCTATAAACAGGAAGTAATAGAAGCTGAAAAAGCCATTCTGCTTTCTGTTCTTTCCCATTAGTCCGGCGCGTTCAAGCGAAACTTCAGCTCGCCAATGCTCGTCAACGACCAACTGGCTGTTGTCAAGGAAGTTCAGCCAAGTCAAGGTGAGCGTTTAAAGTCTGTAAGTGTGTTTGTGTGTGTTTGTGAGTGAGTGCGCTGGCTTGTTGGTGTCCCTGTGCTTTTGTTTTGCAACGTTGCTCTTGTTAAGCATTTTTGGTTTATTTTTAGATTTGTGTGTGTGTGTGTGTGTGTGTGTGTGTGTGTGTGTGTGTGTGTGTGTGTGTGTGTGTGTGTGTGTGTGTGTGTGTGTGTGTGTGTGTGTGTGTGTGTGTGTGTACTGTAACAAAAAACTGCCTCCGTCTCACCTGACAACCAAGGAGCATGAAGCAGAAAAAGATAAAGAGGACGAACAAATCCAGCTTCTCTGGGAGGCTGGTGGACGTTCTGCACCCTGAAAGTATGTGAATAAATATTTATAAGCTGTGATGTTTATGTTTTGATATCTCTGTTTATAGTTTGCACTGCAAGCCCTCAGAGTGGTGAGGGGTATTCATTTTTTGTTGAGCACTTCACTTTGCATGTTTAAAAGTTTCATAAACATTGACTTGGCGCGTAAAGCTATCTGTTTCAAAATAGGTTTTGAATACACATGACATTTTTTCTTTTTTTTTGTTACATTTGGCAAAGAAAGCTGCTGGTGGCTGAGACATAAAGGGACAAGATCTTTTTGAATGTGTTCTTCTTTCCATCTCACCATCTCGGGGTGGGAACTTGTTTTTCTCATGGAAGAACACCTGGGTCAGTGACACAGTGCTTCATGTCACATAAAGTACACCCTGCTGACTGAAGGCTAGAATCTCAAGCTGTCACATGCCTTTATTATTCATACATCAGGGTACAATTAACCTGCAAGTCCATCATCATCCAGAGTTCATCACCATGACACCTGGGGCCCCCTCCTCAGGACCAACTGAGACTGTCGTCTGCTAAACCTAAACTCACATATCGTAGAGTGTCCTCATCAGTGCAGCCTTGATCAAATAAATATCAAATAGTCCTTTTGTTATGTATTTCCCTACAGACCCTTTCAAATCCCTTTTGGAAACAATTCTTGCCTCACATTAAATTTAATTCACTAAAACCAAATTTTAGTTATCGTTCCCAAGGATTAAGAGCGAGAAGCATTTGTCAAAATTACGTGCGACATCTGATCAAGTAAAGAATCTGGGCGTCATTCTTGACACTGAGCTTAGTTTTATTACACATGTTAAGCATGTGGTTAAAACAGGTTTTTTTAATCTTAAGAATACAGAGAATATAGCCAGAGTCCCAGAGTTTCTCTCTCGTGCCAGCATGGAGATGCTGATGCATGCTTTTATCTCAAGCCACACAGATTACTGTAATGCCCTGCCTTCTGGTCTTTTCAAAAAAAAGTCTGATTGCTGCAGCGACGGCCTGAGGTCCACTCGCCCCTGGGTTGTGGTGGGGTCCATACATCCATCTAACAGAGGTGATGTTTGGTTCTCTATCCTGCCTGGGGTTGGGCCGTGGTCCCCTACCATGCTGTCTGGCCCCAAGGTGCAGCAGCCGGCTCCTGATGCAGACGGCTCCCTGCGATAGCGTGATAGTGTTCCCTCACTGGTTCTTCTGTGCCCAGCAATGTTTTCCATGTTGTTATTTTTTAAAATCTTTAATTGTGTTTTACCATTAAAAGGGATTAGGGTTGGTGGAGAACAGGGGTGGGTGGGATTGATTTGTTTCTACTGTTGTGCTATGTTTTATTGTATGAAAATTGCTATATAAATACATTTAGATTTTATTTGAAGGTCTACAAGTCTAGCACATTAGGAAATAGTGAATAATCACCACAATAATGAGACTAATTCAGAGGCAAAATATTGACGTTCTTGCATATTCAGATCAAATGCAATGCAAATATATTCAAAAAAAGTATTAAGATTTAAGTTACTATGATCTTGTGTTGCTTTTACTGACAAAAGACAGGAAGAAATTAAGATGCTGTACTTGGAGGAGAGGTTGGTGAGTTCAACTGCTTGGTTTAGGAGCTCAAAGAGTATCACAGTTGCTTTAGGACGTAAATGTTGGGTAGTTTGAAGAACTGTTGCAATAACTAGAGCCACGCTCGAAGAATCAGAGGAGTAATTTAAGAGAATGGACTGAACCGGAGGAATGGCCACATATCTGAGGTAAAATCATACACGTATATAGGCTTGCAAAGAGCTGTGCACAGTGAGTCTAAGGTCCATTCGTTTTATCGGACAGGAGGGTCTCCGTGGTTCAGTTGGTCAGATGTCTTTCTGTTGGAGGCATAACTTTTGGAAAATAGAGAGACGGATCTGCCTGCAGATTGTGGAGTAGAGTTCAAAGTCAAATTCATGTCCTGTGGGCTAAATCTGCCCATTATCTGGCCCACAAGAACATATAAAGATAATTATGGACTTATGACACAACTCTATACTCTTGTGATGACATGGAATGCTAAAACAAGTTTTGGCCTAAAGGACACAAGTCGGTATGTTTTACTGCCACATCTCTCAATAGTAATACATTTATATCCATTATTAGTAGTTTAATGCAGATGCATTTATGTAATATGACTTTTAAAAAGTCGATACATTTAGGTAGTCTTCCAGTTGCTGTACAACCGTCCCTTTGATACTATAACCATGATGCTGATGTGGCCCAGGATGACGTCAGACGTCTCTGCCCGAACCGCTCGCGAGTGGAGGCCTCGTGTTTTCAGTCCATTTTCCCCAGTCTGCAACCAGATCCTCTTCAAAAGCACGAACGCCCCGCGAAATTACGTCTTTGATGTGAAAGCCTGGCTTGACTTGATATAGCTTCAAAAAAAAAATTATTAATGTGCAAATCAATCGCACGAATAAGAAAAAAAAAGTGTCTGGTGTGCAAATGCGTTTAGAGCAGCAGGAGAGCAGTTAATGCTTGACGCTTCAGCCATTGAGGGACAATTAAAATGTTTTTGATGTTCTACTGAAACAATGTTCTCAAGGATTTATTTCACTGTGTAGCCAAGAAAAGCTGGTCAAGTTGGTGTTTGAAAAGAAAGAGAAGGCCTAAATAGTTAAAAAGTGAACTATCTGAAGCCACATCAAATAAAATATTCCCCTGAAATAAAGCCGAAGGGCTTACACCTGCTAAAAGATAATTATTTATATGGAGCTGAGAAATGTAGTCTCTAAGCGCTGCACTCTATCATTTCTCTTCTGTAATTAATTTCTCTTTGTAGAAGCTCCTCCTTGAGTGAAGTTCAGCTCCATCACCTCTAAATACTCAGATTAAATTTTGACTTTCAAGGGATTCGGTTGAATTTTTCTGAAGAGAGCACCGAGGCATGGACTTCAGTATGAAACTGCAAACACTACAGCTTTATGCTGCACAGACGCACAGAACATCTGACTGTAGGGAAAATAATACTATTAAAAAAATCCCTCTGCTCTCTATTTGACAGTTGCTGAGCTGGATGGGAGAAAGAAGCAGAAAATCCAGCTCAAAGCCTCTCAAACGCTGCTGTCTCCGTGAAATGGAACAACCAAGTTCATTTGAAATGTTGTCTTATTCTCTCTTTACTCAACTACAGCTCCGAATATATCACAGCTAAGACACGTGTCGAGTGTGTAGCTTTATATAAATGTCTTGATTTCGTCTTAATTTTTGGATGCACAGCACACTCACATCCTAAAGTGGGTCACTTTGGTTCAGGCTGGCTGCTTTATTGCGGATATATTTAGACCGGTTCCTCGAGACTGGCGCAGGCACAATAACCACGCGCATGATCTCTGCGTGTAGTCCTAATTGCAACGTGTCTGGAACTGAGACGTTGAGTGAATAATTGACATGTGTAATTTTTTTTTCTCTCACGAATATAAGTGCGTGTGTGTGTGTGGTTTCAGAAGTGGCACGGATGCGGGTAGATCCTGTGTATGCCGCCTTGCGCTATGGGACGTCTTTGGCACAGATGAGCCGCTCCAGTTTTGGCAGTTTGTCAGAATCACCAACACGCAGCTTGGTACGACAACATCACCGTGTGGGTTCAGGTAGAAGAGAGTCTAATGTGTGTTTCAGACGTAGATTAAGTTGTGACAATGCTAAACTGTTGGCCAACCTACTTATCAAGTAAAGACACCCCGGATAGAGATTAATAACACTACAGAATGTTTCAAAGTTAATCTATTGATATTTTATGCTTCATATAAGGTGCATAACATGTATTAATATGGAAAATTAACATCTAATACGACCTCACTTCCAGAAACGTTAAATAAAAACAGAATGCAAAGGTTTGCAAATCTCACAATCCTATATTTTATTCAAAATAGAACAGAGAAAAATATTGAATATCTAAACTGAGGAAATTTACCATCTAAAATAAGGTAATTTTGAATTTGATGGTAACCAAACTAGGACGATGTTTACTACTGTGTAGCATCTCCTCTCAACAACAACCCTTATGTATGTCTCAGAACTGATAGGATTGAACCGCTCAACGGTCTTGGGTCTTTAACTTTTTTTTTCTCCATGATCCACCAGATGTTTGCGGTTGATGAAAGGTCTGCACTGCAGGCAGTCTAGTTGTGAAGCTATGCTTTTGAAATGAATGGAATGCTGAAGATGCAAGGGTTAGGGTTGAATAAAATAAGAATAAGATCTCTTACATCGTCCAGCTGCCGACCTCTGCGTTATACACGACAATAAAAAGTCTCATACCACCCAAACAATGTTACTAAAGAAAAGTGGAAAATAAAGAACTCGCAGACATTTAGACTCTGTTATCAGAAGCGACAGGCGTAGCCTGTTGGCATCACTTAAACATATTCTTACAGCTGTTGCGCTCTGTAACCTGACGATGTGCAAGCTGACCAGTCCATGAGCAGTAATGCATCTCCGTACCACCTGAGATGAAGTCTGTTGAAATGATAACAAGCTGGACGGGCCCTCCACTCTGTTGTTCAGAGGATGCGGTTTCCATGGTTTCCAAAATGAATTTCAAATTTGGATTTGTCTGACCACAGGACAGTTTTCCACATTGTCTCAGTCTATTTTAATTAACTCTGGCCCATAGATCATGGCCACATATGGCTTCTTTGTAAGACTGATGTCTACATTTTTTCCTGAGCTTCTGCAGTGTTTTCTATGATAGAATCTTGTCTGTTTTTAATGCAGTGCCCCCCCGAGGTCTGAGGATCACAGACCAGATCACATCTTTGGCCTCATTCCTTGTGCACAGCAATTTCTCAAGAATCTCTGAACTGTTTGACGATATAATTTAGATGATGAGATATTCAGTCTTCACAGTTTCACACTGAGGAAAATCTTTCTGAAACTGTTTCACAATTTGTATTCAGTTCATGAAAGGGTGAAATGTCTCAATTTCAACATTTGATATGTTTCCTATGTTCTGTTATGAATAAAATATGGATTATGACATTTGCAAATAATTGCATTCTGCTTTTTATATCAGTTTTACTCGGTGTCTGAAGTTTTTTGGATTTGGGGTTGTAAATTATGGACATTTTGAACCATTAATGGAAAAAAAATGTTTGGGCTGGCTGAGTGTGAAATCTGTTCTTGTATTTATATCCGGAGAGACGCCTCTAGCGGACTGACTGGCAGCAGTGAAGAGCAGGACTTTCAGACCAAATTCAACAATTTAGAAAGTGTGTATCATCCCTGCATAAACAGCGAAGGCCTTATCAAACAAATATTTACAAGAATTTGTTGGATAATATTTAATTTAAAAAAAAATGCAATGACTATTCAGGTTTAAAACAGTTTGTGAAACACACATTCCTTTCCTAGTGGGGTTAGATAGTCAGAGGTGTTCAAAGACTTTCATGCCAGAGACACAGAGAACTTAACCTTTACAGTGAAATGTGTGCGTGTGTGTGTGTGTGTAAGAGCATGATATGTAGATTGGAGACTGCAATGAGGCTCAAAGCACTATGACAAATCAGTCCGGGTGCCCAATAATTAAAAACTTTCTATCACATTTTTTTTTTTTTTCAGATTTGTAATTAGCATGAGTACATCATATTTGCGTTTAGTCAGGAAGTTTTGTGCATCTTTAGTCCATAACAATAAACTAGTGTAGCAAAGTCATAGGAAGAAATACTAATTGCATAATGTCATTTGCAATAGCCTGGTCCTAACATTTTATTGTCTCCTTCTTCGAGGGGGAGGGAGGTGAGGAGAGGCAGCAGAGACAGTGCAGTATGGAGGAGGAGATAACTGAGGAGACAGGGGGTAAACTCTGCTGCATGTTTGTGCCTTTACGTGTGTGGATCTGTGCTGTATGCTCATGCCTACGTGTGTCTACGCTGTGTTTACCTGTGCAGGACTATCTGTGCGCGAGAGAGAAATGACTGAGAACCTGCAAATGTGAGAACTTGTTTTGTGACTTCTTCTTATGAAACTCCTCACTGCCTTTAGACACCCCTGTCCCAGACACCGAGATGGAGAAGGAGGTAGACGAAAGTGTCGAGCAATCTCAGATTTTTGCAGAGGAGAGCGAAGTAAAGGTATCACACCACACAGAAGGTCACCACTCAAGGATGATTTTTTGTCTCACTAACTGCTCTCCCTTCGTATCATATCCCTGTGTGCAGGTGCCGAAGCGCATAGAAGTCCACTCCATCCACACCTATGTAGCGCTCTACAAGTTCCTGCCTCAGGAACAAAATGACCTGGAACTACAGTGAGTAAACGTCACACCAGCTGAATGTCTGCAAACGTTTCTGTAACTACACGTGTGCAGGTGCAGGACAGTTTATTTGTTAGTTGGTTGTTTTTTATTTTAAACCACTCCATGCATAAGTATGAGTATTTTGCTTTTGTCTTAGTTTAGTCCCATTCTGTGATTTGCCCTGGCTGTTCCTGCAGGATGTGAACGTCCCCACCATCTGTGGAGGACGGTGCCGGAGTGGCTTTAAGGATGACTAATTATAAACTCGGATCCCAACGCTGTCCCAGCATAGAGCTTTCTGACTGAGCTCCGTTTCCAGCAGGAGCAGAGAGGATGAAGACAATGTGGAACTGAGAGATGAAAGGGATGGCTGACATAAAGTGAAAAACAGTGAAAGTGAAGCATAAATAGACCTCGACTGGGAGAACAGGCATAGGACGTAAAGAGGAAATATCAAAGTAGAAAATGAAGGATGAGGAAAGTACATTGGGGACAGTATATGTGTCGTGCTGTTTTTGTAGGTGTATGCATTGGTGGTTAGAGGACGGCTCGAATAAAAGTAGAGCAGTAGAACTGTTAACAGCCATCTGTGCTGTGGCTGTCTGTGTGAGTGTATAATATGTTTGTGAACAATCTGGTTTTTGTTGTTTGTTTTTTAACAAAGAGGCATGGAGAAGATGGAAAAACTACAATATGTTCGAAAGTTGGAAAGAAGTCGGGATTTGCTTCTATTAGTGACATTAGTTTCTGTTGGTGTGCATGGAGCTAGTTTCTATTATATGCTGTCTATAAAAAACTAGTAAGCATTTCTTCAGTGGGACAAACGTCTCTTAATGCAAGAGAGTCACAAATGAACAGGTTAGATTTCCTTGAATTATGAAGACTGCCTGCCCACAAAGATGTTTTCAGATTACACCCGTCAGTGGTTACCCAAAATATCACTCTTTCACATGTCGAGAAGCTCTGTTTACTCTTCTCTGTAGACTATCTAAGAGCAGATATAATTCAGAATTAGACAAAGGTTGGGACAGGAGACCGTTTGAAGGCTGGCAGACTACAACGACTACTAAAAGTTATTCAGGCATAACTTTAGCGAGGAACTGTTTCCATGGTCATTTTGTTCCACTGTCCTGCAAAAACATCTAAAGGTGTGCAACAGTACAGGGTCATCATTGTCACGTTTTTCGTGTCAAAACTCTCCAAACATTTTCTGTTGTGGTCAGGTCAGAACTGCAGGCAGGCCATTCCAGCCGTGCCTTTGTTTATACATGCAAATTGTGTCTTTGCATCGTCTTGGCGAATATGCATAAATGTCTTGTTGTTAAAGCAGCATAATGTTGCTCTAAAATCTCAGTTTGCTTTTCTGAAGTGATGCGGCTATCACAGAATGGAAATCGAGCTTTGTTAAAGGCACTGATGCAACCACGTACCGCCACAGAGCCAGGATTTTGGATTTTTTGCTGATAACAATCCAGAAAAGATCTGGAATTCTGATGAAATCCGACCATAAAACACATTTCCACCGTGTGAGGGTCCATTCCTGATGCCTTCTACGCCTCTTACATATGTGATTGCAGCTTTGTAATGCAGTGCGTGACAAAGGTTTTCACAGTAATCCCTTGTCCGTGTGGTTATATCAGCTGTTAATGAATGACAGTTCTTCATGCCCTGCTGGTTGAGGAACAAGAGCTCACGTTTGTCAAGCTTAGCCTTCCTCCACTGAAATGTCTCCTGATTCCTTGAAACCTCTCATAATATTTTTCAGTGTAGAAGGAGAAATATGCAAACCTCCTCCAATGCATCTTTAACAAAACAATGTTTTCAAATATTTCAAAATAATTCCTCATGCATTTGTTGACACCATCAACTGGAGATCTTCCTTTTGTCTTTGCTGTTCATAGATTAATGTTGTAAACTGTAATCGCGCACATCACCAGTTTGAAATAACATATTTATTGTTTTACCTGTCTTCTGTTTTAGCCCTAACCTGCCTCCATCCCTGTTTTGGAATGTTTTGCTGACCTGAAGTGCAAAAATCAACGTATCTTAACAGATTAAATTAAGCAGGCAAGAGAAAAACACTCACTTTGTCTGCATAGGAAAGTCAAAGCAGATGTAGAAATCACTGCATTTGTTTTCTGTTCCCAGTCTTTTAGCTTTTTCTCATTAAGAAAGAAATTCACACACAGCCCAATAAATAATGTTACTAATACAGGTTTATGTTGCCTTGGCCTAGCAGGAGCAAAAGAGCCCAAAATGAAAGATGTCAATCAAGCACCACAGTCCTGACGTTTTACGACAGAAAATAAATAGACAAACACATTGGCCCAAAAAATAATCAATAACCAAGGACAAAAACGATCCTTTCTCCCTAAATGCACACTTATGTGGACAAAATTTAACATAATGCTTGCTGCTTGCATTCCTAGTCATTACTTACACGTCAATTAATAGCCTAACTTAACACTCCCAAACTGCATTATAAGAAAAAAGAAGCTTATTTTACTTCATTACACTGCTTTTCCTTTGCTTTTTTTTTTTGTTTTGTCTTGTTAATGTGAGGGCTATAAATAGCTGCAGCTCCGTTCTTATGAGGATGGCTGCTCTGGAGTTGCTGGACCTCATGCAGTTTTTTTAATTGGATCTTGTTGCTGAATCCTTTCCTCATACTGTAAATGACGGTAGCTTTTTCCGCTTCTCCAACGAGTGTGTTTCCGTTTAACATTTTGGTCAAACTACATTTTTTCTTTGTGCAAAGAGTTGAAATGATGTCTATATTTATTCACTAAATAAAGCTGCATGAAATTCGGCAAAACATTTTACGTATAGACAACCAAGCATGATGTGGAGACTTATTTTTATTTCTGTTGCATTCAGTCTTCATTTACCCTGTCCTGAAAATTATTATACTTGTTTTTAAACTTTTGCTGCTTTTTTCTATTTATACCAAATTTATTCAAATGCACCATGTGGTTGCTAAGATATACTTATTATAAAATAGGTACATCCTTTTTTGAAGCAGGAATCTTATACATACACTGACCGAAAATATAAACGCACATTCCGCATAAATAAACTTAAAATGACTTTGAGTGATATATGTCGAAGAATAGAAATAGGTAGTGTACTGAAAACTCTGTTTTGCTAAAAGTCCTTTCTCATTATTTAAGTTAAAAATAAAAAAATAGAAATTAAGAAAAAAAAAAAAGTTTTGCTCAGGAAAGGTCAGCATGGTTCTTCTAAGAGACATTGGTAGTGCGTCTCCCCGACCCAAAGCTGACATCAAACCATGTCTCCTCCTGGGGTACAGCTGCAGGTCGTCTCCCAGGTCCACTTGGCAACAGGGAAAAATGCACAGACGATGTCCATTTGAGGTCCCCAAAAATGTACCTAACACCTATGTAAAAACACATTTTAACCACTCTAGGTGACTGTAATATCTGAATAAGACTGAAATAATATAATAGCACTCTAGAATAAAGACTTGACAATATGGTTCAAATTAGTACGTTCAAAACGTGCAGGAAGAAGTTAATCTCTTCCACAGAGAAAACCCACAGAATCTACTTAATTTATAATAAAGTGATGATGCAACAAAACTACTCTTAATGATGCTTTAGGTGCAGGAATATATAAAGATATGTTATGCATTTCACATTTTCATATGCCAAAATAAAACATGTCTCTTGAGACATGTGGTGTAAAGTTAGTCACCATCCAGTTTGGGATGAATTTAAGTATCATTTAAGTAGGTTAATCCCACATACCTTATGCAAAAACCTAAAAAGAGAGAGGTGTTTTTAAGGTCAGAGAAAAGGCTTCAAGAGCTTTTCAAAATCTAAAAGTTTCAAGTGCAGTTCTACAAGCAAAGCTGGTTTAATTCTCGTGTTAAACAGGTTGTGTTTGTGCACTGCTATCATATAGGGCAGTTGTGAGATTTGACGTACAGACAAGCAACTGGGACAGCATTTTTCACCGTGTTTCTAGGACAGTGGGTACTCTGTACTTGTGTGGAGAAACGTGTCTTCAGAAACTGCAGGTTGGGTCGGCTGCAGAGTCCAGCCTTCGCCGCAGAGTTGGTGTAGACCTCATGACTGGCGTCAGCTGCTCTGTAACCTCTCCAGAGGGACACAGACTCCTTCACATTTTACCCAGCTTTGTAACCATGGGTACTACAGCTTTCTGTGATAGTTAGATAATGTTATCTTTTGTGCCAGCTCTCAGCGCTCCTTTCTTTCTTTTCTGCTCTTGGACCATCTCATCTCCCCATCACGTATCCTATTCTTGTCTCTTTTGTCCTCTTTTCTTTTTTTTTACCACCCCACCTCCCTGTTCATGCATCCTTTCTCTAAACCTTCCTCTTTTTTGTATCTCCTTTAGGCCTGGAGACCGAGTGCAGGTCATAGATGACTCTAATGAGGAGTGGTGGAAGGTAGGTTGCAAACATCTCTATGTGTGCATTCATTACCTGAGATTTGTGTGTCTTTTGAGAGCCCAGAAAAGGTGCATATGTCCCATTATTGTGCACATGTGCTAATTTAAGTCTTTAAATTAATCCCTGTGCATGGCACCTGCTCCATTTTCATCAGCATGCAGGAAGCCACAGACAGAAATAGAACATAATTTCCTCTGAAAACCACAAAAAAAAGCATTAAACATAATGAACGTAATAAGTGTTTCAGCCTTAAAAGGTGTTTATTGAGTCTGTAATGAGCTCCACTTACTCCCAGTAGAAATAAATGTGTTTGTGTGAGTGCACCCATGTGTGTTTCAGTTTCAGACAAAAAGCAAGTTTCATCCAGACTTTACCAACGTGTTGAGTCTGTGATTGTTTTATCAGCAACTCTTGTACCACCAGAACTTATGTAGCTGTTATAAAACACTCAATCAACACACCCATCCAAAGGAAGCTTAATGTGAATGGCAATTGGACTTTATCTGTTGTTATTTTTGTTTAAATACTCTTAAAACAGATGTAGGCATGGCTCTGCAGCCTCTGTGATTATTCATTGCATCAGACATGATTTTAAATGAAAGGATAAATTTAAATGTCCCCCTTGATTTTTCTTTTAAATAATAAACAGATGGTGATGGTTCAAATGTGGTCAGCCTTTCTGGAGTGCATTTATCAGAGAGATGGATTCATCATAAATCCTTACAACAGACAGATAATCTTCAATGAAAAACAATACAGTATAAATCTTTAAAGACACACATGACAGTTTGGTAACCTCTGACTAAGAATGAACGTCAACTCAATGATTCCAAGAAAGGATGGATGGATGGATGACGAATGTTTGTTTCCTGACGGGTCATGTGTGCTCTCCAGGGTAAAAGTGGTGACAGAGTCGGCTTTTTCCCTGCCAACTTTGTGCAGAGGGTCCGCCCCGGAGAGCGGGTTTGGCGCGTCGTTCAGGGTGTGTCTGGAAACCGGGAGAGAGGACACATGGCAGTGAAGGAATCCCAGGTAAAGTGCGCCCGGATTTAAGACTCGGTTGGTTACTTATTAACATGCCGTATTGTTCACCTAAAAGGGAGTTTACACTTCCCTGAACATCAGATAACTACGTCTGACAAACCCCCCCCAGCCTGGTTCAGCCTAGTCTCTGGAGGTGGATTTTCAAAGTCTAGATGAGAGGATACAGTGAAAGGACTGGATTTTACAATCCCTTATCACCACATCTGATTTATGGGATACCTGAAGATGGTTGCTAGGTGATGTTGGTCTGTGGGGAAAACGGGGTAAAAAACAGGAAAGTAAAGTCTAGTTTGATAAAATTTGAGTTTTACCATGAGTAGAAGAGGTCTAAAAGCTTCACTGGGGTAATCATGTAGGCACCTTCAATGATGTTTTGATGATTAGCCCACAACACGTCTAGAGGGCTCATCCACAACATCTGGCATCCCTGGTGAGCACCTTCCAGTCAGACCCCATCTACATACTCCGCTCCTCCTGCTTTGGGAGGACCCCAAAGGAAAGGAAAGGAGGGACCCCAGTCCCTCCTTTCCATCCACAGCCAGTGACTGGTTCTTGCAGCAATGTCCGTCAGCACCTTATTTGGTTACCTGGAACAGGTTCTACAAGTATCTTCTTTAAAAAACTATCTTGCCCTTAAAAACTGTATTAAACGTTTATCTAGAAGATTCTATTCCAGCGTTGAAACAGCCAAAAAAAGCCCTGCACAGCTGCCAGCCACTGTGAATAAAACACCATTCTTAACTTTGTCTTCACCTAACACAGACAATATTGCTAAAACAGCAGCCAACCTTATACCTAAAATTGTCTAAAAGATCAAACTGACACGAATAAAGGACTATGAATTATAACAAAGGTAGGAATGTTAAACTGCAGTAATTGCAGGAGCTGGTTCATGTGATGTGGTGTAGATAACTGAGGTGATGCTTCGTCCATGGAGTCCTGCAAGGCCAGTAGGAATGAAGCTTGGCATAACAATAGAGTCCATCTCCCAGCAAGGACTTACGTCTTTTTATTTATTCATTCATTCATTTATGGTTTATTAAGAATATTCAAGTCAAATGCTTGAAAAATGTACTATTTCTGTGTTGGGAAACAAATATAGCTAAAAAAGCGTAAATAAACCAGAGAAAAAAACTATATCTTCTCAAACATTGATATAAACTGAAAAATATTACACGTTGTTACATAATTTGGTTTTGAAAAACATGAAGTGTTAAAGATACAGTGTTGTTGAAGCTATGAGAAGTCAAGCGTCTCATTATGACACGTGTATGTGCTGGGCCTCAACCCTGGAGAGGCCAGTTTAGGTCCTGGTTATTCCAGTTACATGCCGGGCATTTTTCATCTAAGTGTTTTTTTTCTTTTCTGAACATTTTCCAGTGGCACAGATGATGCTTGGTAACAAACCACTCACCTATCCTTCCACACATCTTCTTCCATTTATTCGAGTTGGGTTGCAGGGACAATATCCTAAGCAGGGAAACCCAGACTTACTTCTCCCGGCCACTTTCTCCAGTTCATCTGGAGGTTTCCCAAGGCGTTCCCAGGCCAGCCACAACCCCCCCCCCCAACACACACAGACACACTAATCCTGGGTCTTTCCCAGAGTCTCCTACCAGTGGGACATATCTGGAAGACCTCACCAGGAAGGTCTCCAGGAGGCATCCTCACCAGATGCCAGAGCCACCTCATCTGGCTCCTCTCGGTGCAGAGGAGCAGCGGTTCTAATCCGAGCCCCTCCTGGATGACCGAGCTTCTCACCCTATCTCTAAGGGAGGGCCTGGACAGCCTGCAGAGGAAACACATTTCCGCCGCTTGTATTTGCTTCAACTTTTGGCTCATCTCCTTCTTCACTGTGACATGACGGATGCAGAGTCTGTATCACTGCGGATGCCGCACCAATCCACCTATTACTATGCATTTATCTCTTTCAGTAAACAAACTTTTTCATCCTTTTCCGTCTCCTCGTTTTAGATTTGTGTCGGGAAGCGAGAGGATGGTGAAGTGTTTCTGAAGCTGAGCAGTGGGAAGAAGAGGGGTCTGGTCCCAGCCGAGTCCATAGAGGAGATCTGAACCTCGGTGCAAAGACCACTGTCGCCCCACTCCTACTACCCCCAGGGACTCACCCATCTTCAGACTATCAGCGCCACGCCCCATTTCCCCACTGGAGAAATGACAGCCTCAGCTTCTCCAACTAAACTGCAAAAATCTGGAACCATTCAAGCATGGTGTCCTGTTGAATCGCTCGACTGTGCCAAGTTTTGCTTTGGGCTCATTCTTTCCAACTCAGTGAGTCAATGTAAAATGTTGAAGTGAAAGAGCTTTCAAATTTTTTGAATTAGATGTAGTTTTTCTTCATCATGAACATTTCTACAACCATGGGAAGAGGCTGAGTCCTATCATGGGAAGATCATGCCTGTGTCAGTGTCTGTTTCTTGTTTCTGCTCTCTCCGTGTGTTTCATCTGCTCATTTTAGGGTCTTTTGCCCTGGGGACTGATAACGGCTTCATGCACCGCTACGCAATAAGAGACTCTTGCCAAAAACAACCACTGCCACCCGAGGAAAGCTATACTGCCACTCAGAGAGCCACCACAATCAAAGAAAAGGAGTTCAAAAATACTTAACATTTTGCAGGAATAGGAGCCTCTGAAGATTCTTGTCATGCACCACTTAAACCTGTATTTTCCTGAGTTTTTTAATTAAAACTTACGCTAGAAAAATGCTTCAGCATCTTTTAATTTTCGGTATGGACCTCAGGCTCAAATGATCCTTCAAAAGCAGCTACAAATCAAGAAACTCTTGAACTCACAAGCTTTAAAAAGATTTATTTTCAGATAGTAACAGTGAAAGATTTGATGTGTTTTGTGTTTGTTGACCACTCAACTATGGCAGTGATTGTCCAGGGTCTATGTCGTGTTACTTTACCATTTCTGGCATGAAAGTACGTGATACCTGAGCCTCTCTCAGAAAGGTTGTTGTTTTGAAGGCTTTTGTGATCATGGAGCATGCAAGAAATATCCACAAGCGGCAGAGTTTGAAGTGTCCAAATCTGTCCTCCTGTTTTCACATGAGGAGATTGCAGGGTGCATACAGAGCCCAGCGTCTGCAGAGACCAGCTTAAGAGCAGCAGCGGGTGTTTTTGCGAGAGCTGCTTGGCATTTTAACTTGTTCGCTCGAGCTCAAACAGCAGGAAATAAACGGCAGCCAGTCTGCCAGAAAAACAACAACGCAATGGGGATCTTTCTAGGCCCTGATCCCAAGTTTAAGTTTCACTCACGGTTTTGAGGATGCAGGAAAACAGCAGGAGGAGGCAGTGCGTTGAGGAGAAGGACACAATTGTTGAGCCGTTATGAGTCAGCGTGTGCTCAAGTAGTCCTGCACCCATGGATGCACAAGTCATCTTTGATCACAAGTCAGCCTGTCATCTTTCAGTCCCCGTTCGGCCTCTCTTGTCCTCTTGTTATTGATGTGACTGGTCAGTTCTGACATATAGTGGGCATCTTTTTTTCCTGTATGGCAATACACTAGACAGTTTAGATGTGTACTGATTTGTTTTTGTCACTATGTATTCAATCAGTCTGATGCACTACTTTAAGAGAGTACTTTACGCTTGAGACGTGAGGCACACACTTAGCGGAGGAAGACAAAAAAAAGACTAGATGCTTAATGCAACATTAAAATGAGAAATGATGAAATCATAAATAGTAGTTGAGTTGCTGCTTTTCAGAGATTTAGCTGATATTTTCCATTTTAGTCTACATTTCAGTTGTGAAAGCCTTTAGAAGGGGTTACAAATAAGCATCCCTCCCTGTAATAACAAGAGTAGCACTTTATTATGTCATTTCAATAAGTTAATGTTGCATCGTCACCATGGTGATATCTGATTTATCTAACGTCGCTTCAACATGAAGATTTTCAGCTGATGAGCCATTTGTTTTAAAACATGCGCAAATGAGCAAAACTGGAATGTTGGTCACACCTCACACTTCATAGTTTTCATAATCTGAAGTATGACGTTTTGATGGGTTTTTTTTTTAGTTTGTTTTTCGGTGTCTTGAGTCACTGGCTGGCAACATACCTCAATAAAAGGTCTTTACAAAACCTCGTCTTCCCATTTCATGTGCAGATTGCGATGCTTCATGTTGTTCATGCAGGACTGGGTAACAGGGGAGGCAGTTTCTGGTGTTTTTATCTCTGTGTTGTCATGCACAGTTTAGATAATGGCGAGCTCCAAAATGAGGCCACTTCTTTGGTACTTTTCAGTGGCGTCCGTGCATAATGTACCATCGCCGTGCACGCAGGAATGCCAGACTGATGCTCAAGACAGCTGCAATATAAATAGCAGATAATGGCACTGCTGGAGGGAGTGTAATTAAGGCCTGTTTACCTTATCACACACAGCTACATAAATCAGAGCAGTAATTACCTTTTTTTTGTTACATTCATGGATAAAAAAAGCCAATTATGGCTCATTTTGCTTTTCTTATGCTAACGTTTTTTAATCATCCATCACAACAAGTTACAACAGTTTGAGAAGCCCACTTAAAAAAAGTTTGTATTGTATAGAAAATTTTTGCACCGCTTTGCAGTTTGTCATAATTATTACTGAAAATAGAACTCTGATAAATCTACCTTAGCATCCATTGTTAAAGGGAATATCAGTCCTCACAAAAATTGCAGTTGTTTTAAGTGCAGTCGATAGACATTTGTGTCTCCATCTGCACCCATTTGTTTCTCCCTATGTAATTATTATGTTATGACAAAAACACTTAATTTAACAGCGCTGTGATTTTTAAAAAACTCTTTCAGTCCTCCCTTTCAGCCTTTTTTTCTCTCTGCAGCATTTAAAACTCAGCAGGATGACCCGGTGTGGTCTACGTTAAAATGAATGAAAAGAAGAAAATGAGAAAAAATGGCATAGTTGCACCCATTCAAACTGACTCAGTTGTTATGACGTGTATCAAAATATTGATTTTCTTTGTAATTTTGGGAGAAATTGCTATTATCTAAAGCTGTGGCATAACATCTCCACGCTCTAGAAAGCTCCAAATGTGCCATTAACAAAATCGCTATTCCCAGGTCGACGGTTGCAGTCATAATTTTCTATCATTTGCTAATAGCTTCTTATTTGTTTTAGCAGATAAAACACCACCAGCAGGCACCCATCCCTCATGGTTAAAGCAGTGTTATTTCATAACAGGAAAGTCTATGACTGAGGAACAACACAGTGCTTGGATTCTTTTGTTTTTTTTGTGTGTTTTGTCTCTTATTCTCGTATTGTCTGTTGACCTCAGGGTTGCAGCCAAACCATAAAGGAGTTCATAGCGACGTGTGAACAAAAGTCACCATATGAACTGCTTGTTGGGTGAATAATATAGTTTTAAAGAATACTAGAAAACAGATGCAGTTGTTTTCTTTGTGTTTATTTTAGTGTTAGGGAAATGCTGCAGCACGATACTGCCAGCTGCGATTTCAAGAGAACATCTAGACCACATTATCCACAGAACATCAAAGTACAGCGATGTGAATCCGTCCTTTTACTCGCTCACAGAAGACAGGAACATGGCATTAGCTGAGCATCCCGAAGCCGCACAGTGGTTCCTGGTTTCAAAGGAAATTGTTTACCACAGAAAGGAAATGAATTTGTGCATACACATGACTGCTCAAATAAGCGCCTCAATCAAGATGTTTTCTCTTTTGCTCTTATTTCTAACACCATGTTGCCAAATATCAACTTACAGTGAGCATTTTTTTGTTTGTTTGTTTTTGTTGTGAAAGTCTTGAACTGTTTTTAATATTTTATGCAACTCTTTTTCTGTTCCTTTCTTTGTAGCTGAACGTTTCTGGCATATTTTGACTAGTTTGCAAAAGCAGAAGAGGTTTTGACAGAACAGCACTTTGGTTGATTTTTACCTCCCCAGCAGTGACAGTTACACACCTCTATTAGCACTTGAAAGCGCTTCCTATCAGCCGTGACTCAGAGCACACCAAGTCCTCTAAAGCTGAAGAAACTTTGCCAGTGTGGGAGAGTGTTGAGCAGTCCCATCGTCCTCCCCCTCCTCACAGGGTCTTATTTAATCTTCCTCTGTTTTCATCTGCCTCTTGATCATTCCCTGTCTCCTTCCTTTCACTCTCACTTTACAGCCACAGACCCTCACACTCTGCAGGGTCTTTCACTTGATCATCAGGCTCCAGTCTGCTTTCTCCACCTCTTCTACCCCGTTTCTGTCTCTGCCTTCGTGCCAGCAGTGCTCTTTCTTGCATCAGTCTGACTCTTAGTTGCAGTGTAGACAAGCTCCTCCACTGATTGATCCTGCTTAGTTGTGGGAGGCTTCATCTGCACTCACCTCACCTGGTTTTCTTATTCTAGAAATGAACAAGCCTATTAATAATGATGCATTTCACCTAGAGGCTCAGGTTCTGCTTGGCCATAATGTCTATTTTCAAAGGTAGTAAATCAGGAGAAGGGAAATAATTAAAACCTGGTATTAATGCGGTTAATTATAAAATTTTGCTCGGCATCATGTCTGGCTGACCCTGCACAGAGCCTGCAGGGGCTTGCTTGTGTGCTTGTATAATAAATGTCCACTATCATTATCCAGAGTGTCCCCCCATGTTATTATTACGTCCCATGACCTTTCAAAGTGCCTCCCAGCAAGTGTCAGGTCTAACAGCCTCGGTGCCTCGTGTTGTGGTTCAGGTGAACAGCAAGCAGAAACATCAATAACAGCAGACAGAAAGAGAGAGGAAGAAAGAGGAAACACAGGACATCAGCTGCTGTGCTGAACATTTGTTTCTAATCTCTTAGTCATCATTCACATGGCTCTGAAAAAGGGATTACAAATAAATATCCAACATTGTTGTAGGCGAAAACTATAAATCCATCCATCCATCCATCCATCCATCCATCCATCCATCCATCCATCCATCCATCCATCCATCCATCCATCCATACATCCATACATCCATACATCTATACATCATTTTCATAATTTTTACCAACTTGTCCAGGTCAGAGGGATCTGCTGGAGAGTATTCCTACTGTCTTCAGGTGTAAGGCAGGGTACAACTGGAAAGGTCACAAGTCCACACAAAACTATGCCACAGATATTTCAACCATGAATAAAAGCTTTGTCAAAAGATCAACATTTCACAACTATTGTGCATGTTATTGTGAAGTTCAGTGAGCAGCTGATTATCCTAATATAACATAGGAGAAAAATAGTAAAGAAGTCACTTATTTTACAGCATCGTAACTTCATTTCAGGTGTCAAAGAATATATTTAGAGGCAGAACTACCATTCTACCGGTAGAAGTACAACTAGAGTTCTCAAACTAGAGGTAGAGGTCTAGAACTATAAATAAAGAAATAGAGCCGATCCTTGATGCAGTCCCACCTCCACTTGAACACCTCTGTCACACCTACACAACTGTCTCACCACCCTCATACATGTCCTGCACCACTCTGACTGCGACTTCCTCATGCAATGATGTCACTGAGTAGCAGAAACAAATCTTGGACTATTTCAGGGAGTTCAGGAGGAGTGTCTTCTGCCAAACAGCTTTCAGTGTAGAACTGGGGTTTTGTTTGCAGGATTGAAACAAGCAACAGAGAAACATAAAAACCCAAACAGCAGCAACAACATCTCGTTAAACTGTACATTCCTGCATGTAGTGTTTTTTTTTTTTCCTATCAAATACTCCATCCATCCATCCATCCATTATCTATACCCGCTTTATCCGTTTCCGGGTCACGGGATCAAATACTCCAACATTATCAAAACAAAATGCAAAACAAGAGTCAATCCATGCCTAAAGACATTTCAGTATGCAGACTGGATTGAACCATAATCCTCTTATGACCGAGTCTGGACTGCTGATGTCTTTAAAGTACTCATAGAACAGCCAGAGGACATAAATAAAATGTCCATCAACAGGTCTCTTCTAATCTTTGACAACTGACTGTTCAAATTAAACCTGATCTGCTAAAGGCCATATTTCTTGCTAAATATAAGTTGCAATTAAATAATTAAAAAAAAGGATATAAATACAATTTACATTCTACTCCTTCAGCCATCATCTGCCTCCTAATATTCACACACAGGTACTGTTCAAATCCACATGCATAAGCGCTCTCTACCTCCCCGGTTCTTTAATAAGACCTTTCACACATTCTGATTCTGGAGAGCAGCAGCAAGTAAAGGAAAGCAAAAGACAACAAAAGCACCTGTCAGCATAACTCAACTGCAAAAACAGAGCGGATCCAATGAATACTTTCTCTAAGAATAGCAAATAATCAGCAGTTAGAAAACAAACACACATCGCTGTCGCCGATAAAGGAGACAGAACCATGAAGAATGATTTCCTTTGCTCTGTATGCAACATGTTATTACCCTTTCTACTTCACCCACACAGGAGCGATGTAACAATCTATCTTTGACTTCACACTACCGCACATATGCAATTTAAAATGCAGAATGAAATGGAGACAACTGCAATTCGTAGTGCAATGTTGCTGCATGATGTTCCATAGAGGTTTACAGCTGTAACAGAGAACAGGAGTCGTCATACTTCCTACGAGGTACGTGATTCAATCTCTCTCTTCTCTGTCTGAATCATGTTCCTTAATATAAAACTGTGTCGACTTTGAATAGCTAATTGTCTACAGCTCATCATCTAATCAAACAATTCTCTGGAGAACTCTGTGTGCAAAGGACAAGGCCAAACGTCAGTATTGGATACCTGCGATCTGGAACGTTCCCAGAAATCACCATCTACTGTGCCACAAATGAAAGTTGAAGCTCTATTTTGCAAAAAAGTCATGAGTAAATGTAATCCAAAAATGCCACTGTCTTTTTTTTGAGCCAAAGGAAAAGCTGAGCCTGTCCTGTGGTTGGACAGAGACGGATCATCCGGCGCCTTTTATCAGCGCTCAGTTCAAAGGTACATCGCGGATTTTATGGGGGTGCATTAATGCCTATGCCTGGGTCTTTGTGATGGAAACATCAATACTGAAAGGTACTATATCCCCTAAAAAGGAAGGCCTTGCATCTTTCAGCGATCCATAGCTGAAACACATCCATTTCACTAAAGCATGGCTTTGTAAGTCTGCATAAAGGAAAACATTTGGCACGTTGTGAAACAAAAAATAACAAAAAACAAAGGCGTCCAGGATTGACTGTTAAGCAACTTGATTCCCACATCAGACAAGGATGAGTCAACATCCCCACCCAAAACTCCAGTGACTGGTCTCCTCAGTTTCCAGGTAAACATGTACAGCAGGGATGCTACGCTGTGGTAAACATGATCTTAACTTTGTTCAGATGTCCATCTTTTTAAGATGGCACATAACACTTCAGATATTAAGACATTTCCTCTGTTTAAACATTTAAACAAATGTGTTCTATGTTCTATTGTGAGTCAAATATGGGTTTACAATCGCTGCATTCAGTTTCTCTGCCATTTACTTAGTTGTTATACACAACATAAAACCCCAACTGCACAAACGTGGAGTAAAACTGTTCCAAGGCAGCATCAGTCAGCACCATTTACTATCTTTTTTATTTCACACACAGCTTCAAAAAAAAAACTTGCTGAAGATGTGATGATCTAACTTTCTAGCTACAAGAGCAAATAAATAATGGATTAAGAAAGTATTTTGAAGTAAAGCATGAGAGCGCCAGCAGAGGAAAATTGAACCACTGGTCATGTTTACTCTTAAGACGAAAGAAAAACACAAACATCATCCTTCACTTCTCCACAAGTGTTTATTTTGTGGCTAAAAAATTCTTGCACAACTGCATGTAAATCTCTCAAAACTGAAAAAAAAATGACATTTGTGACCTAAAGAAATGCATTCCTCGACTTAAATCTTTTATTTTCATAGACACTTTCTCTCTAAAATCTCAGACCTTTCATTTGTTTCCTGGGGAAACTATTAAACCAAATTAAACCTAATCCTATCCACCGACATGACCACCCTCATGTAGACCCACCACCTCCAGTCTTAGGTTCTGTGTTGACTAGGCATCCGTAGAAGGTGGAGCACTTCAATCCCTGATTGCTGCAAGTGATTGTAAGTTTGCGCCGATGGTTTAGACATATTGGCTTGATGTTGTCAGAATGATCTTAACTTAAGATTTAACACAACCAGCCGACCGTTAGGATGCAACACTTTCACTGAGGAGTGGTGAGACTTGGCGACAACCATGACTCCACAAAGTATTTCTTCAGTACACAGTGGCTACCTAAAATAATACAATAAAAAATAATTAAAAATAAAAAAAATTAAAAATAATTGTTTCCCAGCGAGCAAATTTGGGCTTAATCCGGTTTACTATCGGCACTTTTGGCTTGGAAAGTGGTGTTTGGTTCGGAAACGTCCCAAAGTTCATAAACTTTAAGTTTTAAGTTTTGGCAGGTTTGGCCCTACAATACAAATTATAGGTGACGGTTGGTTTTACGTGGGATGTGGCAGGGATTTGAACTGATTAAAACACGTAATTTAACTGAAGTATAGAGTAGAAAAGGAAACCCACGCTTTCCCCAAAATAAACAAATTCAGAATCTTGTAACACGACTCGCAGATCCCTCCGAGGAGGTTGGCTGTGATTGTCAACAGGGTAAAGGCTCCAAAGATAAATGTGCAGGGCGGCAGACAGGCTGGACAGACAGACAGGTGGTTGGGGAGGTCAGTCGCTCCATGACCAGACAGAACTCACAGGTTATTATAGATGGTGATTTAAAGATACTGACAGAGGAGAAGGGAGACAAGAGAAGGCGCTGATAGCTTCAGTGCCTTTCAATGGAAAGTATTACTAGAGGACGCTGCTCTAAACGCGATCGAGCTTTGACTCAATAATGATGAGTGATGCTCTGAACTGGCCACTGACTCATCAGTCTTCTGCTCCGATCACAGCTGATTAGAAGTAGATCACCATAGACACCCCTCTGAATCAGTGATTGCCCTACATTTGTTCAATGCATTCTCTATGTGTGGCCCACACACCCCCACTACACCTACACACACACACACACACACACACACACACACTTTCCATGACATGCATCATTAAAGAAACATGAGCTTCAGCCCCCCTGCCGAGCCCTGTTTCACTTTCTTGTTGGCCTCACCTTCTGATAGGCTTGTGGTGGAATTCTACACACACACACACACACACACACACACACACACACACACACACACACACACACACACACACACACACACACACACACACACACACACACACGGCTGTTATAGCGAACAACTCACGTCATCCTTCTCTCTACAAAGACGACCTTTACTTGAGTCAACAGATTCAATGAAAATATGAATGCGTTAGAAAGGCAGAGAAAGTAGCACAGCTCCGTTTTTTACAGTTTAAATCTAAGTCTGTCGTCATTCTCATGTATTTTTAATTGCCACTTACTGCCTAAATGTTTTTAGGCCAATTACTCTCCAAACATCCCACTTTGATCATGAGCATTATCATACTGAGCCATTGACAGCCTTCCAGTCGGAGTTTTATTGGTACTGGTTTATTGATATTTCATAAGATTACTAGCCTGGCCAGCAATACTTGACTTTACAAAGTTTCTCTTATGAAAAAAGTCTGGCAGACACACACACACACACACACACACACACACACACACACACACACTAGGGTATACTGTATATTACAGGTGGGTGATATGTAATAACTGTTTATTTGCAGACAACAAAATGAATCCCGTTTAGTAAAATGTGGCGTATAGGTTTTATTGTGTGACTGTTTTTGTTGCCTCTTTACAAAGAAACTGGATGATTGTCAAGACATTTGAGAGGAAAACACGCCTGCATCCAAAGGAAAATACCTGCTGTTTCAAATTGGCCAGCAGTCAGAGTCTTGACGTAAAACTCAATGAAAACATTTAGAGAGAGGTGTAAAAATACTCTGACTTATTTATATTCATCTAAGGTTTTTGCAGCACTCGTGGCTTCTATCGAAAGTGCACCGATAGGAAAGAATGGAGAAAGACGTGCAGCAAAGGCTCACAGGCCAGGACTGGAACCTGGGCCAGCTGCATGAGGAGTAAACCTCTTTACGCGAGGCACCACCCAACCCGTTAAGCTATCTGATGCCCCAGGACTTCAGGGAATTTAAAAGAACTTAACCGCTGTGGGCCACAGAGGTGGGTGAGCACCACAGAGGGGATGAGAGTCTTTCTATCCATCCTCTCCTGAACATATACTAGGCACAGAGATAGAAAGCCTCCAGCTTCATATGTGATCTCTCACATATTCTTTTGTCAGGAGAAGTCTGGCACATTCAGATCTGCACTAGAGTCTGGAGCGGCTCCATCCCCCAGGGTCATCAGAAGTAAACACTCTGTGCGCCCTAAACCTCCCCACAAACTCACACACAAGAGGCATTTTTATAACAGTCCATAAGCTAAAGACCTCTCAAACATCTTTTTCCAGTTAGCGCTTCAGCGTGCACGTACCCCACGTCTTACTGTAAGACACAAGTGCAACTGACAGACATATTTGAGTCGTATCTGTCACATGTGGGGTGAAATTTTAGGGGCGAAGACTGTGTTAGCCATGAATTAACCAATGTCCAAAGGTGATGAAACCACCCTGGTGTAGAGCACGCTGTAAAGCCAGACAGTGACACGGATCCGTCAATAAGAATCATATTAGAGAGCTTTTAGCTTGTAGGGTCAACAGTCCAGAGCAACATAGAGTGTGGAAGAGAGGTGAGAAAGAGTGTGCAAGAAGGTTGGACGGGTGGAGAAAAGTGTCAGGGGTGATGTGTGATAAGAGAGTATCAGGTGCTCAGGGCGGTGGTGAGACCAGCGATGCTGTACGGGTTCGAGATTGAGGCTCTGAGGAAAAAACAGGAGGCAGAGATGGAAGTACCAGAGGTTAAGATGTTGAGCTTCTTTTTTGGGAGTGACAAGGATGGATAGGATCAGGAATAAGAACATCAGGGAGACAGCACATGATTGATGTTTTGGAGAGAAAGTCAGAAAGGGCAGACTGAGATGGTTTGGACATGTACAGAGGAGGGATAGTGAATATATCGGTAGAAGGAGGATGAGGTAAAACTGCCAGGAGGGAGACCTAGAAGAAACCCAAAGAGGAGATTCATGGATGTAGTAAAAGAGGACATGAAGTAAGTTGGTGTGTGAGAAGAGGATGCAGAGGACAGAGTAAGGGCGTTTTGAATGACCTTCTGATGCAAACGTCCCGGTTTATCGAGGCTTAGGACTGGCAATTCAGCCCCAGGTGGATGGGTGTAACATTTCAAAACTGCACTGTTGAATTATGTATACTTTATTTTGTTTTGTTAGGTACCCATTTGCTTTGAAAACTATGACCATTTATCTGCAACACTCCCATCTGAGTCCGTACGCCATCAGCTCCGGGGCGTGTATTCACAGCTGTTTTTACATTCGCCCCCTGCACCTAACTTCCATTTAATTTGGTCCCTGCTGCATTTATCGTCTAAGATGATGATAACATTTCCCCGTAAAGGGCTCAATAACGTCGCAGAGCTGCATACAATACAGCTTTCTGTCAAACCGCTGGTTCATGTAACCTTTACCCTGCTCTGACACCGCTGAGCTCATGAAAACTAATCACCCAGAACTGCACGGCTGTTAAATGAACACTGGCCCGCCTGCTGCTCTCCGTGCATTTTCCTCTACAGTGATTAAACACCAGGTTAAAATCAATTAGAAATTCTAAGAGTGTCTTACCCAAATCCCAGACATGTGCAAACAGACTCAAAAACCTCAAATGAAACAAGAAGACAAACTGAGAGAGATCTGAAACATGTCAAAATTAATTGAATCACGTTTTTACAGTCTAGCAGCTTGGATAAATATTCTAAGTAGTCATGCCGTAAAGCCAGATAACTGTCACATATCCTGATTTGATCGCTTGCAGCACTTTTAATTATTGATGGAGCTTGACTGGAACACAAGATACTTATCGAAATCCAGGCTATGATTGATGAAACAGCAAACGCAGAGACTTTGAGGAAATGACTCTGGATGCTGTAATGTCTATGTCAACAAAAGGAAGTGCAATCAGACGTAAATGTACGTCTCTGGTAATCAGGTCTCATATCAGGCAGCACAGATCATTGCCTAAAAAAATCATCGCTAATCTGATCAAAGTGGCTTTGATAGTCTGCTGAGATTATTCATTTCATTGTTTTGCTTTGAAATACTCTGTTTGCATGTGCAACTGTATTAAACGGATGAAATCGTTAACGTTGTCTTAATTTAGTTCATCTCCAGCACGTGCGCACACTGAATCACTGCAGGACACTCTAGCAGCATAATATTCAGCAATAGGAGACAGAGGAATTGATAAAAACAAAAATAACTGTTGCCACTCCCTCTGCATCGTATTAGGCCCTTTTCACGAAGTGTTGTTCACGCATCATTTTTCATGCGGACTGGAAGTGAAACTGAAAGGCCTACAAATTGCACAGACAGACAAAAGAGGCCATTGGAAGAAAAAAAATAATAATTGCAAGAGAATATTTTGATGTGAAAATCACATCAGCCAGACAGGCGGAGAAAGACGAGCCGACAAGCGAAAGAGAGCTTTGATGTATGATGTGACATGATGCAATGATGGAGAAAAAATGATAAACAGACAATGGCTGTTGCTAAGTCACAAAAGGGTGTTTATAATAACAGGATGAGAGGAATTGCAAACTCTTGTCTTGTCATGCCAGCGAACCTAATGTGTAGGACGAAAAAGTCAATTATGCAATGGTCCAGTTGAGAGAAAAGCTTCCAACGGCTGGCTACATCAGAGTTTGACGACAAATCTTATCAATCCACACCTCTCTGATGGTTTGGTCATCGCTGTGTCTGCTGCAGGTTCCTAGGAGCTCAAAGCTCCTGCGTGGAAGGTCCATCTGAGAACCATATCAACTCATGCAGGCAACTGTTTCCCACAATACACGACACCCCCACCAGAGGATGTCACGCTGCGTTTGCCTCAAAGGACGTTTTTCTTTTTTAATTATTATTATTTAGTTTGACTCATGAATTTGCAGCTTGTTTAACTTTTCCCGCAAACAAGCAAAGCTAAGCTAAATAGGTAAGAACAATAAGGATTGCTCTGAGACTCTCGAAAGTTTAACGTTTGCCCAAAAATCACTGATGAAGACTGCAGAGCGGGTTAAAGTTTAATTTGAAAGATAAGAACATGTTGGTCTCTTGGCAGTGATTAATTTCCCTGTTCAAATAAAAGAGGACCACAGTTGTCTCATTTGTCAGAAAAGGTTCAGAGATGATTCAGCTGAACTGCTGGAATTTAATTACCAAAATCACCAATCCATCTATCTATTTTCTATACCCATTTTAATTCTTTGCAGGGTCACAGGGATTACCAAAATGAATCTATTTGTAATCCTTTCAAGCAGTATTGATAGATGGTGGCATTCTCAGGCAGCGCTTTTATCCTGTTAACTTGATACACACAGTTGCATCCTCATGGTGTGCAACACGTGGCCATGAGCGTCTCATAAGCAGAAGGGTGTTACGGGAAATAACCTTCTATGGCTGGTCTGCCGTGGATGTGGCACAGATGGGCCAGTTAGGTCTTACTTTGACTAAACAACCGTTCTTTCTCAGCTTTTTCACTTGCACTAATAAAAAGGAAAAAATAATTATGTCAATATGCATCTTCTCCGGCAGGGGGCGCACTCTCTGTGGTTTTTGTATGGCGCTAATTCAAAACAATGTCATTTCAAGGCACTTTGCACAGAATGCAGTCCGAATAAAGCATTTCAGCTGTAATTCATTACGATTCATAGTAATTCAATCCAGCAGAATCCATATTCTAGATAATGAACCCAACACACTACATTAAACATTGACCTCTGAGCAATCCACTATCCTGAGCAAGAAGGAGGCAACATTGGAGAGGAAAAGTCCCTAAATAAAAGGAAGAAACCTCCAGCAGAACCAGACTCAGAGAGTAGAACCATCTGCTTCGATGGGTTGGAGGTCCTAGACGACAGAAGAGAGAGACCAACTCATTAAGAGATTCATCAATCCATCCATACCTGCTTACCCAACTTTTGGTCGCAGGGAAAGACGTCTAAGCACAGAGGCTCAAACCTCCTTCTTCCGGGGCATCTCTCAGGGCCTTGCTATTCTCAAGTCAGGCAAGAGATGTATCACACTGTAAATCGCTCCAGTGTGAGCTGAAGACCACAACTTGATGAAGAGAACAGCACCACATCACCTACAAAACGCAGATGTAATCCCTAGAAACCCTGTGGCAGCCTTTTAAACGGAATCTTAAAAGCAGAGAGACTGTCTAAACTTACAAACTGACTTTTTGCATACCTAACTTTTTTTGCATTACCAAATGGTCTCGAAGACCACACCATCTTTACACCTGCGTGGACGACTTCTACAGTCATTTTGCAGCTCTTGTGGCTTTGGTAGGCATGTATGGTTTTACTACAGCTATGAAAGGCTTCAGAGAGAGCCATGGGAAAAGGAGGAAAGGGTTTTGGGTCATCTATTCTGGAAGAAGCAGGCTAAATCAGGGCATGACGAGTGCACGGTTAACCTACTTTGATCAAGTTCCTTGTTTCATTTTCCTCGCTCTGCGAGTGCAATTTTTTTTATTCCCTTCCTGGATCTTCTGTGAATGAGATTGATTTTTTTTTTTCTTGCCTATTGCCCTCCTTTCTCACCGTCAAAGCTAAATAAAAGCATTTTAACTTACATTTCTAATACAAAAAAGGAATCTTCTTTCCTTTGTAGTATCACACCATAACTGGTGAGAAGACATCCACCGGTTTTTGCAGAAAGAGTGTACTTATGTCACTGTTTGAGTTTTAAAAAATGTGATTTTGAGTGGACATGCGACATGAATCATCATGCTGCCCGTTAAAGCAACACGGTCAATTTCAGCTCCTGAAGGTTGCGGCAATTTCATCAACATGGTGTTGACACTGGACTAAAGATTGTTGACTGCAGGATAAAGGCGATTCAGTCTTTATTAAAGCACTTTTGCCCTTGTGTGTTGGGGTGTTACTGCTGAGCTGTTAAACCAGTACTCGCTGTATTACTGGAATAAGACTTGAAATGGTCTTTACAGGTGGGACCACAACATGAAAAAGAATCATTCTAGGCTGAGATTGCATCAAACGTTTGCTAATTAAGCTGCACTGACTGACAGATAGAGCTCCAGACTCCCATGTACCATTTTTTTCTCCCCTTTTCTCTTTGTGCTGCTTTTTTAAGCACATGTTGCAAAATCCACCTCAAAAAGTTGCAAAGGTCACGTTCTCTCTGCATAATTGGCATGGCCTTTTCTGGGAGCTAGATGACGACGACGGGGATGCGGATAAACGTATGATTCATCATGTTGCTGGGATCCATCCAGCACTCATCCCCCATGAAAACAGGAAGCCTCACTCACGCAGGACTTTGTGGCACCTCTGGAAAGCAGATACCATCTCATTAGAGTACACCACACAACCAAAACGAGCGTTATAACCCACAAACTGAACGTGCAGGATCAGCTCGTGCACGAACCCTAAAGAGCAGCAGAAGTGGCCCGAGGATGCACTGGCAGAAATTGACCTTCAAAGACACCACTCAGCTTGACAAGCAGAGCTTCAAATCGGGCTCCGTCCTGCTCCACTGGACCAAGAAAATGAATTGTTTTACAGGAACTCTTGAATCAAAAGTCAAAATGTGAAAGGATTGAGGCTCAGCATTTAATATTTACTCCAGGTTTTGGATCAGACATCGTTAGTCTGTTTGAAAATGGTCATTTTAGTACTTTGAGATTAAGGCAACTCAAGAGCCAAGATATTCCACTTAAAAAAAAATAAATCTTTCACAACGCGAGAGAAAAAGAAACACTCGACATATATAGCCTGACAATCTCCAAATCTCCAGGAGTGGGGCTTTCAAGAGGTAGAAATTAGAGTTGAGCCATTAGAGCACAGGTAATTAAGTTGACATGGTGCATTATGCTGTCTATTAAACTAAATTTACACTTCGACAAAATCCATTTCCTGGTTTTAACCAAATATTAAGAGGCCACACCAAACTCAGTTTTACAGATTCAACAGCAAAGCAGCATCTAGTGTGTGCTCAAAGCCTCAGCTGCTCCCAAACTTGCACACTGATTAAACTCTTACTCACACAGCACTTTGTTCATATTTAATGAGCTCCAATGTGTTCAGCAAATGTCAACCGATATGTGCAGCCAGAGCCGGCACAAAGGATGCAGGAGGAGAGCAGCTGTTTGAGCAGACCAGCTTTCATATGACGCTTTCATTGAAATTAAGTGAACTGATCAGCTGCTGCTGACGGACTGAACAGATCGCAAAGACACGTCAGACTAAATGTCACTTAAAGCAAAACTAAACTCATTTTATTGGGTCAAACAAGTAAACAAAAAACATTCAGTAAAGACCTCTGGTCTTGAGAAATCTGAAAATGTAAATGTTCAACATTTTAAAGTTAATTCAAATTTTAGCATACATCAGCCACTTACAAAACTTAAGGAGACCCAATATCACAGTTAACAGTCAAAATGCATTTTCTACATTTGTCCACATTTTCATTTAGCCTTCCACTGGAACAGCCTCGGGAGCCTCCAGGGGATGAGGCCTTTTGATCCCAAACAAGTCGCGGAGGTTGACTTCCGGATCGACGTAGTGAGGGATCTTGCGCTCGTTAAACAGACCCGAGAGGTTCGTTTCCACTTTGGCACGTCTGGAGATGCGCATGCGCAGAGCGAAGAGGCGATGCAGGTTTTCCTCCACAAAGGGAAGCTGGTGTCCATTCAAACGCTTCTGCCAGGATTTTTTGGATCTCCGACGTTTCTAATAGGTGAAGGTTTTACATAAGATACAGTTACAGATAGCTCAGCTCCTCATTTGTTCAAAAGCCTGAAGAACTTGAGATGAAAAGTCGGTCAAGAGTAAACACTACAGACAGGCCTTACCTTGAGAACAGCAGCACTTGGGTCATGGCGGAGCAGGTGTCTGGTCATGCTCTCCTGTAGAAGACATGCAGCCATGAAAAAAAACAGCAGTAAAGTGTTCAGTATACGAGTCTATACACTCCTCAGTGTCCGGAGTCATTCATGCATACCCACCCGCATGGCAAACATGCGCGGGCAGTCGGGAAATGAACATTTGTACTTGAGGAGCTGAAGGTGCACTTTGCGAATGTGGTGCTGCAGGTTGAAGGTTGTGGAGAAGTAGGCGTGGCAGTTTTCCCTGGGACACGCTAGCACGGGTTTATGGGAAGCATGGATCCGTTTGTGCCTCCGCAGGGCACCAACCTTCTTAAACTCCTTCTTGCACACGCTGCATGTGTGTGTGGCTGGAATACAATTGGAAACGTGTGAAACGTGGAAAAAAAAATTTGGTATGCTTTTCTTTTTTTAGACGACGCACTTACCTGGGTGTTTGGCCATGTGCTTCACAAATTTCCCCCAGGTATGGTTGAGTACCTGGCAGTCAGCTTTAGGGCAGCGGTAACCTGCAGACCAAAAAAAAAAAAAAAAAACAAACACCAGAAGCATATTACATGTTCCTTTTGTGGGCCGTGGAGCCATAACCATTTAACGTGAAGTTATGTCATGTAACAGTTACATACTTTTCAAGATATTGGATGGAAGGAGTGACTCAGACTAACCTGCATGCTTCTTCTCATGGGCTTTGCAGGCAATGTGGGTGTCAAATGTAGCTGTACAGCCATCCTGAGAACATCTTAGTAGCCAGCCAAAGACAGAAGGTAAAAATAAAATAAAAAACACACCCACCCGCCCACGCTTTAGACGTTCCTGGCCTCCAAGTAGCAAAACTGTTACAATACAGCCTCAACTGGCACAATTCAGAATAAATCAAAGCTGACAAAGGCTCACAAAACAAACATACTTGAATTCAACAGGCACATTGTGTTCCTTTAAGTGCAGCTTATACAATCTGCGCTTTTTGAAGGTCAAGGAGCACTTCGGTTGGTTACACTAGGGGAGGAAATGTTGAAGTGGTTAAAAAGGACAAACTAGGTAAAGTGCAGTAAATGCTTTGTCGCCATCTGGCGGCTGAACTCCGCACTACAAACCTTGAAATATGCGTTTTTGTCTCCATGAGCGTAGCGCGCGTGTCTCTTGAGCCTGCTGGCATTGACGAAAGCCTTTGAGCAGTTCGCGAACGCGCATCTGCATAAATCAGAAGTTTAAAACAAACCGTCCATGAGAGTACAAAACAAAAGATGGGAGACTTTTTACTCACTGAAACGTATTCGCGCTTCCGTGCTGGAGCATGTGGCGGCTCAGGTGGGATTTTCTCTTGAAACGACGCGCGCAGCCAGCGACTGGGCACTGACACGGCCGCTGTGGACGTACGTGCACTACTCAGTTTCAGAAAACTCGACGTGCGTTATTCCGACAGCTCGTCGATCCGTTTATTTTTCTCGTTACCTCTCCAGTGTGCACGGTCTCGTGCTCCTCCAGTTTCCACTGCTTGGAGAAAGTTGCTCCACAGTCAACGTGGGCGCAGCTGAAGACCTGCCGCGGCCGACTGCTGACAGGCGTGCCATCGCGAACTTCATTCATCGTTTTCCACTATTAGATTTTTTTTTTTAATTTCAACAAAAGTGTTGTAAAGGGAAACCACCCAGTTTCCAGTCTGTTTTATAGCCTCATGAAAGCAATTAACTGTTAATTGGCATTATGGTGTCACCAGGCGGTGCGTCAGACAGAAGTTGCTCACAAATGGAAATCTGAAACTAATTAACCTAATTGCCCCGCCGAGCCCGTGCAGCCACAGGCACAAAGACGTTAAACACGGACCGGTTTGAACATTTGAAGCTGCTCATCGCTGCTTCTGAACTGATGCTGTACAAATGTACGTGTGATGGTTTAATGAAGGGTACAGGAAAGATAAGTCTACATTTAAAATAAATTACAATTATTCACCTTTTTTGTGTGCGTGCGGTAAAACTGCCCCTAACTGTGCACATGTTTGTGACTTCATGTACGTTTACCAGACAAGCTACAAACATTTTTGCTGAGGCCCACATGACGACGTTTGGGCCCGTTTGAGAATGGAAATAATGGGGTAGGGGGACTTCCCAAATTCATATATTTGCAAGTAAAATCTAAAAAGTTTGTTCTTTATAAATTCTCAAATTTGTGAGAGAAAACTCAGAAGTTGCAACTTTATAAAATCACTTTTTTGCAAAAAACACTGGTGGGTCACAATACCAGATGGAGCATACTTTAAAGGTAATTTAAGTGCTTCCCCGTGATGGACTTGAATGTTCTTCTTTAGGTGGAAACGAATGAAGACCAGTGCTTTGATTTCTCTCCAAGTTAGTCTTCTGTCTGACCTTATAGTTTGAGTCCCCTTAATAGCTTTAGGGTCCTTAAGCATTTTCATAATATACATACGGAAAGAAACTGATCTGCTGCTATGACATCCATTTCTGGATTACCAAAAAAAAGAAAAAAAAAAAACATCTACTTTCAATAAATCGGGTTAAAGACAATCCAGAATGGTAAATCTGTCTTCAAGCAATATGTTTATATGTTTATACCTGAAGAAAATGTTGAGATTTGTTCTTGTTCCGGTTCACTTGATCTAGTAGAAATGACAGCTGGAGGTGTGATACCGCCATGTGACAGCAGAGGGCAGCATTTTTCTGCAAACAACATCCTGCTCGTTACATTTACAACTTTTCGTCCACTCAAAAAAAAAAAAAAAGAGTTTGCATCATGCAAATGATTAAAACCCATAATTAATTATAGCTAAACAAAAAATAAGCTACAATAGCAGCATCAAATATTTCGGGGAGCGTTTTAACTATAAAAGCCCACTTTTCAATGTTTCTTTTGTTTTTTGTGCCAGCAACCAGCACAACGTTAGAAAACGGACAAACTACTACTATTGTAGTATTGTACTACTATTGTTTTCGTTTGTAGCATTTGGACACAGTTACCAAAGAGTCGTTCTGTTGTAACATCCCGAACGTGCTGTTGCTGTAAGACATACTCTCTATGGTGATGTTGGTGCTTCCCAGATGTGATAACCCAGGCAGATATTTCCACAACAGAATCATGTGTTTTAAATGCAGAGGACCAGAAGATCACAGCCATCCAATCTCACTTCCCTTCCTTGTTCCATACAGAGATTTATCTGCAATTTCAATCTTGAAAAAGCTTGTTTACTTCAGATGATAAAATTATTTTCAGGATTATGCTGACAAATGTTATTCTTAAATTTTTTTAAATATTTTTTTGCAGTTGTTCACAGAGCAATGAATCCCCTCTCAGCTGTAGTTCTACAAGACTAAGCCTCTTTAGGAAGTTTTGTTTCTGACTTGTTGACTGTTACCTAAATGTGAAATTTGACAGTTGATTAAATGTATATAGTGTCTCTTGAATCTTAAATACTGGACTCCTGTTGGACATGGTTGAGACTCCTTTCATGGGCTCCAACTTTCTCATTTAAATGACTCAACTTAATTATGGGAGGGTTTGTTCCAGGAGGAGTTATTTGAAGATGCCTTATTACCAAGAGTGTCTGCGACTGGCATCAACTTTGCACCCCTGGGTGTTCACTACTCTCCTTGGATGTTTTATTACTCATCTGAAAACTTAAATGTCTGCATGCTTCATGATCAGCTGTTAAACGTCTGAAATGGACACTGCAAATGCCAGCGAGGTTTGAATTCAGATTATCAGGAGAAAGACCTCTTCATACCAGAGTGATGCTTACAATTGAGAATCTAAACATTTCACCATGGGAGAAGGATAAAAAGAAGCACATTACTTTCTGGAAGCTGCATTCCTCCTGCTACTTACTCCTTCATTGCCCTCCTCCTATCTTTCATTCCCCAGCCTCAAAGGGGGGTAAATGAAATATTCAGAGGTGGCTGTCAGTGCATAATGTGCCTCCATTAGTTGGATGTGTCACAGGATGGCGGCTGGAAGACTTTTTTGCTCAAAGTCTTCACCTTTGATGGTTTAGACAGCAAAGTGGGGAGCTCTGGTCCTGTGGTTTCAGTCTTGGATATGTCATTGGGTTCTGATTTGAAGAAACCAATCAACTGAGTTCTTTTTGACACATTAAACTGAGAAATTATGCAGGACCTACCATGTTTTCCACACCGCTGCATATGATCGTGTTTTGGACTATTTTACCACTTTGCAACATGCTTTAAGTATTGCAGTTGCTTGAATCAAAAAGTGATTGTATTTCACTACACCAACATTCTTTTTAATTTTCTTGTTTTGCTATGTTGTTGTCGTTTTCTGTAACGGCATGGCATTCCACTGAGTTTTTTTTTAAGGTAAATAAGACATTATTTGGTTAATACGCCTTTTAACATTCAAGCCAAGTTTACCAACGAATGGTCTGACTTTAATTTGCAATTAAACATATTTCAAGTTTATGCTTAATGGCTTTATTTTATTGTTCATGGCAGAATTATACAATATAGTGCCTTGCAAATTTAACAGTGAGAGTTAAAGCTGAACATAATGCCATCTATTTTTCGCATGTTACGGCAGAGACCAGCTTGGAGCATTTATGATGCTGAGTCCTCATCATCACAAACACTGTGCTGTATTTTTCAGGGTAGTTTCGCATCAGTCGAGTCAAAGCTTCACCTTCTATTTTAATATCGCTGCATTCCAAAATAGGCGTTTTCCGATTTTTATGTGCGCTCTTTCATAAAATAAACGAAATGTCCTTCCCTCATCCAATTTATAGCGTTTCTTCGGCCGTGCACCGGAGCCGACGGGTTGTCGCATCCTCTCCCTTCGCAGAGCTGCATGGCAACGGGAGGAGGAGGCAGCTCTGGATGAGGGAGGGTACCACGGCCCCACGTGTCCTCCTCACCGCAGTCCCAACGCCTTTATCTTCGCTTTCCCATCCCTTCCTTTCCACATACCGCAGATTCTCACATCGGCTTCACACACATACGCATACACACACACACACACACACACGTAAAACCTCATCAACCATTCTACGCACCCGCGCAGCTTTGCGGAGCAATGCGTCCGCGATGTGCGCTTTCCCGTTCCTCACTGTTCCCATCACTGATCAGTCTCTAGGCCTGTATCGATTCATCTTTCATCATTCTGGCATGCAAATCCAAATTCTCCGTAGCACTGTTGGCCGGAGCTGAGAAGGCGAAAGGTAGAGAGGGGGAGAGATTAGAGGACGCGCATCATCAGATGTTTAGCAGATTAACTTTGGATCTTCGCCACCATATCTGCTGTGCGTTTTTTGGTCTTTTTCCTCCTCTCCACCTAGCGAGTTCTTGACGTTTTGCTGCTCTCGATGCTGTGATCCGGAGGAATATGTGAAGATCATGCTGGCGGTGTGGTGCTTCATGGTCTTTGCTGCAGTGGGCGAGAGGCTTACAGTTTCAGGTAAGAGAGAGGGGGCGAGAGAGGTGGGTTTGGCTGGAGAGTGGGGGCACCCTTTTCGTTTCCTTTGCATCCACATTTTTTCCCCTTGAACAGCACTTTTCTGAGCCCTGTGTGGGCTGATTTTTATTGTAGCGGGATCCCTGTGCCAACCAACCGCCTGACTACCCGGAACATTTGCTGCATCAACACCTTTCCACGGCAGATCCTGCACCTAAATGCATCCATAACCACAAAACGGCAATTTATCAAGTTGGCACCTAAACGCATTGTCAGTATCAATCACCTGGCTTTTTATTTGCCAACTGTCTAATGATTACTGTGATGTGAGTGTATATAGGCCCTATGTAAGCATATATGGGCGTCAGGACACCGTAGAGCCTGTAAGCAGGACATATAGACTACATGTGTTCATTAATTTCCATCAAAACTAATTATACCCACATTTCTTAGAATAGTAACTACTTAAACTTCATTAAGTGACAGTGTGTTAAATTAGGTCACTGAATATTTCCTTTTAAATGTATGCAGTTTACCTTTGTGTAATATATATATATATATATATATATATATATATATATATATATATATATATATATATATATATATACAGAATTTAGTCTGTTGCTGAGTTTTTCTGTCTTGCTGCATGTAGGTGTGGACGGCAGTGTGGTCCAGGATGGGGGTATGTGGGGCTGGTTTGCCCCACCAGGCCGGCTGGAGGGTGAGAACACTGTGACCGAGGTCACTTATCCAAAACAGCTGGTGCATCAAATCGAGTCAGAGGAGGAAATGGCTCACGACTTTTTAGACACCAGGGTGAGGAACAGCAGCAAGGAGAGCTCGGTAAGTCTTTACTCAGGAGTGATTTTCATTTTCACGCACTCAAATTCTGGTTTCAGTTAATATTCACATTTGTTCGCCCTGTGAATTGTCACCTCAGTGAAGTTTGATTTACCAGTGGAGGATACCCAATGATTTTTAATTTTTTTTAAAAAGAGAATTTGATCTGATCAGTAAGGAAGTATACAAGATGTACACGTAGGAACTGACAAACTGCAATTAGAAGAGTTATTTCTGAAATTAAATAAATAGAATAAAAGTCAACAATGACACTGAAGTCTACACCTACGTCCTCTGTAATATTAAATCTCTATGAACAAGCTGTTATTCTGTTGATTAAAAAAAAAAGATTTCTCTCCTCAGCTCATGCAGCTCCTGCTTCACATGTATGACAGGGCAGAGTAATGTTCTGCAGCAGATTCAACTCCAATTCTGACCCCGATAGTGTCTAACAATCTCTTTGACTGTCCATACTAAAATAGTTTGAGCAGGGCGTTACCAGGAAGAGCTGTTGTTTTTCTTAACTGAAGATGAGCCATGTTCTGGAGAAGAACCTCACTTTACCTGCTTTGTAAGATGAGCAGGCATACACAGTTCAAATATAAGTCAATCCAAAAGCTGTTTAAATTTTTACAGGCGCTTTTGCCATCATCTCACCATGACCCATCTTTAAATGTTCGGACGTCACATCCCATCATCCAGTTATCATGCTGAGCCCCTTATTCTTCATTATTCAGTGGTGTGTTGAAGTATGTCCCCATTAAATATGAAACAGGCCTGTGTAAGAAGTGCTGCATGGACCAAGAGGCTCGAGCACTCCTCAAGATTATTTTCTCGCCGTGTTGATGTTCAGACGAAGCACACGAGCTCACCGGGGTTTTTCAGGTGCTAGTTTGCATAAATGTTGCTTTTGAATGAGAAGCAACAATACATCAATTAAAAGGAGCCTGCGTCAGTTGCTGTGGTACACGGCATTTTGCCTTTTTTTTTTTTTTCAAATTTTCAGGATGCTTATAATTAGGGACCAGATAAATTTAGAAGCAGCAGGGTTGAAGAACTAAACGTGTCCCTTCTTTTCTGTCAAATCATGCTGTGTTGAAAATAGATGAAGCAGTATTTGTGCTCACTGATTTATGCTTTTTGTGAGCATTGTCATTGTAAGATAAATTTTGTTCATCTGAACTGGATAATCTATAGAAATGTACCCTCTGTGCCTTAAAGGGTGCTTTTTTGTATAAGTTTGGCCCACACTCGTCTTTATGTGAAATGAATATTCAGATGGAGAAGATCCATGCCTAAAAGAACAACAAAATGCACATACAGTAGCTCCCACTCGATTTCTTTTCAGTCTCATTCATTGCATTCAGTGAACCTTGGAAGTGCGAAGCCGGAAATCAGAATCAAATTATTTTCAGTCTCCACTTTAAAAATTGAAGGGAAATAAAACACAACTGTTTTCTAAATGCACTTTGTCCTGTGTTTCTAGTAGATAAATAATACTTCTCGAAAGATTTGATGCTCAGGTGGTTGGAAGGCTTAATGAGCAGTGAGTCTGGACCGCCAGACTTCAAGGATGCTTCCTTGGATCCTTACTTGGAGTTGTGTGCTTTTTTTTTTTTTTTTTTTTTTTTTTTTGGCAAAACACATTATTTAAATAGTAGAAAACCATAATGAAGTATGCATGTTTGCATCAGAGTAAAGACCTCACCTATTTGGAAAAAACTAAATGACCATTAGATTTTAGCTGGCTACCTAACACACATTTATATTATTAAAGTTTTCACTTCACAGTAACAATTCTAACTTTATAATGGAGACAGATTTGTTGAAAACAGAATTATATGGGATATGTGTAAGGGATTGTGGGAGTTGGAGAAGGATACACAGAAGCATCTTTGAAATTCCATCAATTCTGGACATTTTTTCAAAAGTCGACACAGTTTTCAGAGGTTTTAATGAACTGTGTCTGTGACATACTTTGGTGAAAATAGCAGTCTGTGCGACAGCTTCTATTTTAACATGTTTTCACAGCCATGTTCACAGCAGCAGGTTTTAAGCGATGGAGTCAGCCACTTGGAGCTTTGCAGGACCTTCTTTTAACTACACAACACATATAGCATGAAAATAAGAGGAGGATGGATGATCCTAGTCTGATCCGAGTCAGTGATGTCACAGCACCCTTCAACAGCTCACTAAACTGTTAGTAATGTTGTTTTGCAGGTTTTGATTTGGTAGTCATTTCAACATCCAATTACGTGCTCTCAAGTCAGAAAAAAAGTATTTATTTCATAGTATGTTCTGTTTAAACGCACGTAAAGCAAAGGGAGAGGAGAGAAGAGGCTTTGCAAAAAGGTCAGTGCAAGGAAATGTAACCTGTACAGGTGTTTTTGTGTTTTGTTTGTTTTTATATCACATTCTGTGATGGTTAAATCCTTCCATATTTAGACTCACTGAATCAATTAAATCTCCTGCACTCTGCTAAGAAAAAAATTTCATATCAATGATTCAACTTGTGTTGCAGTCAGAGGAAACTTCCAGTGATTAAATTATTTTGTCAGCCACTGAAATAACAGGCCGCGTTGGTATGAAGCAGTCGAATGATGATACTGTACAGTGAGAGTCCAGGCGGATTCGTAACACCTCAGCCTCTCCAAGACGGTAGTAAGAAATCTGTTGTCGGTACTCGGTGGAAGAAATCATTTCTGGATAGTGACTGATTTCATTGTAAAAGCCCAGTGATTCACTGCAGCCTGGCTTCTCCAGACTGAGATCAAAGCCACGTTGGCACCGTCAGGGCTGCTGAAGAGATGCACTGTTTAGTCTGCTGTAAATGTCTCTGTCTCTCCTGGACCTGCTGTCTCCTCACCTCGCCAGCTCTGGCAGTGGTCCATGAGGGATTTTGGCACAGCATGGCTGAATATAGACAATTTCCTGTCAAGTTTGTCCACCTCCAGCTTCTGTTAAGTCCCTCTCCATCCCTCCCCGTGTGGTCGTGCTGTAGCCGCCTGAAAGCTGGCAGCCCATGTAGATCAAAGAGGGCTTTATCAATCATAATATTTCAGCCTCTGAGATGCTTTAAAAGTGTATTGATTTGCTGAATTATACATGAGTCTTTTTATTTAAACAAATGGCTTTAACCGAATGACAGCAGCACAGTTATTTACTGACACTTTAAATTATTGTCCATCAGCTCTGTCTTTATAACTGTTGTTTGTTCTTTCAGCCCGTCCACTTGGCCCAAAGCTGTTTCCAAGTTGAAGCCTTTGGACGCACCTTCACTCTAGACCTGGAATTAAACCAGTTAGTATCATCAGATCACTTTTTTCCTCCTTCTTCTTCTTATTTTTTTTTTAACATGCTTTTTTCAGTAAGTGCTCTTATTTTACTGCAGCTGCTCTCATTTGCATTTCCCTTGCTCTTACGCAAATGCACTTAGCCTCACGACGAGACGGGGAATACCAGTGTGGCACTCTCTCAGACACACACTTGTTTTAATAATACCACCCACTAATATGTTCTGCAGTTATTTGTGGAATAGATTTGAGGGAGAACCTCGGTTTGGAAGATGTCCCAGATTAAATTTTGACCATAGATGATGCCGTACAGATATTGATAGCGTTTTATCTCTTTTCGCAGTCATCTGCTGTCTTCAGACTATGTGGAGCGACATTATAACCACGACGGCAGACCCCTGCAGTCTGTGGTAAGATTTACTGCGTGGGGTTAATGTCCTGTGTCTGTGTTATTTTGTAAATTCATCTTTTGGCAAATAAAAGTCAGTGTTTTAATAAAATAGCCACGGGGGCAGTGCAGCAGTTCAAATGGTTATTTGCCTGCCAAAAGCAGTCATTAACTGGCTTTTATTATATGACATAATTCCCATGATAATTGAAGGTAATCTAATGAGATCTGTTTGATTAAAGTCTAATTTTAGGAACAAGGAAAACGCTTTTTTTCAGATGCAGTTTTTTTTTTTAAACTTGACTGAGGTGCTGTTATTGATATTTGTACAGTTTGATCTCAGCCTCCTGATTTATCTATTTTTAGACGGCTCTTTTTGTGATATCTGCTTCAGTAGTAGGCTGCAGAGCGATAGGACTGTGAGTGTTACCTGCATGTACATACGTGCCTTCACCTGGCAGTCTGCTGCGGACTTTGTGAGACAACCAAGACAAAAAGAAGTGGTGCAGAGCCACAAACCAACAGAGGGAATCACTACGAGAGAAGGGAGACTGGATTAAACCCTTTGATGTAACGTGCTTGCATCAGGACTGACAAGAGGAATAGTGACTGCATTCTGCTCGCCAGGAGGGATGGCTAATGTTTTTTATTTTATTATATTTTTCCTGTACAAATGTGCCACTCACTGCCCCTCAAGCACCCAACCAACCGCCCACCTAGCCAGCACTACACGTCCCCACCCACAATCTTTCCAAACTCTCCCCTCAGTCCCCCTGACCAATCATGAGCCTGTTTCCATAGTAACCAGTTAGCTCAGCAGTACCATTAAGTTCTTGGCAGCCAAGAGAATGAAAGAAGACCAGGAGGGAGGGAAGAGCAGAGCTGGAGCGAGTTGAGGAAGAGGAGGAGGAGGTGGAGGAGGAGAAGAAGGAGGAGAAGGAGGAGGAGGGGAAATGGGGAGCAAAATGCCAGTTAATACAAAACACAGAGGAGTTCTGGCATTTTGGGTGCATATGTGTGTTTATAGATAGTCCCAGAGTGGTGGGAGGGAGAGAAGGCTCACAGGGCTGGGAGTGGAGACCTGCAGCCAGACCAGATTGTCACTCAGCTGGGTGGAGGCCTCGTGTGATGATGCTCCTGCTGCTGGACATGGCAGGCGTGATGCTTTCAGGGCAGCATGTCGTCAGACCGACCTCTGTCGTTATTTCAGTGTGAGGCGTTGTTTGCCTGAACTGTTGTGAGGTTGAGACATCCTGCGGAGATCCGTTTGGTCAAGGTGAACCAGCGTTTCTCACCTTTGCAGGTGTTTATTCCTTACTACTGTAACCTTGTAAAGGAAATTTCTTTTTCTTTTTTTTTTGTCATCCTGTGCCCTTGAGCTGCAACCTGCTTACCACATAGGTGATTTTCATATGTGACTGTGTTGGCAACATAAGTGTTGATTTATTGAAGAGATCCTCGAGTCAGCATAGCTCCACACCTACTGTGAGTGAAGTGCATGAGAGTGGAGTAGTGCACAAGACATAAGTAGGTCACAAACTGTGCTGTAAATGTGGTAGTGGGGAAAAAAGGAGGAGGAGAGTTTTGTCTTTCTTCCTTTCCTTCAATGGTGCTGACCTATCACGGTTTCAAATGAGGTATAAAATAATGCTTGTAAATCCTGAATTGTGTCTGATGGAGCTGTTTTCTGAAACTCTGCTTTGTTGTTCCCACAGGGAGGAGAGCACTGCTACTACCAGGGAAAGTTAAGAGGTCTACCAGAGTCCTGGGCAGCTGTTTCCACCTGCCACGGACTGTGGTGAGTATGACAGTACATTTTTTATCTGTAACATCAAATTCTTCTGCCACATGCAAAAGCAAGTACCCTGACTTTTAATGCCATGTTTTCAATGCTATGTTTTTCTTGTAAAAAAAATCAATAAAAATCATCTGTTGTTGTTGGTGGCTTGCATAAATGTTGGGCAACATCCAGTACGCCCTTACTGCATCCAGAGGATAAGTTGCTGCCAGGTGCCGCTAATCGTCAGCCCGTAATTACCTGCTAAACAGCTGGTGTGCAAATCTCCATGAAGACAGACTTTTTGGCAGTTTGTTGGTCTGGAGGATTCGTGTGTCTGATTCATGAGCAATGACATTTCATTGTAAAAACTCCCTGCTGTGATTTATACAAGGACAATAAAGCAAGTCTAAGTCTGTTCACACAATGTCAAGAGGGAATGATATAAGCAAGGGTGTTAGAGAAGCAGTTGTTGTGGCCAACTCTTTCCATCAATCTAGAAAGGGCTATAAAACTGTTTCCAAATCATTTGGAGCCACAGTGATAACAATTACTGACAAGTGTTAATCATTCAGGATAGCTGTCAGGAGTGATTATCCCAGACGCCACAGGACCAGGGACTCAAAGGCTGTTAGGTACCGTGGTCCAGTGGCTCAAAACCTCTGTACACCAGAGTAAAATGTGACGCCATCTGCCCGACAGCTAAAGCTTGGCTGAAACTGGATCAAACGGCAGGACTTCATCATCCAAAGAGCAGCAGCAAATCTACATCTTTATGACAAAATCCAGACTTCAACCCAACTGAAATAATGTGGCGGGGATCTTAAGAGGACTTTACATAAGCTAATGATTGAAGTAAATGTCTCCCTTTGAACATCCCCACAGCTCTGTGAGAGGCCGATAAAATCATACCGCAAACAAATACTTCAGGTTTATTTTTTGTTAACGGAGCTTGTAAAACTTAAACTAACACCCACTATGATCAGATGATTTTTAAATAGTGTTCACACTCACAAAAAAGGATTAAAAGAGGGGTCACTAACCTTTTTTCACACATCATCAAATGCATTGTTTGCTTGCACACATTTCTGTTGTCTGCCACATGACTTCAACTTTGGCTTTGTGATGCTTCTCAGCGGCATGTTCTCTGATGGCCTCTTCTCTTACGGGATTGAGCCCGTTCACAACGGAAGCAATCAGGTAAAAGTTGTGAAAATGTGTTGCTGAATAGGGCTCGAGTGCCTATTATTATTATTGTTATTATTATTTTTGTTTTGTGTCAACTTTGATTGAAGCTCCGATCTGCATGTTTCCCTCCTCAGGATGATGTCGCTCACTTCATCAGCAGGATGCCTGATATCAGACACCCCCCTCACTGCACAGGTATGCTGATGATGACGCAGAGGGAAACTCTTGCCCACCCCACCGCCTGCTCTGTCCAAATTTGAGAAGAGTAAAAATAACTCTCACCGCCTGCAGCTCTGCTTGTCTGTGTGTCCAGACTGTACAGAGGACAGCCAGGGGGACAACAGAGGAGGTGATGGTGGCGACAGCAGGCCAGACCAAACAAGGGAGCAGCAGGTTCCTGGAGGGCTGAGAAGATCCAAGAGATTTGTCCACAAGCCCTCCGTCCACTCTGAGACCAAATATATTGAGCTGATGGTGGTCATCGACAGTGACATGGTGAGTTAATGTGACCAGAGATGGACCGCTCACATTTATTCACACTAGAAATGATTTGTTGTTCCTTCACATTTGCCGTTGCTTATCTGATAAATGTATGTGTGGTTACATGTACACTTCTGATCACAAACTACGTGCCTTAAAGGTCAGGTAATCAATTTCCGAACGATGCCGCGTCTATTTGAACATCGCCAAATACATGGAGCGCTCGCGGCTCCCTCTCCCTCCCACCGGTGCTCCCAGAGTTCAGTTTACTGAAGATACACTGAATATTCTTTTAAAACGTTAACTGACTGATGGGCATTTAAGTGTCTATTCAAACTAAATGAGTGTGTTTATTACCTGAACACAGAGGTCTATGTGCCTGTTTTGACTTAAATACTAAAATCTTTAAGTGTTTATAATCATCCTATTGTATCTAAACTAAAAACACTCGTCAATATTATGGAAGATTGTGAGCCGTTAATAAAGATTAGTTAAATGACACTGAGATGTAGATTTTTCCTAACATTTCCTTTAGTCTCTATGATAATGTGTGTGTGTGTGCGTGCGAGTGTGTGTCAGAGAGAGAGAGAGAGAGAGAGCGAGCGAGCTCTATCTCTTAAGCCATCTGTGCATCTTTGTCCACAGTTTGTGCAGCTGCGTCGCTCCAGCAGCCAAACCAAGAACTTTGCCAAAGCTGTGGTCAACACAGCAGATACGGTAAGGACTGTAAACCTACTGGTTAACTCTTCTTACACACACTGCCACCTGTCAGGATCAGTGTGTGTGTGTGTTTTTGTTTTTTTGCTTATTTATCGATTTGTAAAGGATGTATCAAAGATAACTCTGAACTTTCCACTGTCACACCACCAGCAAAGCTAATGGACATTTTGTTGTCCCCAGATCTATAAGGAACAGTTGAACACAAGGATTGTGCTGGTCGCCATGGAGATCTGGACCTCTAAAAATATGATACCAGTAGTTGAGGACCCGCTGATAACTCTGCAGAACTTCATGAAGTACCGGAAGGATAACATCCGGGAGCAGAGTGATGTTATCCATCTCTTCTCGTAAGAGCTCATAACTGAGCCTTAACTGCTTTTGTTGGATTTTAGTTGAGATTTTAATTTCAAACAAAAACTTCCCATGCTTTTTAGAGGGCGTACATTTCACAGCGGCCGCAGTGGGACGGCCTACACCGGAGGAGTGTGCTCTCTGACAAGAGGAGGAGGGATCAATGAGGTGAGGACAATAAAAACATAATATTTCAGCAACAACGGGTCATTACCACTAAAATGTTGAACAAACTGACCAGTATGACTTCAAAATTCCTTTAAAAAGGTTTCTCTGCATCAGCGAGACTCAGGAGAATTAATGCGCCTTTTTTTGTTGTGTTTAAGGTGTCTAGCAGATGAAGACAATTGTCCAGTCTTGTCCCGTTTTATTTAAGTTGTTTCTGCGAGTTTTAGAGGAGTTTTTAAAAGTTTACTGTCCCTTGTGAAATGTAGGGCAGTAAACCTCTGCAGCTGGGTCCAGTCTTGTGGCCTCAAAACAAGTACATGCACCTGAAAACTAGCACATGCACCCCAGTTTTGTGTTCCCATCGATGTCGAGCACGGCCACAGAAACATCCATGCCTGCGGTAAAATTATTTATTATAAGACTGATGGTGACTAAACGCTTTCCATCATACTTAAAAGCCAGTTTGACCAGTTTATACAGAGATCACTGTAACAAACTGATGGGTTAGGAGAGCACAGTGTGGGCTATTTAAACCTTTTCTTGTTTTTCTTTCCTGTTCATCTTTTAGATAAAGCCACAAATTAAAGAACTATTGAAGCATCTCCTTTTTCCACTAGGAGACTGCCGTTCCTTGTCACTCACTGAGAAGCCCTTCTGGTGATGAAGCGTCTCAGTAGTTGTATTGTCCCTTTCTTTCTGTCAACGCCTCCTCAGGTGTGCAACAGAACAGGGTTGTCACATTTTTTTGTTTCCCAGTTCTCCACATGTTCCCTTTTTAGAAGACATGTCAGGACTGCCGTTGTGTTGGTCCAGTACCTGCACCCATGCCTGTTTAAAGTCTGTTTCCTTTCTCTGGTGGAAAAAAGCCTGGATGTCCCTCAAAAGCATCTTATGTTAGTCGACAATTTCAGTGTACTTTTCTTCATTAATAAAGTGCAAAATGACCTTGGTCCAACACACTGATACAGGTCCAAACCATCACAGTTCCTGGCTTTTAGACTTGTTGCTTGGTAACTGTCTGGATGATCCTTTTTGCTATACTTACAAACATAAAATCAAACAAAAAATCTGGAATACCACAATTCTGATCCATGTCTCAGGAAAGGGCTCACATGTTGATCTGTGTGCCATTATTTGTTTTCTTCCAGTATGGGAATGTTGGTGCAATGGCCATCACTTTGTGCCAGAGTCTTGGCCAGAATATTGGGATGAGGTGGAACAACGCACGAACCTCTGCAAGTAAGACTGCAGGACATGGTTTTATTATGTAGGGATCTGGATGCTAAAAACCCAGCCTCAAGTGAGGAAGATTGCGTGTGGGCAGGATTGAGGAAGAAGAAGCTACTGGTGGGTAGTGGATGTGTTGCCTGGGGCAGAAATGGCATTGGGGGAGTGTTGTTGTAAAGCATTGCATCACAACAGAAGAAGAATGAACAAGTAATTATCCAGAGGCAGAGACCAATGCTCGGTCAGCGTGGCCACAGCCAATTATCAGTCCTACAAAAAGAGTTTATTCTCTGTTTTAGATAAAGTTTGTCATGTCTTGTGGCAGCATGTCAAGCTTTTCAGCTCGTATAGTACATCTAGATCTGTAACTGATTTTATCCCCTGGTTTTTGTGTCGTCTTGGTGCCTCTCATTTGTGTCTTTTCTCTCTTTCTTGGTCTTGCTCGCAGGTGATTGCAGGTGTCCGGATGCCTGGGTGGGCTGCATCATGGAAGACACTGGGTAAGATTCCTCAAAAGTTGAAGGTTCTTCTCTTAATTTACTTCAATTGAACTATTAAGCACTCATATCTCTAACATATATGTTAGTTTCAGAATTGAAACAAACTTGTCAAAACAGTGTTAGAATCACAAATGATGGACTAAAAGTATTTACCGCATGAGTGACTTGGATCTGGCTCCCCTTGACAGATGGAACAATAAAGATTTCAATTATTTACTTGAGTAATATCTTACTACAGATGGTAACATTTATGTCAGATTGCAAAGTGACGGCACGGACTCCCACAGTGGATCTGGCATTCTTTATTGGCAGAGGCCCATTATGCTGTTTGTGTTTAATTCTATGTCTTGATCTGTGTGTGTGTGTGTGTGTGTGTGTGTGTGTGTGTGTGCACGCGTGTGGTGTGCACGTGTGTGTGTGTGTGTGTGATCACAGATTCTATTTGCCCAGAAAGTTTTCTCGCTGCAGCATTGACGAGTACATCCAGTTCTTGCTCCAGGGGGGTGGGAGCTGTCTTTTCAACAAACCCAATAAGGTGAAGGCCATGTGGGGAGGTGGTCTGCCTCAGACACAGAATATTATAGATTTCATTTCTTTAACCAACACAATCTCTGCAAATCTCTTATATATATCATGCTATTATTCAGCTGTTGGACCCTCCAGAGTGTGGAAATGGCTTTGTGGAGCCAGGAGAAGAATGTGACTGTGGATCCCAGGTGGTAAGTAGCCAGCCGGACAGCTGGTAGGTTGGTAGCACCTCCATCCTAAGTCTGTCTCCTGACATGTGGAGCTGAGCTGATCATTTTCTCCCCTCCCCGTCACTGCAGGAATGCGCCCGAAGCGGAGGGGCCTGCTGTAAAAAGTGCACCCTTACCCATGATGCCATGTGCAGTAATGGACTCTGCTGCAGTGGCTGCAAGGTGAGTTGGTGTGCAATCCAAAGAAGAGAACTCAAATGTGTGCATTTGTGTGTAATTTTAGGTACTTATGAATGCATATTTCTGTAAGTACATTTAAATGATTACATTTAACCTTCAACCTCATGGTTTGATTGGCTTTATCTGGGAAGGTTTCATCTGTGCAGACGTTGTTACAAGCAGGCACTCATGTACTCATGTACTCATGTACTCATGTACTCATGCACTCATGCACTCATGCACTCATGCACTCATGTACTCATGCACTCATGTACTCATGCACTTTATCGGGTCCTGATCGGCATCATAGCTTTATTTTTTTGAACCATGAATTTACATTTATAGAGGCCATAACTGCTTTGACGCAGTTGCCCAGGTCACCCAGTTGCGTTTCTTTTTAATAAAGAATCCTTCGATTGCTTCTGTCATAATTTGATTCTATGAATAAAGCGGCTCCCCCGGCATTATCTGATGCCTTTTGATCTGATCCTTCCTCTAGTACGAGCTGAGAGGCGTTGTATGTCGAGAGGCTGTCAACGACTGTGACATCCCAGAAACGTGCACCGGAGACTCCAGCCAGGTGAAATTCTCTCCAGGGAACGTTAAACAAATCTGTCAGATCATTTTAAACACATCATTAAGCATGTCATGCACATAATCTTTTGCAGTGTCCTCATAATGTCCACAAGCTGGATGGTTACACGTGTGATAACAGCCAGGTAAGGTCTAGGTTGTGCCATGCGTTCAGTCTGCAGTTAACACCGTGGTGTCGCTGAAACGGCGCTGTTTGACCTCCTCAGGGACGATGTTATGCTGGAAGATGTAGAACTCGTGATGGACAGTGCCGAGGACTCTGGGGCTATAGTACGTACAAAACCCAAAGCGCAGGATCTTTTTATATTTAATACGCCTTCCTGCCATATGAATGTTTTTCTGTGTTTGTTTGTTTTTTTTCTTTTGCTATCACAGATTCAGCAGACAGGTTTTGCTATGAGAAGCTGAATGCTGAGGGCACAGACAAGGGGAACTGTGGTCGGGGTCCGGAGGGCCAAGGCTGGCTTCAGTGCAACAAGCCGTGAGTTTGCCGGTGCTCTGTACTGCTCTTATGTACTCTTTCATTTATGGGTGGATAACTAAAAGCCTGCTTTTCTTCCCCCTCACTCTGAGCACAATCCAAGTGAAATGTATGTTGTTATCTCCCATCCACTTACCCCAGGGATGTTTTATGTGGATTCCTGTTCTGTGCCAATGTCACAATGAAGCCAAAGTTTGGTGATCTGCAGGGCGAGGTGACCAGCTTCACTCTCTACCATCAGAACAAGTACCTGGACTGCAGGTGGGCTTGTCACATCCAGCTCATCTGCTGCATTCAACAGAGCAGGAATGTTCTCATCGGATTAATTCAGCCTCCTCATTCCCACCTGTCCTTGGATGCTTTATTCAGAGGTGGCCATGCTCTTTTGGAGGATGGCTCAGACCTGGGCTACGTGGAGGATGGCACTCCCTGTGGTCCCAACATGATGTGTTTGGAGAGACGCTGCCTCGCTATGGCGACGTTCAACCTCAGCACATGCCCGGGATCCAACTTTGGACAAATCTGCTCTGACCATGGGGTAAAAACCTCAGAATGAAATGCAGTTAACACTAAATTAAATAAGAAATATAAACGTTTTCGGATCTTTATTTGTAGTCAGTGTTTCACAGTAACTATCAAACATGCACGTTGGACCTGCAACTTCTCAGTGGCTCATTTCATGTTATGTTTTTCCTCATGAAAGATTTAATAGATTTGATCGATCAATGAAAATAAAATAAAATCAGGCTGCCCAAAGAGAAATTCACACTAAACTAAACGTTTTAAGAATTATTACCAGGAGAACACATTTTAAAGATCTCAGTTTCATAAAACAAATCATTGACATTTCTTTTTTTCTTTAAATGTCTCAAACTATCTAAAAAAATATATTAAATATGTTGAAATTTTTAAACACAACCACTGAAAGGGTTAATTCAAAATTAAGAAGCAGGTATTTAAAGCTATGCTATTTATTTATAATGCTGAATTTTAATAAGCAGATTATTTTGCAACTACATGCTTTTTAAATAATTGTATTTCTTTTCAAAAAACTGAAATGCTGTGCATTTTGAGAAACTCAAATATTAGCTGCACTTCTTTAGCAGGAATGCATTTTTAAAATGTTAAAAACTACTCTCAATAATGTGCATTTCAACTCTTTTTTTTTTTTTTTTTGAGTATCTGGATCCGTCAAAAGTCTCAAATGCACCAACATTTCTTTCGTTTTTCCTCAGTTCTCTCTTAAAACAGATACGATGCATTTTATTTCTGTAATGCAGACGTGCAGCAATGAGGTGAAGTGCATCTGTGACAGGGACTACACGGGGAAGGACTGCAGTGTCTTCGATCCCATCCCTGAACCAACAGTCCCAACAGGACCAGAGAAGAAAGGTCCGTAGAAGCTCCAACGTTAACCGTGTCTCTCTTTCTGTCCACCTCTCATATCCCCCTCATAGTCTCGTCATCACTGAAGGATGTTTTTTTTATGTACTGGAGCCACAGTTTTTCCCTGAACGCAAAGTTCAATTGTTCACCTGAATGTTGTGAATGTTGGACCACATGTTGTTTCTCCGTCCTGCTGAGTCTTGGTTTTGGTTTTGCAAGAGTATGAGTGTTGTGTTGAGACATGAGAGCAAAGTAAAAATGATAGAAGGTCGCCGCCTTTAAATTCCAATGTTTTGCTTATCCGGACATAATTAAACGAAAATTATCTGGACTTTTAAGGATCTTAAAATTAAGTCAGTACTAAAAGCATGTGACATTTCGTGACATTTTTTGAGCCACAACACAGAAACAATGTTTTAAAAAACAGGAAAAGTTGAGATTTAATGAACAATTTGAGCAATTTCATTGTATAAATTATTAACCCAAGATATTCAAGGATCTTTCTCTTGAAATTAATTTAATTTTTCATAAATTAATTTTCGCATTTGAAGCCTACAACACACTTAAAAATGGTATGAGGAATTTAGTACTAGTAAGGAGAACAAATAATGTTATTTCAACAGGTGACGTGATCAGGATATACTGTAGTAATGACACGACTAAAAGCAGTTTAATACAAAAGTCCATGAAAGGACGAGACCTTAAAGAGAAAAGATGTCCAGAGACTCTCTGAAAGTCACTAAAATGTTCAAAACCTACTGCTGATGTTTGCACCCTGAGTACCAGATGATGTTTTTTTTTTTCCTTTTGTCCTGATATGTAAAGATCTTAGAGTTTAAAGAAGGGTGTAGTTTCTTCTTTGTATGAGTGCTTAGAGTGTGTGTGTGTGTGTGTGTGTGTGTGTGTGTGTGTGTGTGTGTGTGTGTGTGTGTGTGTGTGTGTGTGTGTGTGTGTGTGTGTGTGTGTGTGTGTGTGTGTGTGTGTGTGTGTGTGTGTGTGTGTGTGTGTGTGTTTCGGTACTAAATATGTTGCAGGCGATGCCATTTTGAGGTGTCTTCCTTACTTTCTTTCAGTCTGCCAATGACACAGAACAATTGAGCAGCTGCTCTTTTAGGGCCAAAAAAGCCACCCTGAGCAAGAGGGTGTCCGGCTGAAAGAGCAGGAGAGGGGGGATGAGCACAAAGTAATGCAACACTCTCTCCTTTATTTCTTTTTGTAACTGTTGTCGCCCTCGTCCACCCGCCTGTTCTCCCATCTTCACCCCCCCGTGCCGGTTTCCTCCTCTCTGTCTCTGTTTGCAGGTATTTTACCATCTGCTTCTCTCTTTCTACACTTGATGTCGTTGATGTACAGTGTCGGCGCTGTCTCTGATGTGTTGTTTTTAGTGGTGTTGTTTTGTTTCTGCCCCTCCTCTTCCTCCTCCTCCTTCGCACCCTCCCTCCTCCCTTCCTTCCTCTGCGCAGGTCCCAGTGGCACCAATATCATAATAGGGTCCATCGCAGGTGCTATTCTCCTGGCAGCTATAGTCCTAGGGGGAACAGGATGGGGATTTAAGTAAGAGTTCTGGCATGCCTTTGTGTACCTGTCTGCTTCAACCTAAAGGACGTCTCCCTGTCCACGCCTCCCACTATCACCCCTCGTAGATGAATGCTGCTCATTGCTCAGCCCTTTGGAGGGGAAATGCGGGGTGTCGAGTCTAATGCCTGACTGCTTTTGGCTTTAAAACTGAAACATCCCAGCTGTTGTTTTATGTTTAAATCTTGAATCACAGGTCTGTCCTGCACCTTTCCCACCCCTCCCTCCCCTCCTGAGCCCAGTCTTTTGTGGTAATGAGAGGGCAGGAGCCAGATATTTCTCTGCCAGGATCTGCTTCACTGCAGCACTTCTCGAGTCTACCAGAACTGACCTGGCTTACTCTACTGGTGCCACATTTTTTTTTCTACCTTACCTAAATGTTCAGAAAAACATATTTTACAGTGATAACCATCAGCACCCTTTTGCTTGTTGCAATTATTTATAACTTTTGGTGCGCTTTTTAGCCTCCATTACCTATTTTTCCCGTATTTTAAGACTTCTTTCTTATCCCAAACTACCTTGTTGAAATGCCACATCTGCACTGCTCCACCCTTGCATGCTTGCAGTTGTTCACTCCTTAAGGCCTGACCTAAGAGGACTGCTTTTATACTTTATTATCATGTTAAACCTGAATGATTAAAAACGCATTGATAATTAAAAGGCTTTTCTCAGTGTTTTATAGCATGCAGTTAGTCCTCTTAGGGCCGGAAGTAAGTGTCTGTGCATGTCTGCAGGGTTTTCTCAGTAATGCTCTCTGGTGTAACTCCTGCAGCTTCTGAAGGACCGGACCTGCTGCATGTGATGTTGTCACTGTAACCTGACGAGAAACGTCTCAGTAAAGGACGTGCAGTCATGTGTTAAAGTTGGCACGACCAACTTTTCATCCTTTGTTGTTGTGTTTGAGTGTGAAAACATACATTTGATCAAAGTGACAGACAAATACAACCTCAGATGAACAACATAAAACTGTTTAAGTATACCAATATTAACTAAACCAAAAATAAGCCAAAAAGAAAAATATAATGTGGGCAATACTAAGTTCCCCCATTATTCAATAACTTGTAGATCCACCTTTAGCTTCAGTAAGTTGAAGTAGCCCTTTTCTTTATGACTCATCTTTCTTTCACTTAGTTGTGGGTAATTTAGACTGATTTTTCTTATTTCATTGTGCTTTTGGGCCATTTGCTCATGTACAGATCTCATAAGGTGCAGTCAGTTTTTCAGTTGGGTCAACTTCTGCTTGTCCATTTTAAAAACTTTGTTTTACTTTTCATCCATTGTGATGAAGTTTTTTTGTGTGTGCTTGAAATCATCTTGTTGATCAAGCGCTTGCTGTTGGATGAATGGCCTCACATTTGTGTTTTGAACACTCTTGTATACAGAAGTGTTAAAGTTCAGCTCAATGACTGCATGGTTCCCTGGTCTCGTTACCTGCAAAGCAATCCCAAATGACCACCCCTCCACCACTGTGCCTAACAGTGGGTGTGTAGTGTTTCTGTTCTGTTGGTGTTTGGTCGCATCTGTCCATACAGCAGTGTTGCAGATGTTTTGTGGTTCATCGATGTAGTTTTGCAAACTTCCGACCGCAAGAAACATGACTGGTGGATTTGATCTTCTTCATTTTTTGGATTATTATTTGTTCTTTTTCTGTTTTTACATTATAGAACGATAGTTTGCTGCAACATTTATCAACTGCAACTTGCTTAAAATATACATTCTTTGCTCAGCTGCTATGTCTGAGCTACATAAAGGAAAAAGACAAAGGGAAACTCGGCAATGCGAGTTAGGGTTCTGCAGGAAAACAAAAAGAACCAACATTTCCCCCTAGCGGTTGGTGACGTAATTGCGATGCAATCCTTGGCTTGCATAGCCTATGTGCATAGCTGCGAGGCAGAAGTATAACTCAGACCGTTGCACAGAAGAGACCTCCTCCAGGCAACCTTTTCAAACAGACCCTACCTGTTCAGTCTTCTGCTCCCATGAACTTTAACATTTAACATGTTCAATGAGGCCTGTAGGGTCTGAGATGCAGGTTTTTGGTTTGTATTTTTCTAAACATCACACAGTGTGACCTTAGGGTAGGTTTGACAGGACTTTAACTTTTTAGAAAATTGCAAACTCTCTTTTTTTTTTTTTTTTTTTTTTCTTTTTTTGGCAGTGGTCTTATGTCCTCTCCAGATTGATGTGCAGCAGCAAATGCTTCTCTGAGCTCATTGCTTATGTTTTTCCTTCTTGGCATTGGCAACTGGCAGCAGAGAGGGGGTATTTAGTATTGCCCATGTTGTGTTTTTTTTTTTTTTTTTCGTTTTAGTTTTTACATAGACACAAAGAAAAAGTATTAAAAGACAGATCACTGCATCGCTGCATATTAAATAACTCAATTGTTTGATTAGTGCTTTGTCCTAAAACATATAACTTATAACTTATAACAGCCATCACATTGTTATTTTTCATATTCTTGTTGCTGGAATATGTTTTGACATTTTCTCTCTTCTCTTGGCGTGCTCATGGGATGCAGGAACATTCGAAGAGGAAGGTATAACCTCGCACAGCCATAACATTGAAATGATGAATCCATTGAACCACGTCTCACAATAGCCTAAAGCATCCCGCGTCATCTCATCTGAGCCCAGATTTGCTCAGCATGCCTGCTACTTTCGTCAAACACCATCTGAGCATCATCGTTCATGCACTGCCTTTTAGAGTCTTCATACAGCTTACGAATCTTAAATATATGCAACTACTCACCCATCTCCTCAGTCCCATAAAACGAGTTTCATTCCAGTAGAGTAGTGGATTTTTTACACGTCTTGATCACCTGCTTCCTTGGACCTGTATTTGTTTCTTGTTGCCAAAAATCGTTTCACTTTCTCTTCTATTTCAGATCTGGAGGAGGATAAGGTCCCTGTCTCTCTTTCTGTCTGTGTCCTGTCCACTGTTGTTTTCCTCCTCACTGTGTTGTTTCCACATTGAAGAAGAGGGGAATAAAAAAAAGAGAAGTCTTCCATTACAGTCCCCAATCTCTCCAGATCTCTTCAGACTGTCGTTTCCTCCACGCTCCCCGTCTGTGTTCCTGTCTGTCCTCCTGCCTCTTCGGGCCTGTGGAGCTCCTCGCACCCTGCCAGCCAAATCATTGTCATGTGGCTGCTGCCAACAGGCTGCTGAGGATTGTGTCCCGGCTGCGTCTGGGGCGAGCAGGTGGCTTTCCCCTCCCTGTGGGAGACACCAGGGTCTTCCTCCAGCACAGGGACTCCATGAATGTGCTTTGGTGTCTTTTTCCCACGTCTCGGACATATCAGCAGCGGACCAATTTGATAAGAGATAAGTCCTTCCAATGCCTGGCTGCCTGCACACGAAGTCGACCGACCGCCACTCGAGTCCACAGTTAAATGCTGGACTGTCACAGACTGAAATAACGTTCCAGAAGCTGAATTGCTCTCTTTTTTTTTTAAGAAAAGGACCTGAGGCTCAGTTCCTCCACGACTGGGCCTTGACTAGCCGCATTTTAAAACGAACTGTGACCTGTTTTAATCTAAAACATTTGGCAAAAAGGAAATAACTGAAAAAGAAATCCTGTTAGCCCGTTTTCCAAAGGGAGACTGAGGAAGATCATGTTTGGTGCCATTTGTTCTTACCTTGAGGCGTCCTGCCTCACAACACGTTTTCAGGTACAAGTAGAGAAGCCGGCGTTTTGGTTTCGGGATCATTAAAAAAAAAAATAAAACGCTTAACTACGAAAGCAGCAAAGACCGTAACTTCGTGTTTTCAACGTCAGACTGACCAATATACATTCCACTATATCTGTCTGTACGTGCTCGCCACTTCCAAAGTTTGTAGGTTGTTTACTCTGTGTGTCTGGTAAAGAGTGAATGTATGAGTGTAAAAGATTTTTAAAGAAGGCGAGAATGTATGTGTTTACATTGATGTTGCGGGCAGTTTTGTCCACCTACACTTTAACACTCCTCCTATCACAGTTAGATAGGGCAGGTTTTTACCTCTACAGGATCATCTTTCTACAACCACTTGTTTACTGCAGCCATGAATCATGATGGCAGCACATTAACAACAGTTTTAATGTAATGCATCTAAAGGAAATGAGCACTAGACCACTGTATGCACACCTGCCTCTAAATATGTGTAAAATATGCTGAATGTTAAATGCAATGTATGAAGATTTATTTAGAGCTATATAAAATAGTTTTGTTTCTGCAAACATTAAGCTATTCGTCTCTTTACGCGACCTGCATCTGCAAACCTCCCCCGTAGGCGGCACCCTCCATGCATCTTTAAATTTGGCGAGCGAGTTGAGCAAGCCGCTGTCTCACAATAAAATGAAATCTTTTGTACATTTGTTGATAGCCCTGATAGCCAGGTAAACACATCTGCCCAGAATCTTTGTATCGACGCTGGCTGTAAATGAGATTAAGTAGATGCGGTTTAGGGTCCAAGAGGCAGTCGTCTGATACTTTAAAGCCACATTTCCACAGAGCAGTGCAGCTCGGTTTGGACCGGTATGGTACAGTCCGGATCTAGCTTGTATTTCCACTGCCAGGTGTGTTGGCCAGATGGCTGTAGGGTATCCAGCACATCATATTCTTGCTTCTTGGCAAAAAGAAGCTCAGCTTTATTTGAGAAAAGATTCTAAATGGTGCATCTTGTGTTATCTATCACCGTGTCTTCACAAGGAAAAGGTGATTTTTTTGTCGACCAATTAACTTACTGCAGTTTTTCAAGCTCCACCTTAAATGTGCCATCGGCACCAAAAAGCAGTACGGTATGATTCTCAGCTTTTCCTGATGGAAACACGGATAATTGCAGATAAGACTGTACCAGACTGTCCCAGACTGCTCAGTGGAAATGGGCTATGAGCGTGTTTGAAGTCAGTGTGGTTTGTTTGAGCCTTGCACTATGGTTGTAATATTACAATATGTACAAAGTGGATATACTATCGGGAGGGGGGAGGGGCAAAGTGAGATGCATCTGACACCATATTTTTAGACACTATCTTTTTGAACTGAAACAATGGAAAAGAATGAACTGATGCTTGTAGGTGAATTTGAAATGAACGAAAAAATAAAATACTAAAACCTGAAATCATCACCCATCTTCTCAGATGTCTTTCTGCCGTGGAGTTTAGACTAGGAGGTTTAATAGTTGGAGTACATGAGTCAATCCTTCCCAAATAACAACCCTGTTACTGTAGTGAAATGTGATTGAATGTAATTACAATTAGAACGTCAATCGTTGTTGGTTTTATCTAGTAGAGAACAAAGAAATGTTTAAGGACAGAATTGCATCCAGGTTGGTTTTGGTCCTTCTAAAGCAAAGACAAAGTGTCTAGCTAATTAAACAGTTTAATGTTGTCCATCCATCCCTCCATTTACTTTCGCTCATCTGAGAACCAAAGTCTGGGGTTTGGAGGTGGCGATTCCCATCTCTGTTGCTTCACGCTCGGCTGGAGCTGAAGATCACAATCTGATGACACCAACAGGACCACATCATCCGCAAAAAGCAATAACTACGAAGGAAAACATATAACTGAAAGAGATTAACAAATAAAAGCAGATTTAGTTTACATCAGTAACAAGTGGTGAAATCCCGAGAATGTAATTAAGTGTAATGTAGCCTATGTCCTGTATCCAAAAGTACAAAAGCTCAGCACACAAGTTCTGGCAACTTAAAATAACAAAAACTGGAGTAGAAAAACAAGCAAACACGTGTGTCTAACAAATACACCTACGCAGACACTTCTACACTCATTAAACCTACAAACAAAGAACAGCTAGTTGACTAAATTTACTTCTCTACAGTTCAAATCATCCGACACAAAGTGAAACTTGCTTGGCATGCTACAGCGAATGCAGTTCGAAAGAAACCATCACAGAAAACATCAAATATTTTGCACTCAGACATGAGTCCAGATATTTGACTGAGCGCAGTGTAACATGTTTGCAGGACGGCTAACGATCGGTGAAATGGGCAAGGAGCGGACAAATGTAGAGGTACATCAGAACAAGAAACCATAGCAACACACTACTAATCAGCAACCAATATGACATGAATCGCTTTGCATCCCATACTTCCAGTAGCCCCCAAAAGGAGGGTCCCATTAACCCTGCTGTCATGTCAGAAATGACATCAAAATGATTTGCAGAGGTTCAAATTCTGTTCATTTTTCTTTCTTTTTTTATTTATTTATTTAATTTATCACCAAGGCTGTTACCAGTCTGTTCTCAGGCCTTGATTAGCACCTTAACCAAATACAACTGCCTGCTCTCTGGTTGAGATCCAGTACAGCATATTATCATCTGAAATTACGTGTTTACTTGCTTCATTTCTTTACACTGCAGTCAGAAACTCTGGGGTTCGCACCATTATAATCAGAGACAAAACAAAACAAGTATATTAAAATAATACTTTAATTATGAACAACTGATGACAGGCACACAGTTGGTGGTTGTAAAATCATTTAGCATTTAAAACAAAAGCAACGCGTAGCCTTCTTCCTACCGCAGCACAGAGGCATTCAACTTACTTTAAATTAAAACTGTAAATAAAAACTATAGAGGAGTCATACACATGTATCAGTATACAGGCAAATGACTATTAAAAAAGGCTGATGGCAGCCAAGGCTGAATCCGTCAATCTCTAATGTCGATCAACACGATGGATGAGTTTGTCCTTTTATTCCTCAGGTGGGTGAGAGTCAGCTGTGGTTTTTGGGTTTTTTTTCTAACACTGCTGGGAATGTCAATGTTTGTTTGTGGAAAGGTCTTTGGTATGTAGCCATGAGATGCGGGTCAGAAGTGGGACAGGAAGCTTTCCGCTCTGATGTCAGTCTGCAACTTCTCCAGTGTCCCACTTGGCTTTGGGTTCCTGCCACCACTCAGCCAGGAAAGACTCCTCGTAGTCCCCCATCCCCTCAAACTCAACATCAGGATGTTCTGAATGAGGGCTGGCCACGTCCTCTGGACTTACAACGTCCTAAAATGTGAAAGAAAACATGGACAGTCAAACAAAAGCAGGCTGTCTGCTATCTTACTTGTGTCATGTCTGGAAAAACTGATGCATTCCCCTTCTTTATGGCCGTGAATCTGTTGCCAGTGCACCATGTAATTCAGCCTGAACTTTCGCAGCTCTCCTCCCCCCTTCAGTCTGTTGGAAGCTGGGAGGGGCGGGCCTGAGTTAAATGGATGTGGCATGGTCTCTGTGGCCAACACCTCCCAGCTACATACCGCACGCTGCTGGCAGAAAACACAAACCCCACCTCCCTCCCAGCCTTCCTCCCCTTTCATCCTCACTTTGCTCTTATTTATTGTCAACAACAGCCTACATCTGATCTGCAATCTCTTCCTCTCATGTTTAAGTGTATTGTCATCTGGTTGGGTTGTGGAGAGAGTTTAGATTTTATTTACGGCGTTATCTGGATTTCTGATGAGTGGAGTTTAAAGAACAGACATTTTATTACCACGCCTGGAAGATTTGAAATCCTTTTAAAAGAAGAAAATGTTGGAAAAGTGAATTATGAATGGATGCTATCAGTAATCCTCCTGCCAAACACATGTACGTGAATCCCAGTTAATATGACTGCAACACAGCAGGGCTTTGCAGCCAAAGGGCATTGTGGGACAACCTTTTATGGAGGATGGCTTAGTGCATCCAACATTAGACAAAAGGAGCTTCTTTCATAGAAAATTCAACCAGGTCTTAACTCAGAAAAACAAACTGCCTCGCACCATGGACGAATGATTACCATTTCTTGAACGTCATGGGAATCTGACTTTCTCCCAGGATAATAACACAATACAACCCCCAGATTTTGCGTAATGCGGCAATTGTGTGAGTGTCGTTCAGACACCGACTCGCCTCTTCAGCATCTGAGAGGAAAAGAGCCATTTCTGACGCTGATGTGCATCAAAAACAGGCTGCTGTTGTTTCTGGCTGCAAAGAGAGATAACGTAAAGCGATTTACACATTCCCTCCAACGCAAATCAAGTTTTTAAACCATGATAAGGTGTCGGCGTGGTGTTTTTACAATGCTGGATAAGTGATATAAGCAGTCAACATCATGGCTGAGTCATTCTGCCTGAGAACTGATGAGTCTTATCACACATTCATACAACCGTAAAGTCGTGGGCGAGAAGCTGCAGCCAGACAAGCCGCAGAGGCAGAGGTATTTTAAAGCACAGGGTACTTATGCACTCATGCGGGCCATCGGCGCTGGGTTTGTAAAACCGTACCTCATCATCGTCCATTTGTAGGTAGTTCAGTGCAAACTCCAGCATCTCTTTCTGTTTGGTTGTCACGTTAAAATATCTCAGGGCTTCCTGAAAATAAGAAACAAATCATCGCAAATCAACAAGTCTCACTTTTAACCTTTACAGTAGTGCCAGATTTATTTCAGAAGTCAAAGAAGTTTATATGCTCCATATACAGCTGGAACACCATGTTAAAAAGGGGTAAACAAGTCTTTCTCTGCATGATTATGAGTCTGTAATTACCGCTCTGAGACTGCGTAAAAGTTCACGCCAGCTCAACTACATGCAACTGATTATTCACTTTGCTTATGGGGAAGCGGTTTCTGCTGCAGTGCCGGAGTCCTGCGGCGGCAGAGGGGTCAGCGTGGAGAACGCTGGTGCTCCACTTACAGGCCGAGGCTGAAAATCCTCTTCTGTGAGGCCCCACTGCTCCTGATAGAAACGATAGTAGGCCAGGTTTTGCTGCATCACCTTGTCTTTGGGGTCAAACAGCATGTAACTGGCTGTGCAGGGAGCAGCGTTCTTTACATCATTCACTGGAAAACGGTTTAAACATAAACAGCATCACACATAAATTGTTGAGAGAAAAAAATTAACTTTTTAAAAATGAGGACATTCCCAGTCGGATGGTTCGTACATTTATAATATGAAAACTGGAGGTAGTGATACATGGTGGCAACAAACTTCTCCACGAAGAAACCTCCGACACTAGGCGTCAGGTTCTCCTCGCATTTCACTTTACATTTCAGCACGTCAACGTAAAGATCTGATGGAGGTAAAAGGGAGAAAACGTTACAGTGTCTCCTGCATGCAAAGCTGCTCCCGAACTGAGCCGTCCTTACCTGCCAGCGTGGGATAGAAGTCCTTAAACTCTAAGATCTCATACGAGGCCTCGCAGCCGGCCAAGCAGAGGCTAAAAATGTCAAAATACTGTGTGATGGCTTGCTCCATGTTCCTGGCGCTGCTGCTGAAGTCTTCGTTGTTGTAGAGTGTCACACTTTTGAGGAAAACACTCTGTGTAGCAAACAACAGTGTTTATAATGTTAGGACTCAAACATTCAAGTACTGTTTGTATTCGTGCACAGTCGCAGTGTGTAACAACCAACTTCATAGGGCTGTTCCTCGTGGTCGATGAGATATTCCTCCACGTCAAACAGCGTCTTGTAGTAGTTCATGTTCTTCTTTAGAGGGGGGTCGTCTGGGTTTTTCTTCAGGAAGGTGTGAGCCGCTGCCACGGCCTTCTCCACGTTGTTAAGCTGTGGAAAAAAAATGAGATTACAAACATCACAAGGCGGCATTTTCAAGGTGTCCAAAAATAAACTATACCATAACAACACCACCTGTCGCTCCCACGGATACAGGCCAGTCAGTATCAGGGAGAATAAAGGAAACATACTATGACCGTACACGTTTTCCAGAAGTCTTAGTGAAACATCTGTGGTATGACTCGGTCAAAATACCTCCGAGAAACATACAAAAGGTCCCTTTTCAACCATGTCTGTAGATCTGTTCACAGCAGCTGGTTTTAGAGTCAATCATTCAACGCCACTGAAAGGGCATCCCATTTTTAGAGGTACATTAAACGTAAAGCTGGGAGAAGAAAAAAGATGGAAATGATAAATAATTCTACCCTGATCTGGATTTGTGAGGTCACAGAGCTCAAAGTCTGAGTTGCTTGTACTTTAAGCACCCAAATATATGGTCTCAAGCACCAAACAACCACATTTATCTATATATTCAAGTCTTACGTGGCTGTTTAAAACCTTATTCATAGATATGGATGCAGGTCATGTAGGTTTAGTGGCATAAATTTAATATTTACAATGACAATAAGTGAGAAGAGAGTTTAAAACGGCTCCAGCTTAAAGGTCTCTGATAGACTGAGCAGTTCCTTTCACACAAAAGATGACTGTTGTCAATGTGGACACTTCTGCACACGCAATATCAGAAACCTGTGTGCACAGCATTAATAAACAATGCAGATACTCCCAAAATAATAGTGTTCTCCATTAAAGCAAACCCCAGCAGCCATGTTTGTGTTAGTGAGAGCAGAATAGGGGGATTGTTTCAGGGGAGCACTGTTAGAGACGTGGCACACGCTCAATTTGGTCTGCAGGAGGGCGCAACACAGCAGCACAGAGACTGCACTCCTCATCTCCCAGACTAGAAGTTTCCTGTCGGTGAGTCGAAACCAGTCCACTTTCCCTGCAGCACCGACAGAAAGCACCTTTGTTGCAGGGTTGCAACTGTTGCGCACAGCTTTCAGCTTTAAATACCACGTTTTACCAAGCACCCGCACAACAATCAATGAGTTCTAACAAGTTGTAATGAAATGGCTTTATTACTAAAGTTCTTGTTGACTCCTAATGTCTCATGTAAAAAGTTTTAGGACTGTAACTTCAGTGTTCGAGGCCCTTGTCTATTTACTGCCACATTTACGCAGAAGCCTCTGGTCTCACCTGGTAGTACGCATACTGTATGTACCGATACGGTATCCTCTTCTCAAATGTTTCCAGTAAATCCCTTCGAGGGTAGGACAGCTTAAACACTGGGAATTCTGCCTTGCACTTTTTAAGACACGCAGCCCTGAGCAGGATGTGGCGCACGACGCGGAGGCTGCTGTCGGGGAGCAGGGTGTCGTTGTCCCGGCTCACGGAGCTGCAGTTGCGGCTGCAGAACGTCTCGCTGTCCCGCAGCAGCCGGTGGAGCCGCAGGCTCAGCTCCAGGTACTGGACGCTCTCCGCCCAGTTGTGCGCCGCGTACTGCTCCATGGCGTAGCTGTACGCGGACTCCAGCGGCATGATGTCCTTCTGAGGGAAACTTTTAAAGCTATACTTCTCATACTGAGCCTCCACCAGGGCGGGGATGAGGAAGGCCAGGCACAAGCCGCTCAGGAGCATCATCACCTCCGCCGGGTCCGACGGGAGTCTGTCCTTATTTTGAATGGATCTGGACACTTCCTCTTTCTTTAACAAGGGCCGCTCATGTCTGCTTGCACGTAGGCGCCGAGACCCCCGTAAAGAGACAGAGTGAAAACGACGATTTCCTGCATCGACTTTCAGAATAAAAGCTTTCAAGAGCCACGTTTTCCAAAGGCAAATCAGTACAATACTTTGACTTATAAGACCTTGATTACACATTTGAGATTAATTTTTCATCTTCTTGCACATCACAGTATTTGTTTTAAACGTAGGCTGTAAACGAGGTTGTTTGTATTTATTTATTTATGTATGTATGTATGTATGTATGTATGTATGTATGTATGTATGTATGTATGTATGTATGTATGTATGTATGTATGTATGTATGTATTTATTTATTTATTTGTTTATTTAGGGGTGTGCCTATTATTTAAAAATCCAGTTTGATTGTGGAGATAAAAACCCTTTAAGGTGATTTGTGGTGATACGTATTCTGCTACACTTTGAAAAGAAAATGGGCTAAATTTCTGAATCTAAAGTTCAAATTTAAATCAATCTAGCACAAGAAACCCATCAAACTAATGTAAAGTTTGCTACGGATGATTGAGCTGCCATGATGCCACTAATAGAGGTAATCCGAGAAAAAAAAATTTGCAGAATGTAAGAAACGTGTAAGAAAATGCCGCAAATATCCTATTTTATAAACCTGCTGGTTATCAAAGGAAATCAATGAATTTGTAATATTATAAATTCCCAAATTTGATAAAGGAAGGAAATAATTGAATTTCTGTCTTTATAAACTATCAAATCTGTAAGAGAAACTAAGAAATTTAGAATTTGTTAATTTAAGAGAAAACCAACAAACATAGTGTCAATCTGACGCCTAATTTCTTCTCAGTTAAATATTTAAATGTTCTTATTTAGGTGGCTGTAAATGAAGACACATGATGTTATTTCTCCAAATATCCAACTGTGAAAAGAAACATACGCACTTCCGGTGTACATTGTGATAATTCTGGCTAACGTGACATAAACGTCACACTTTGGACCTGGAGGAGGACCGGGTCCAGGTTTTTGGTTTTTGTTGTTGTTTTGTTTTTTTAACCAGGTCTAAACTCTGAACAGTCCAAAAATGCAAACAGACCAAAGCATAAAATTACGAAAGGTTTTTTTTGTTAGTTTGTTTAGGAGGAGAGTAGGAGCATAATATATTTTTTAGAGACAAAGGGTCAAGTTGATGTAAGCACCAGGAGCTGAAACAAGCTTGAAATGCATCTGCGTCGTGGTCAGATGATTGTTACATGTGAAGGCAGGATGGGGCTACTTTAATATATGACACAGAGTGATGACACCAGGCTCTTTACACGTTTGCAGAATTCCATTTAAAAGTGGGAAGGGGCCAGGGCCGCGCCTCCTCCTGCGGGTCTCAGGGTTGGAAACGTCTGACAAGTTAGCCGGATTAAGATAAACACGACCAGAAGTTCATTCAGTTTTCCCTCTACAAATTAAAACCATGCCTTTGAGTCACATAAACTACTTTTTAAATATATACACCTGCACAACTCTGTGATCTCAGGCATGACATACTTGAAATATTTTCCTATGCCCTTTTTGTGTATATATATATATATATATATATATATATATATATATATATATATATATATATATATATATATATATATATATATATATATATATATATATATATATATATATATATATTGTGGGTTCTTGAAACATTGCTCACATTGGGTGAATAATATATATATATATATATATATATATATATATATATATATATATATATATATATATATATATATATATATATATATATATATATATATATATATATATATATATATATATATTGTGGGTTCTTGAAACATTGCTCACATTGGGTGAATAATATATAGAAACGTTATTTAGAATCTGGCTTATGGACCAGTTAAATGCTGAAGAAACCTAAAAATTGTTTTGGTAATTTAATTTTTTCATGAAATTATTAAAAAACAACAACAAAATGTATTGTCATTTTTGTTTAGTTTAGTTTTTTTTGGTTTGTTTTGTTTTGTTTAGTTTAGTTTTTCTTTTTGTTGTTTAGTTTTTCTTCTTTTTTTTTGCGTTGTGAGTTTGAGGTTCTTATTTTGGATTCCTCAACCGGAAGTCAAACTAAAGTTTCTGCGTACTTCATCGCCAGTCCAAACTTGTCTTCTTCGCACTTCTAGATCCACATCACCTTCCTACCAGTTTGGTTCTTTTTGAGTTCTGGAGCTTTAGTTTTCCATTTTGCAGATGGATTTGATCAGGTCCTTGAAGCTTCTACTTTTCTTTCACCTCGCGACTTGCAGTCCCGGACCGTTAGTGGACGTTATCGTGGAAAGATACGAAATCCCGAAAGTTTGTCCCCGAGAAGTGAAAACGGAAGACTTCATCCGTTATCACTTTAACGGAACCTTCCACGAGGACGGGAAGAAGTTCGACTCCAGGTGGATTATTCCCTTTACCGGGTTGAATGTCGGTCTTCGGTTGTACCTGACACCCGCTTCACCGGAGCTGACAACGGCTGCAGACGTGTCAGACTAACGTTAAATGATCCATCGTAGCCGCGAAGAGTTCCCATCACCTCTGATGTTCTTTTACTTCACTGTGGTTTTAGAAAAATGGTCGAATTTTGTGTAAAAATCATGTTTTTTATTTCCATCAGGACCGTTTCTAGCATTTTGAGGGCCATGCTTTCTGTTTTGGGGCCCCCGTATTTTATTTTATTTTATTTTTAACTTCCACTTCTGTGCCAGAAATTGTATTTTTTTTTTTTTTATAAACGGGCAAATCTATGAGAGAAAATGTAAAAAAGAAAAAAAATCTAAAACTCTGTAACCTAACAAATTTGCCACTAGACTGAAAATCTGTTTATAAATCATGTAAGTTGAAGGTAACCTTTTATCTTGGAGCATCCTAGTGGCGGTGGGAAAAGACTCGACCGATAAAACATGTTTACTTATTTCTACGCCTTCCTGCCTCTGCAGCCATGACAGAGGTAAAGCCTTCATCAGCCAGGTGGGACTGGGCAGACTCATCACAGGGATGGACCGGGGTCTCCAGGGCATGTGTGTCAACGAGCGCAGGAGGATCACCATCCCGCCACACTTGGCTTATGGAAGCATTGGAACAGGTGCAGACCAACACCACCATCCCAACAGTGCTCTGCTGGTTTACGTCATCCATGTGAGTCTTTTTGCCAATCTGTCCTGTTGCTTTCACAGGTGGCGTGATTCCTCCTGACGCCGTGCTGGTTTATGACGTCCTCCTGCTGGACGTATGGAACACGGAGGACAAAATACAGATCCGTACGCTCGGCAAACCCGCAGGCTGCAGCCGCACCACTGCAGCATCAGATTTTGTTCGTTACCATTATAATGGCACCCTGCTGTCCGGTGAAGCCTTTGACTCCAGGTGAGGCTGCGCCGTAGCCCACTGCTGTTTCTTTTAAATACTTTGTTTATTTGTTCCTGTGTTTCACATGATCTATGATCTGTGTTTATTCAGTTCTTCAAGGAATGCAACCTATGACACTTACCTGGGCCAGGGAGATCTCATCAAAGGCCTGGATGAGGGTCTTCTGGGAATGTGTGTTCGGGAGCGGCGGGTTATTATCATCCCACCCTTCCTGGCGTATGGAGAGAACGGCCACGGTGCAAAATAGTATTCAATATGGATGTTCAGGCAAAATTCACATGGAAACTAATGTAGCCCTTAAAGTGGTTATGTGATCGTAATTTTCCAGCCTTCTTTTGTTAATATTTGGCACCAAGAGTATATTTGCACACAGCGTTTACTCCAAAAGGCTGAAATTATTTTAGACTGACAAACACGGACAGTTAAAAGGAGAGACGCTTGTGGAGAAGATGGGGATTCTGCCGCAGACGGCGCTTCACTCAGTTGCGTACCTTTAAGCGTCTTGTGATTGGTCAAACTCCTGTTGCAGTGTTGGAGACCATGAGCTTTAAACGAAGGCAGCAGCAACCTCACAAAAGGATTGTTTTAGACTTTGCAAATGCTGTTTCTTTTGTGCATTCTTTAAACAGGTATGGCTTTAGAGTATGCAAACTTTATCGTTTGAGCCTTTGAGCAGGCGTAAGATGATGATGCATCATTATAATGTTGTAGATAAATCAGCAATGTATAATTTGGTTCCTTTAAACAAAACAACTCACATGGATGTGGCTCCTTTGGTGATTCACATAATTACAATCTGTGCTTTTTGGACTATTATACAACATTGATATACAGAAAATAATTGTTGGTTTTGCTGTTGTTTTTTCTTCTTTCAACAGGAACCAACATCCCTCCTCAGGCCACACTGGTGTATGAGGTGCTGATGATTGACGTGTTTAACCCCAAGGATGATCTGATTGTGGAGGTGAAGCAGGTGCCGAAAGACTGCAGTCGCAGGTCGGTGGTTGGAGATTACATCCGCTACCACTACAATGGCACCTTCCAGGATGGCACAGCCTTCGACTCCAGGTAAACCTGTTGTTTTCTTACTTTTATTTTTAGAAAGTAAATAAAGTCGGTTCGATTTGAGCTCTCAAAGTTATACTTGTTTTAACAGCTACCAGCGAAACAGCACCTATAACACTTACATAGGCATGGGATACGTGATCCGAGGGATGGACAAAGCTCTGCAGGGGTTGTGCACAGGGGAGAAAAGGAGAATAACAATTCCTCCTCACCTGGCATACGGGGAAGAAGGAGTTGGTGAGGTTTCCGCCTCCGTGTTTGAGAGGATTTACAGCACGTGTAACCGAGTGACGGACCACAAACTGCTGTTTCTGTTGACACCACTTCTTTGTTTATGTTTTCCTCCGGCTACAGGAGACCTCATTCCTGGCTCTGCCGTGCTGGTCTTTGACATTCACATCATTGATTTCCACAACCCCAATGATCCAGTCGAGATCAAGGTTACCCACAAGCCTCAGGAATGCAGCATGAGCAGTGAAGCTGACGATTTTGTTCAGTATCGCTACAACTGTTCCCTGATGGATGGCACCCTCCTGTACTCCTCGTGAGCGCCCCCTGCTGTTCTACACTGCATCCTCCGCCTTAATGCATGTAATCATCGCTGGCTTCTTGTCTGACAGATTTCTTTGGGCCTGGAACTACACAAAGCATTTTATCAACAGCACATATGCCTGCATGCCACAAGCAAGTGTTATTTAACTCGATCCTTTTCTTTAATGCTCTCTTTTAAAGGTGATCATTGGTTGCATGTTGCATTGCAGGGACCAGTACGACTCACCTTCAGTCACAACTCTGGGAGCCAGTAAAGTGATCCTGGGTGTGGAGGAAGGTTTGAGAGGCATGTGTGTGGGTGAGAGGAGAGAAGTGGTCATTCCTCCCCACTTGGCACATGGCGAAAATGGAGGTCAGTTGTTTGAAATGCTCAAATGTGCACAATTAGTTTTTACCCTGTTTTAAAAGAGTATTTCACCTCCTCTAACCGGATGCCTTCAGCTGGAGAAGTCCCCGGGAGTGCAGTGCTCTTCTTTGAGCTGGAGTTGGTGGAGCTGCAGAAGGGTGTGCCTGACGGCTACATGTTTGTGTGGCTTGGAGACATCCCTGATCCTCTCTTCAATGCCATGGACATCAACGGGGACAAAAAGGTCCCTCTGGAGGAGGTAAGTGTGCCAGATAGGGAGGATCCTAAATAAAGAACCCGCTTCTGTTATGACATCTTACATATAAGAACATAAGGATGAAGAAATCATCTTGTCCTTAAAAGTTCTTAAAGTTAGGTAAATTATTTGATTATTTGAATTGTTTTCTTTGCTTTGGTCTCATGCTTTTTTTGGCAGCTCTTCCAATGAGGTTGTATTTGTTCAGTTTGTTCTTGTTAATTGTACTGTCATGAACTTTGACACTAAACATGCAAATGTTGTACATTTTATCAGAGCTTCACGTAGTTTGACCATGTGAATTTGTTAAGAAATCCACTCCTGGGATGATGGAATACTACTTTGAATGTTTTCCACTCTATAATTATTCACCTCAAATTGCTGGGAAATAGCTTTACAATCCTTCTAAGACTGATGGACAAAAACAAGCACGTCACAAAGTTCATCACTGATATCTTTCCTCCTTGGCATTGTGTTAATAAACAACTGAATGCTACAAACAAACTGACCAGTAAATTTATCATCCTAGAACTTAGATATATTTCTTCTTCTCAAGACTAAATTTAATCTCTGTGCAAGAACTAAAGCGAGGTGTTTTTTTCCTTCTTCAGTTTTCAACGTTCATCAGACTCCAAGTGAAAGAGGGCAGAGGTCGACTTCGGCCAGGCGTCGACGCTGACAGCATCATTAAGGACATGTTTGATAACCAGGACAAGAACAAAGATGGAAAGATTGTGGAGGACGAACTGAAACTTGCAGTCGATGAGGAGTCCGAACAAGTGAGGCGAGACGAGTTGTGAAGGGTATACTTAAGCGTTTCCCTCGTGGTGAAGAACAGCCACCCAAACACCGCGGCTGTTGTCGTCGTCACGGCAACTGTCAGGCAAGTATCGTGAAAACAGAAGTTGAAATGCTGTTGAGCCTTTTTTTTTTTTTTTTTTTTTTTTTTTTTTTTTTTAAGGATGTCAGTTTGCTGCTGAAATCAGTGTCATGTCATACTTAAAAGAGCCAGAGTGGGAGGAAGCATGTTTTATTCATCACCAGAAAAAGTTCTGTTCTGTGTGAATGTTTCTCTGAGCTTGGAAAGTACAAGGGCCCCGAAATATTTATTCTGCCAATTATTCCTGAAACAAAAACATTTTTTTTTTTTTTTTTTTACTAAAACGCTCCAAAATACCAGTGAATTAATGACAGTTTGTAAAAGTAATCTTTACGGTGTTGGTGTGACGTCAGCAGGAAGGTCCTTCAAAGTAATAAAGGCAAATAAGTTGTAGGGAAAATTTACTAAAAAGTGAACTTACTAAGCATTTGGGATCATGTCTAACCTGCAATTATAAAAAATTCAATTAACTGTTTTGTTTTTTTTATTTAAAGTTCCCACACTTAAACTCCCTTCAATATACAAGTGATTTAAAACCCACTGGTTTTATAGTATGTCAGTTTTAACAGACTTTCTGCAACAGAAAAATATGTATCACTGTGGCGTGAGACAAAATAAACTTTTGTAATAAAATGAAGACGGATCAAATCTTTCATTCACCGTATGTGTAAACGGTACCTTTTCAATTAGTCTGGCAGAATCAACTTTTCAGACTAAATGATTAAGTGAAATAAATGAAACCACATTTTGGAACATACGAGGAAAAAAGTTTGCTTTAACAAAAACAAAACAAACAAAAAAAAAAAAAGTACAAAAAAAGAAACAATATCCAAAAAAGCAAAAATTGACTGGTACAAATCTTAGCAATTCTGATTTTTTTTTTTTTTTTTTTTTCTCAATTTCAAAACGATAATGTGATTTAAATGAATAGTTTTTAGTTTCGGATTAAAATTCGCTGGACAGGAGCTTTATTGTCCGCAAGCTGTTGAAATCCCAAATACAAAGAGAAGTGCTGTGTTTTACCCTCCCATTATTAAATCCTGAATAAAAACCTGAAGCGTGCAACAAAACTAAATCAAAGAATAAAAAACACACACACTTTACAAATGGTGTTAGACGGTACACATTTGATTGCCATCAAGTACAGTGTGGTGCCGAGATACCTGAGGACATGGACAAAGGTTCTACGGGTGATGTGGTGTGAGGCTGTGACGCCGGGCAGAGTCAGACGCTGACACATTCGGCTGTGTTTTAGTAAAACATAAAAAAAAAAAAGAAAACAATCAAGTAACATTCCTAGCTGGTTTTAATTGTCTGAGCAGGTCCCTCCTCAGCTTATCGTCTTATGGATAACAGACGATTTACAGTTCATTTATTGCCAGTGAGATGTAGGAGTATGGCATTAGGGACTTCCAGGGTTTCATCCTCTATCAACACAATGTCATACAAGTCCAAGTACAGCGGCTTTCTCTCCTCCACCTGAGTAGAAAAGAGAAAAAAAAACGATCAAACGCTATGCAACCATCACGGTAAGCATGAGAGTTTTGGTTTTAACCTTGTCATTGAGGAACCCAATTTTGAGTATGTTCTCCATATCCTGCACGCCGTCAGCCATGGTCAGATCTCCTAGAGAGTCTCCCATCAGCAGCACGTTGGGCCGTGTCCGTAGCTCCTGGAAATGGCCCGTGTTGAGCAGCGCGCCTTCCCTTTTATTGTAGATGTGAATCAACTCTCCCTTGAAAGCTTTCAAAACTCCCTGTCCAAACAAATCAAGCCCAATTATTTAAAGTCCCGACAGTTTTGCGACACTTTCCTCTGTGCTGCGCCAACTCACGGACTCGTCAAAATCCATGTAGTTGGAGAAGACGTTGACGTTGGGGTGGAAGACGCCTGCTTGCCGTATCACCTCTTCCAGGATGTCTCCTATTCCAGCAGAGAAGATGAGCAGAGGGATGCTGTGCTCGTGCAGGTGGTCGAAGAAGAGCTGGTAGCCATCCCTGTGAGAGCAGTCACTCATCATTTAGATACCCACATCTCAGTACTCCAACTACCACAAAGATTTTCTACCTCAGCATGGCATCAGACTCGCGCACTGCTGTGGCCAGCAGGTCTTTCCTGATCTTCTGCTCTACCAGGAGCTCGTGAGCTTTGGTCCACCTGCGAGATACATGAGCAGTACAGGTTTTCTACACAAATTACTCATCAAAACAAGTGATCCAAATCAATACTGAACGCTCTCCGAATGTTGCATTAAAACATGCAAGGACACCATTTGTGTTATTTACTCACCACTCCACCATTAGAGGCAGCTTCTCCTCTACTGTTCGTGAAGAATCAATCTCTATGGGATAGTAAGTCTTAAGAAGATGATCCAGCTGAGAAAGACATCAGTCTGATAGTTAACTGTCCAGGACACAATATGTGCTATGCAGCAGAAAGTCAAACAGGAACACATAGTTAGATCATATGACAAAGACCTCTGGTCATGAAAATAAATGACAATATTCTACACTGTCTTTTAAAAATATTCAAGATTAACTTTAACAAAAGGGTAACATTACATTTTCAAATGTTTACAATCCTGACAGGACAGTGCTGCTGCTCATGTTTGCGTGTCTGCATTGTTCCTGTCGGCCACTAGATGGCAGACACGGCTCTGGAACACGAATGAATAAACCTATGAATGGTTTTTACGACTGTTACATTGGTTATATTGTTTAAAAACTTTAAAATGTACTGTAAATCTAACGTCAATCAAGTAGGACATGCTTTTTTTTTTTAGATGCATGCCTCTGTGTGTAACTTTGCACTAAATACATTATTATTAATGTATTTAAGCACAGCATCCCTACAATTTTTTAGAAAGTGTACACAACAGCAGTCCCATGGGGAAAAAAAACTTTAACAGGGTTTATTAGGCCATAATAAACAGATTGTCTGATCCTTACCAAGTCTTTGAATCAGCTAAACAAAACCTTAATCAATAAAAACACATGGGGAAACCCAAAATGCTCAAAATGCAGAAGCAATGTGTAAAAAGAGTAACCACCACGTTTGACAAAAACCCCTCAGCATGATAACAAAAACAGCTCGCGCCAACTGTCAAATAAAGATGGGTTCAACTGAGTCGTGCAAGAAGATAATGATCACAGGTACACCAGAAAACCTACAACAGAGAGGAGAATCACGGCGCTGCCACGGCCCCTACAAAGTCCTGACTTCTTCAGGAATTCAATCGTGTGGCTTCACAAGAGATTAATCTAATGTACTGAAGCAACGTTGTAAAGAATAGCTGGCCAAATCTTCCTCACAAAATTGTAAAAAAGACCTCAAACAAAAAACAATTACTACAAATTATTCCTGCTAAAGGTGGTGTTACAACCTATTCAATGACGTGCTTCATTGTTCCACACGCCGCTCCTGCACACCGAGTAATGTGTGCGTTATATTTATGTAGTTTTAAGACCTGGTAAGGACCGGATGACGTTGCATGAGAAATGTAGTTCAATAATCAGACGTCTTTCCTACCTTTTGTTTGCACTCATCAGAGATGATTTTGCTGTTATCAAGAATATCTGAATCAAAACAACACGGATAAAGAACATATGAACAAGGCATCTGTACTTCATCTTAAAACATATAGACACACTTAGATGAGGAAGGAAAGCACAACTTCCACTTGTACTGGGTTACCGGTGTCTTTTATTTTACGATGTTACAGATGAAAGAAGCTGTCGGGTGAATTGTGAGTCTGCAGAATATCCCCGACTTATATTATGTGTACTTACTGTGACACGTCGGGCACCTTTTCCCATTGTATGAAAATCTCGTTAGAGTCATATCGAAATCTGAGATCACCTGGATAAAACACAAGCGCGAACGTAGCTGTTTGACATGTTTGTTAGAGGCAGACGGTGTTTGTGATGCGTTCAGGGTGCACACCTGCAGGGTGTTGGAGCCAGCCTTCACGACGGACTGCAGGATCTCCTGTACCCTCTGGGGGTCCTTCATGCACACGGAGGGCTTGGACAGCTCTGGAATCTGCAGACAGACACGTTTTACATGTTTCTGTATGAACATAAATCAGGGAGACGGACAGAAAAAAAAGAAATAAAAAGAAAAAGACATGATCAGCTTAAGTTTAGCGAGGAAGCTAAATCACGCGGATACATTATTTACATATTTAGTCTAATCCACTGACCACTGTAAAACTAAAAACCCTATCGCCAGAGTTTAAATAATAGAAATATAATCATATTTTCGCTCAGACAAAAATAAACAGACATTAGCTAGCTCAGGTACAGCGGTATGTTAGCCGTAGCTAGTCTGCGCTTTAACTGGAAAGTGAAAGTCGCTGATCAAACCTCTAGAAAACTAGGGCTTTTATCAAATCCCGTTGAACAGTTTTACCATTTTCTCTTTAAAGTATTTCTAGTCCGTTGAGGTTTTTCCAGTCAGGCTCACGGACTGTCAGTCACCTCGCTCCGCTGGACAGACTTACGACACTGATGCATTCAGGCACCGCCGAAAGTGTCGGAGATTTTAGAAGCAGCGCTCGAAATACACGCGTGAGCTGAAACGTAAACGTTAATGACGCTGAAGTGACACGTTAGAATGGGATTCCCATTATTATGTCCCATTATAATTATTATATCTCATAATTATTATTCTAGTGACGTCATGTTTAGGTAAAGTAGAATTCAATAGCGTAGAGATATTTCTTTAGCAATTTCTTTTCTAACCTACGAGGGACAAATAAAGGTAGCAGTCTTGTATAACTTAAGGTGGGACAGCGTACAGTCTTCCCCCTTAAGCAAAAACACCAGTTTAAAGTTCCTACCAGTCAAAAAGACTAGGTTATGTCCTGGGCAGGCCGCATGTGGCCTAAAAGGCGATTTAGTTTCCAGTTAACCTAACATGTATGTTTAGAGACAAAGCTGGAATACCTGGAGAAAACTCCTGCAACCTCCACAGAAAGACTACTGCCAGGATTTGAACCAGGAACCTTATTACTGAGGCAACAGTGCTAATCACTAAGCCACTGTACTATCCTATATGCATGCACAATTATACCAGGTATAATTAATAAAGCCCGTAGAATGAGTAACATTCTGTAAATGTATTAATTTACCTTGTGGATAACTAAAGTATCTTATATATACATCCATCAGTCTAGATATGTCAAGCCAAGCTGTGTTTAAATTACTGACCTACTGCTGAAAATTGACACCCTATCAACAATATTGGTATTTGTAGGTAGGTATTTGTATTTACATGTATACCGAAGGTAAAGTCCGGTAAAGCAATAATACACCTCATGCACATGTGTTACAAAACAACTTTAATTGCAGGTGATGACAGCAGCGTTTCTTACATCCAATATAAAGACACAATGTCAGGTTATCACATGCAAAGCAAATACAAAGCTTATTTCAATTAACTTTTGCAGTGCTATTTATGCTGGCCATAAAGTGGAAATTAATATCAATTTCTACACTACACAACTTTGATGCTTGTAAGCGCTGCACACAGCTGGAACTTTTGAATGTCAGTCACAACACATTCATTTAACAATCCCCTTTTGTTTGTCTCTAAGACCGATTCCATCTCATCTCATCTCCGAGTCTCTTTGGTGAGCAACATGAGACAAAAGAACGATAGACAAGATGTCAAAAATTCACCTAACTGGAAGACATCCAAAATAAAACAAGGTTTTGACAAGATATTTAATGTTTAATGTTTGCAATTCTTTCAATGTTGATAATATCTGTTCAAAGATCAAATCTTACTTGCTGGAAACTAGTTTAAAAAAAAAAAAAAGAAGAAAAAAAGCATCTCCAAAATACAATCATCTTGTCTGATATGACACAAATTAAATATGCAAAGTCAAAGTGCAGTGGCAACTTAAATATTGATGCCTCTTTAAGACTTTGCAATTAGTTTTCAAAAAAGTGCAATTCCAGGGAAGCTTTAGCAATCCTTTCAAATCCATCCAGCTAGTTTCAGAAACCCTCCCACGCTCACGCAAACAGTTTTCTACATTTCTTCTTGAATGAACGGGGAATACATAGATAACTAGACTGCAAAAATTGCCAAAGAAAGGAATGATTGAGCCATTGCTGGTGATTTGGTCGGTAATGCAACAGCAGATTAAAATGTTACTTGAGAGGAATGAAAAAAAAATAAAATAAAAATCACTGAATTAGAGCTTGTCACATATTTTGGGATATTATAGTTAAGCACTTGAGAAACATTGAGAAGCAGTGTAGAGCTGTCGAGAGGAAAGGGCAGGTTTGCCAATGGAATTTTGCAATACCAGCTTTTCAGTATCAATCCACATTAGATGCCGAAGCTGTAAAATATTACGCAGAGCTTTTCTGATTTAGGTAAGTTAAGACTTTTGGAGCGATGTTACACTTCCATGAGGAGATTGTCACAGTGTTACAATGGAATGACAAGACTTCATTAAGTACATTGGAATGCCGCTGTTAATGATATCACATATTCTTCTCCATATAGGCGTACAACAAAGGAATGTAAAATATCAATATAAATGTATACATATACAGTTTTATACTATTTATATACAAATAGTCAATCAGCATCTATGCCAACATACAGTATTTAGATTTTGGCTGCTATATAACACTCTTATTCACATGTTTACATCCGTCACATCCCTCCACACAGGTCACCACACACTTGTCTACACATTTCATGGCTTTTCATAAATCAGTCATTTGCACAACACAGCGTGAGAGCTAATGCCACACAGTTTAGAAGAATTAAATCTAAAATGAGAGCAACACAAGGCCCGCTGCTGTGTGTTATGATAACGGCGTCAGTGATGGCTGCAGTGCAAACGGCGGTTTGATGCAAGTCTTCGCTCAGAGCTGCGGAGCTCGTAGTTGGTGCGGACGCTGCATTGATCAGCACTCTATCTGCGACTGGAGCTGCCGGCGCAGGGTGAGCGTGCGCCTGTGAAGCTGCTGCATCTGCTGCATGCGATCTCTCTGGCGAGCCAGGTTCTGAGGCATGGGGTACCGCTGGCAGCCGTACAGGAAGCGGTACGGGATGCGGACGTGGCAGGCGGTGGCTCTGCAGCGAGGCTGAGGCATGGGCGGCAGCAGCATCCAGCGCTTCCTCTCAGCGCAATAGCGGTACGCTTCCTTGCGGTACTGCTTGTCCACGTCGTCGCTGTTCTTCCAGCCGCCGATGATGAAGACGTCCTCATCAAAGTGGCAGATGGCAGCGCCTTCAATGCTGGTAACCTCTGGTGGAAGGCTCTCCAGGATCTCGTCAGAGATGCGGACACTTATCTTCTGCCTGGCAACCTCGTCCCTCACTGCGTAGCTCTTTGGACAGCAGGAGGCTGTGTGGTAGAAGTTGGTGGAAGCCACAGCCATCTGGAAGATGCAGTAGTTGTCAATAAGTGGCAGGGAGTCAACATCCTGCCACTGGCGGCTCTCGGTGTCATAGCGAGTGGTCACCGTCTTCAGTCCGTCCTCGTTGTCCGTATCCACAGGCGTGCGTGCCGTGACATACACATAACGATCCTCCACGCTCACAGCTTTCACATCTCGCAGAATCTTGGGCGCCGATTCCAGATTGTGCCACTTGTCCTGCTCAGGCTCATAAACACTGACGTCTTTGAAACCAGGACTGAAGTTGCCATGGCCACCGATGCTGTACAAGATATCCTTAATGCAGGTTAGGCCAAAAGAGTGCTTGCGTGTGGTCAAGTTGCTCACCTGCTCCCAGGTGTTGCGATTTGGGTTGTAACGTTCCACTGTCTTAGCAAAGCCCGGTTCCATAGACCCGGCTACGTAGACGTGGGACTCTGTGGCAGCGATGGCGTGGCCGTCCAGGTGGTTGTGGATGTGAGGCAGGTTGACCCAGCGATCCTCATAAATGAAGTAGCCCACACACTCGCTCAGGTAGTCCCCACCCTCTGACACCCCTCCCACTACCATGATTACGTCCATGTTCTGGCCAAAGCGAGGCTGAAATGAGACCGTGTGAGAGGACCAGAACTCCATATCTGCTGACTTGAGGTTTTCGAAGCGAATGGCGTGACCCTCTACAGCTTCTGACACCAGCTGGAGACATGCCTCATTAGCGGCCACCAGTCGCTCATTTTTCACCACCCTGGTCAGGTAGGTGGGCTTGATCTGAGGCAGTCTGAGGAGACGAAACAGCTCCTCGAAGTAGCGGCTTCGCTCCTCTGGGTTCTTCTGCACCCACTTCACCACGGCCTCGAACAGCACCTCCTCTGAATCCACCGTGATCTCAGCATCGGAGAGCCAGTCGCGGACCAGGTGAAAAGGGAGCGTGTAGAACTCCTCGTCTTGGATAACCTTGTGGAAGTTGCGCCGGATCATGTCTGCAGCCCTTAGAGCCAGCTGGTCCAACGTGTACATGTGTGCCAGACTGTGCACTGCGACGCAGTTAGTCAGGCTCAGCTTCTTCTTAAGGAACTCACCACAGAAATCTTTGAGCTGCAGCAGGAGGAATCTGACATAAAATCAGTGGAGGAAAAGACAACATTAGGATCAGAACTTCTTTTTTATCATTTTCTGGAGCCAGGAAAAAAATACACTGATCTGAGTCTGTGATGTCACAGAACCCTGCAACTCTGAATGTCTCCTTGAATTACACATTTTTTAAACAGGAGTAACCTCTCAAAAAGTTTAAGTTGCTAATTAGTTCAGATCCTCAACTAGATCCATAACTATATGAATAAAAAGTGATTATTTTCACAATGACCCTTTAACCATGTGATGCACCTTAAACTAGATAGGCC
>CM026214.1:4325079-4542579 GCA_014839995.1 Xenentodon cancila | reverse complement strand
AAACAAAAGCATAATCTTGAAGTTCTTACTTTAGAAGTGGTGATCTTTTCTACTTCCAGAGCATAGTCCAGCAGCTGTGTGGAAGAGAAGTTTTGCTTCACAAAGTCCTTCAGGATCTGGACTCTCATGTCAGGATTGTTAATCTGAGGAAACAGAATTAATTTAAAATCTTTTGTTATTTCCTTTTTCTTCATTGCTTACTCTGTTAATGATATTTCTGACCCAAAAAGACATTAATGTGGTGGTGCAGCTGTTTTCTTTGTTCCTTTTTTAACATGAGCTCTGCTGCTGTTCATATTGACGAACACATGCTGCGAAGGCTCACCGACTTGACTCTGTGTCCAATGCCCATGATCAGCTTGCCATCCTTCTTCATCTTATTGACAAACTCCATGGGCAGGATGCCGCTATCGAACGCCTTGCTGAACTGCTTTGCCGCAGCATCCAAGGCGCCTCCAAAGCGGTCACCCTAAAAAAAACATTAAGCGTAAAGACAGGTTTGCTCATGGCGGACTTTTACAAGTTTAAATGCAGTGCATGAATTCAATCAAAGGACTTGGTGCCTCACAATGGTTAGGAGGCCAGAAGTGAGGCTGGAGATCAGATCCTTGCCAGCTCGGGCACAGACAATAGTGTTGTGTGCACCAGAAACAGCGGGGCCATGATCTGCTGTCACCATCAGGCACATCTCAATGAACTGGCAGGCATACCTCGGCAACCTGTGCACAAAGTGGTCACAAAGGTGAGGAATAGCTCAACGGTTGTTTAGAAGGCTGGCCGGTTTAAGGGACCGACCTCCGTTGGAACCAAAGCAGCCCCAGAGTCCCTCCCAGGCCTATTTCTGCCTTGAAGACCTCGGTGATGGGCATGCCAGCGTAGATGAGCTCCTGGCCTCTCTCGTCACAGATACTAGTCATAAAGGATGCTGGTTTCCGGATGAGACCAAGTTCCTGCGTGACAAACAAGAAAAGATAAACAAGTCTTGTAACAAACTAGGTTATAAAAGTAACGAATAAAAAAATATTAGTACAAAGTGTGGTTGTTAGTAAGCGGGCAAAAGGGGAGCAACAGTGGTTATCTAATATGTTAGGAAGCTTTCGAATACTTGAGGTCTGGAAGATAGCGTGTCAAAATCAAATTTTATATAGAACCGTGACAAGCACTAAACCTCCTCTGCTTGCTAATAAAGTCACATTTTTTTAATCACATTTTCAGAATGTGTCCAAAATGTTTAAATAAAATGTGACAGATTTTCTGAAAGAAAAACAGCATTTGGTCAGTGTCATTCTTCCAAAAGAGTTGTCCTTTTAAACGTGTTAAAGACTGAATTCATTCAGTATACAATTCCACTGTATACAGATATTTGCAAGTCTTTAAAATAGCAGTAGCCAACCAGTTATCAGATTAGTAAAAGTATAAATAAATAGTAAAAAAAGAACAAAATTCATTGGAGAGTAGCCATTGCATATTTCTGAGATTCCTTGAACTGAAAGTAAAGACGATAAAAAAGTTAACCCCATAATGAGAAAAAAGAAGACAAAACAAACAACCAACTTATTTTGTTCCGATGACGCTCTAATGATTCCAGGGAAAATCACATTAGAGAACAATGAAAAGTTTGATACTGACACTAAAAAAACCCCAACTTTGTTTGTTCTGTTACCTAGAAAAAAAAAAACTAACTATAACTACAACACATGGCTGCATTAATGACAGTCAGATTAAATGAGATAAGAAATCCACCTTTAAAAAAACTAAACAATGATGCCCTTCGTTCTGCATTTTGCTCTTTACAGAAAGTAAACGTGAATAAACTGCATATGTGTGTATGCACACTCACGTCTGGAGGTAGGAGAAGTTATCTGCCTCATGTTTAAATTCAAACACGGTACCCATTCACTAAAATATAACTAATATTCGTCATCAGCACCTAATCGTATAATTAGCTTCTTCATTTAAGTTTTTGCAATTTAGTGTTGTTGATCTTCTTTTTTTATGATTTTGTGAAAAGTATCAAGCAAATCCTGCGTGCCGGGAGACTCACTCGTGCCCAGGAGTAGTCCATGGGTACAGTGGGGGGAGGGACCTCTTCAGCCGGCTGAATGACCCCTTTGGCAACAAGGTCGTTATATACAGATCTGCATGGAGAAAAATTCCACAAAACACATTCAAATGAAATAAAAGAAACCGTTTCCCAAAATAATACCAAAACAGTGAAACCTATCAGCAGCGCACTGACTTGATGACCTCTCCCAGCTCGTCAAAGCTCTTGGGGACGAACGCACCGGCCTCCTTCAACGCCTTATTCTTGGCCACTGCTGTTTCAGAGGCCTGGTTGGCACAAGCTCCTGCATGGCCAAACTGGACCTGGTGGGGGTCAAGATGAAGTAAAGACAGCCACAAACCCCTCAACGAGTCACTAGACTGTACATTACAAACTTACCTCTGAGGAGAACATGGTGGCACAGGTGCCGATACACCAGCACACCACCGGCTTGGTGATTCTGCCCTTTTTAATAGCCTCACAGATCTTGTACTCCTCTGTGCCGCCAATCTGTTAGAAAGCATGCAGGTCCAGATCTGGCAACCTATATCTGTTTAAAGCTGGAGGCAGTAATGTGCAATTCCTCACCTCTCCCAGTACGACAATCATCTTTACTCCAGGAGTGTCTTGGTAACGCAGCACATGATCAGTGAACACAGAGCCTGGGTACCTGCAGAGGAGTTCAGGATTGTGGACAAGCTCAAAGTTACATGCTTAAATACTGCAAACAAACACACAGCTACATACCTGTCCCCACCAATGGCCACGCCTTCAAAGACACCATCCGTGGTGCGGGAGATTATGTTGTTAAGTTCATTGGACATGCCGCCTGAGCGAGACACGTAAGCCACGCTGCCTGAACGGTAGAGCTTGGAGGCGAGGATGTTATCCAGCATGCCTCCTGTGTTCCCGATCTTGAAGCAGCCCGGCTTGATTCCTCCGACCTGAACAAACATACACGCTGCAGTTTGCACTGACAGAACCGACACAGAGGGATCACGTGAGAAACCTCATGAGAGGTGAAGCCAAACTTACAGTTGCTGGGCCGATGATGGTAACCCCTTTTTCATCTGCTGCTTTAATGATCTTCCTTGTATGTGCTTCAGGGATCCCTTCAGCAATGATGGCAATGGTCTGAATCTAAAAGCAGTTGAACACAAAGGTTTAATAACTTAACGTTTTCATGAATCGCAGCTTGCAGAGGCGGCAGATGGGCACCAACCTGAGGGTACTGCATGGTCTCCATGGTGCTTTCAAAGGCTGAACGCAAAGAGGCAAAGTTGATGAGCACGTCCACATCTGGATGCTTCTTCATGGCATCACCCATGTTCTTATAAACAGGTATGAGGATCTCTTTGTGTCCCCAGTAGAATTTCTGTTTGTGGTCTCCACTGAAGGGCAGCCAAGCAAAAACAAACAAAACCTTTTAGGCACTGGGAAGTTCTTCCAGTTATGTCAAATGTGCAAGAAATGCACTATTACGCCCACAGCAGAAGAAAAAAGAAAAGTAAAACACTTACGTGAACGGGTAGATCATGGCTGAAACTGATGGCTCATCCCTGGAGCAGACATAGTCAAAGTCCAGCATGCCCTGCACGGCCCGTGTCTGCATACCCCACACCAGGGCCTTTGTGTGTTTGGTGAAGAGGGTGGTTGCCTTGGCTACCGGGGAAAGAAGAGCCATCACAGACGTAAAGTTGTTCACATTCAAAAGGTCATTTCTGAACAATGTGATTAATAAAAAGCTGAACAGTCTGTCATCATTTCAAGGCTCAGGAAGCTTTACGGGGTTAAAAAAAACCTTGCTTACTGATGGTTTTATAAATAAAAACAGTTATCGGAAGATAATATGTGCATGTGTACAACTATTAGACTAAATCACTTTCCTTTTTTAAGTGTGGATTGCTTTGATTCCTCCTGCCGCCCAAAGATGGAGCTGTAATACCAAAACTAAACCAGGCATCCACCTACCAAGACATTCATCGGAGTGTAAAAGTACAGACGAGTGTTTGGTGTGTTTTTGCTCACCGACGGAAGTTCCCGTTTTAACCCTCTTTGCTGGTGAACCCTCAACCCTGGCAGCTTGTTCAGATAAAGGGACTTTTCTCCTTGATGTGGGGGTCTTGGAACAAACAAAAAAAAAAAAACAACATTTAATTTAATCTCCTTTGAATTTAAAAAAAGCAAGAACGGTGGCTCTTTGATAAAAAAAAAAAAAAATAAAGTTCATAGCTTCAGGTAATTTAATAAGACGTCACCTACGGAGAATATACACAGCAGGTAAGTTTTGTTTTCCCTGCCTTTTTTCACCCCCTTGGCTTCGCAAATGTACCTCTGTGAAAGATGACCTTTGAGATTTTAGTGCATCCAGCTTTCATTCAGTTCTGAAGTAAAAGCTGCTGCAAAAACTGCCCCCGTTTTTTAAGACGGAATAAAAATGCACGGTTTTTAGTTCAAGACTTTATCCTTGCTGCGTTCATCTATCACATACTCTACATTCTTCATTATTATACATCAGTCTCTGAATTTGAGGCAAGTTGAAAAAGTGTATGTGCACACACGTAAACACACAGTTTCCTGAAATCCTTTGCACTGCACATTTTTAATGGATGCCTCGGGGGGCAGCTGCGTTGCACCACTGACTGTGCACTCTCGAACCGTTTGAGTGAGAGCAGCCCACAATGCCCTGCGATGCTCTCACACAAAAGAGCTACTGGGCTTCTGATAATTTGATTTGGTGGAAGGATGAGACAGTAGTGGAGATGGACTCCACGACGCTGCTGGCTGAGAGTGAAGGCAGCGCGCGGTGAAGTGGCGCGGCGCCATACCGATGCGTTGCCGCTGGAGTTGAGGAGGAAGTTGGCAGTGTGGGCAGCCACGGGAGGCTGGTTGGGAATCGGTCTGTGGCCCAGCGCCATGCCAACAATGGCGGTCATGTGGGTCTCTGTGCCGAACACATGAATCGGGATTCCAGTGGTTTTTCCTGCGAGGACGAGTTTCAGAATCAAGACAATTACATGATTGTCAAACGAAATGCACTCTGGTAAAATCCAAGTACTTAACGTTGCATAGCAACAGGGAGCACATACCAACTTCTCCCATCACTCTGAGACCTTCCTGGTAGTTGGGGCCACCGCGGCGCACAAAAATGGTGACCTCATGCTCCTTCAGCGGCTCCTGATAGTCTTTGATAGCGCGAACGATCCCCTAAAGCAGACGAGGATATGCTGGGTGAATGTTTCAGCGTTGGCTGGATAATTCTAAGTTTGCTACAGAATCAAAATAAACACGATCTGTACCTTAAATGTTGCTGCAACATTTGTGAAGTTTGCTATGCTCCCTCCGATGATCAAAACCTTTCCTGGAAAGCAAAGGCAGCTGTCAGCTTTACTTTTACATAAACAGAAATGACTAGATTCCATATTTTTAGTTTCAGTATTTCCCACCGTCGGTGTGTTGCTCTCTTGTCATCAGAGACAGGATGGTCTTGGCGTAGTCGTACGTCTGCTGCTCACTCGGTGCTCCTGAATACTCCCCGTAGTTGGCCAGCTCGTTGACCCCACCCAGGTCACAGATCGTGTCGCTGGGAGTATCCACACAAAATAAAATTAAAAAAAACCCTCTTTTTAGTTTTGGCTATAAAACAAGTTCAGGGGAGAAAGCTTCTACTCAACTCTTCTTCATCTGTTTTGAATTGGCGCATCAGTGTAAAAAGATTAAAACAGCTCAACAGCGCACACGGGGAATAATTAGTCACGGCTGATGTGTCTGGAAGTCACGGCTTACATCCTCAACAGACGGCACAGCACTCATCTTCCCAGACTCTCGCTACGACAACAGCGTTTTGGGATTTGATTAAGCAGGCGGCTAAAAATCCGGACTGGACTGCTGCACCACCAGTCTCATCACAAAGTCCCTGTCATACTCTTGTAACTCTAAACCCTGATTATGTCCGGATGATTCATAAATTGTGGATAAAGTCTGGGGACACTGAAGCCAACAAAGCTTGGATTTTGACAGTGGTATTGTAGCTGGGTACCTGTAGACCACCGAGGCCCCCCCTCCTGCCACCATGGTCCAGATTCTGCCTCGAGGATTAAGCAGGGTCAGTTTGAGGCTGGCGCCGCTCTTGGCATCAAGGTCGGCGATGTAAGCTTCCTGTACGACAGAAGGACTTGGTCAATGCAAAGAGAACTGCTAAATGAACACCGCAGAAGCAGCGAGTGTGATTACACGCCTTATCAGAGCAGCCAGGTAAATGTTTTGTTTATCCTGCTGGAGGTGCCAGTTGATGTGACGCGCATCAGTGGTTGTTTTTGACAGCGTGGACCACAGCTGGTGCCTGAGAGTGAAAACAGCTCCCAATCAAAGGCAGCCGCTGTCCCTCGTCTCTACTCTCGGCTCACAGCAGCCCAATTAGACCAACCCGTCTGCCGAGCAGACAGACTGTCGCAAACGAGTTCCTGAGCAAAAGCTGAGCACATAATTGCTCGTAGAGACACCATTTCTTATGACCAGTGGGCCAGTCTCCTTTTCTTCTATATGTGTAGTTACTGTTTTTTTTTTTTTTTATGCCATGGACCCCCACTCTTTTTTCTTTCTTTACTGTTATTCATGTTCTAATTAAAGCCGGAGCTTCTTAATGACAAGTAGAAAGATGCAACCTTCATTCAAATCTGCAACTCTGGGAGTTGTATATAATATAATATTATAAATGATGGAAAACGGTTGTCTGTTCTCGTTAAGATTTCTAATTTCCTGATTATACCTCCTACTCGATATCTACAGGAAGCGTTCCTTCTCACTACAAAACAGCAAGACCTATTTAAAGCTGACTATTTGAAATCTGATGCATCGCAGGCAGCACGCCGCCAACCCTTCCTCACCTCCGGATAGGCCTCCCTGCCAAAGGGAGGTGGGAACTCCACATCACCCCACTTGGATTTGCAGATGTAGTCAGCTGTCGCATCAATCTTTGCTGCCATGTCCAGCACGTAAACGCCATCCTTTGTGACCGCTAAAAAGAGAGGACAAACATGTCTAGATGTAGATTATACTCCGGTCACCTGGAGCATGCACATTTGCTGTGTTGACAGAGCGTATGAAAAGAAGAGGAGCTCGGGCTCAGGCGTTGGTGATCCTTCCTGCCGCCTCATCAGGAGCTGGAGGGAAGGAAGTGCCTGGACATCAAAGCGGCAGCACAGCCACAACAACATCAGCAGCTGCCAGAAGCCGTGTACCGATGCCTAATTACTTCATTACAAACACACGCTGCCTTCATCAAATCGCGAGTGTCAGAATTATTTAAAGGTTTATTCCTTAGTGGTAAAATATGTTTCATCAAATCAAGGTCCTGTGATATATTATGTAATGATCTTCTTATTTACAATTCCCTTTTGATGTTTTTCCAATTTCATAAGATCGGATGACAGATTAATGAACCAACTAAAATGAGGGTGATGTTACAACAGATTTTTCAGACAAGATTTGAGAACATTAAGACCTACCGAGAGGGTTGATCTCCAGGTATGTGAAGAAAAGGTCCTCATACAGGTTGAAGAGTCCCACAATGAAACCGGCAAGAGCCCTGCAGAGAGATTACATTAAACGCATAAAACGCTGGATCTGTTTTCTTAATTTAAAATGAGATTTTATAGACATGTTTTGGTTAAAATATTACAGGATTACAGTACAACGGCTCTCAATGGACGGATGGATAGATGGATGGATGGATGGATGGATGGATGGATGGATGGATGGATGGATGGATGGAGTTACACATTTAAACTTCTCTGAATAATGTGAAGAAAAAAACATTCAGCTCTGAGGAAGGAAGCTGAAACACGGCACCAGACGTTGGAGGACTACACACCAGCTCAGTGAATCCGATTAAAGCTCGCTGGATTACACATTTTGTGGAAAGCCGACGCGGCACCACAGAGAGCTGAGGGGTTCACATCTACTCAGAGAACCGAAGATACAGGAGTAACTAGTGTCCACGAAGGTGTAGCGCAGTCACTGTAACGGAGAGTTGATGATAACTGTCAGAACCTGCGTTATTTTTGTGCTTTTACACAGTCTAACAGGAAACGGAGTTGAAGTTTCTGTGTTGTGACAGACACTAAATACCGTAGATGGAGGAACTCGCCCACCATCTTCACGTTACATCTACAGGCCATGATGACTTTAAGTGTCATCAAATTCACTGCATTAACATGATAAAAATGTTAAACATACATCAAAATATATATAATGTTGAACGTGAAAACATTTACAATTAGTAAATTAACCCCATCAACACACAGAGAAGAGGGAAGGGTAAAAAAGAAGAAGCTGAAGGTTTGTAAAATATTAAAGTAACAGCGTTCTGAAGATCCTGCGGTTGATTTGCAGTTGTAGTTTGTTTTGGTGTTGACTCGCAATATGAAACTACTTTATGAAACGTGATGCAATCAAGGCCACAGAAAGTTTCAGAAGTGCAAATAAAATGTACAAAAGGTACAAGCTTGACTTTAGTCTTTATTTCTTTGTGGGGACAAACTCTAAAGCTCATATGTAAATTATACAATTGCAATAAAAATAAGGCAAAAATGCATTTGCTCTTTGTGTGTTAATTTTAAACAGGATTATATCATTTCCACAAATATGATGCCTGGTAATCTACAGTTTATCAACTAATTTGTAAAACTTTTACAGCATTTAAATACAAAATTACTACATGCATGCACTGTTTTGTGTTTCAGATCATAGATCTTTAATTTAAATTATACACATAAACGGAGAATGTTTATTTACTATGCATTTAACAGAGCATGTTGAATGTATAGTAATATCTATCTTTTTCTTTTTTTAAGCAGAATTTGCAAATAACCGTCTGAATGTGTGGAGATGCAGTGTTTTGCTTTTCTCTCTGGCCTGTCAGTTGTGCCAACAGCTCGGAGACTTAATGACCTCGTCAGCCTGTTGTCAGGACGCCGAGCTTCTCGCGGGGGAAACTGTGACAAAAAAAAAACTAAAAAAACTGCCCACAGTGACTCAGGCTTCCCCGAGTCTGCTTCTGATGGCAGGAAAACCGGCCTCTTGTTTACTGTCTGGGGTCTGAGTGCGTTTGGGGTGAGGAGGGGGAGCCAGAGGGTTTTCTGGGGTTGCGTTTTGAATGTCAGCCATGACAGCGTCAGGCCAGAATCTGCTGTCACAAGAGCGCCGCTCGAGAGATGGATAGGAGGGGTCGGCGGAGGGTGAGCCACTGTATCCTCGCCTTCAAAAATCTATGACCTGCTTCTGTAGTGTCAAATAGACGGAGTTGAGGCTGATGGAACATTGTTGCAAACACTTCAAAATAAAGCAAACCCATTTGCTGAAACCATCACTCCTGAACCATCATTCAAAATGAGCAGCGGGTGAAAAATAAATGCCACAAACACTTTTCTAGGCTGATACAGTCCTTTACACAACGAAAACTATCATTCCTCTCTTAATTACGTGGTTATTTACACTCATCTTTCATCTATGTTGATTTTCTAAGGACAGAAAGGAAAGGAAACGTTACACAGATCGCGTTGATGAGAATGGGACAGACAGACAAACCAAAGAAGTGCAGCTTTGCACGTGCACCGAAGTTACTTTTGATCAAACTTACGCTTTCTTGTCGTTGGGAGCATTGGTCAGCAGTTCTTTCTTCACCTGCTCTTCACTGATCTTTTCATCCACTCCTATCAGCAGCTTCTGTGCCTTGGCGTCCACGTCTCCAACGTCCACGCCGCCCTCATGGTGAAACAACACGTAGTCTCCTTTACGAGTGGCGTAGATGCACACGTAGAACTCCTCCGCCTGGACGATGGACCATGAGGTGACAAAAATGACCATTATCTACTGTACCTATCACCAACTGTAGTGTACACCACCAAAATATCAGGGCCTCTAAAATCCCTGAAATTTGAGCAGTGAAACTGGAATTTTCATGCCACACATGTGACGACTGGTTTACCTGCTTATGGGGGACAAATGGCTCGATGAGGAAGTTCTTGAGAACACCCTTGGCTTTACCCACCTGTAAATTATTAAGAAATATCTAAGATATAGAAAAAGAAAGCGCCACACACCTCCCATAAAAAAAGAAAAAGTCATCATTTTTATATGAATGGCAAATAAAATAATGGATTTCAAAGAAGGGATTAAAATAACCCAGGTGCACAACTGGACACAAACTAATTGACATTTCAAAAGGGAAAAGAGAAAGAAAGAAAAGAAAAGTCGTCATGTAGACCTCCAGGCAGAGTCGTGTGAACACAGCCGCGGCTCATTTGGTGGAAGCTGTCGCCGCTGGACCGTTAAAGGCCAACAGGCACAAAGTGTAACCAGACAAGGGGGAGCTGCCATTTCAAAAAGACTTTCTACAGGAGGAGACTGTTGGTGGAGGTGGGAGGAGCCAAAAAAAAGAAAGAAAGAAGCCGGTCTAATAAAAACACAAAAACCAAAAAAAACAAACCTCAAGAGGCTCAGGCCTATTCAGGAGTGACACTTCGATTACCTCCGCAGAAAAATAGAATGCCACGCATGCTCAAAAGTGCCATTTATATTTCAATTTAGCATCAGAAAATATGAAATAGTTACGTAAATTGAGAGTAACGTTAAAAAAAAGCAAAGGAAGTGACTTTAAGTTGCTACGCAGCTCTTTCTCTCGGGACTGTTGCAGGTCTTCTCAGCCGCACATCACGACGTGCATGATCATTTGAGGATGCTTTTTAAAAAGCAGCATGGCATGTAAAAGGTGAGTCCTTCTGAAACTCTTCATCCTCGGAATGCAAATCAAAGCAGGAAATCAAAATGTAAAGTGGCACCCACTTTCCACGAAACAGCCGTAGCTGCGTTTATTCTTATTTACTGCCACTGTAGCAGCTTCTGACAGTTTCATTTCATCTAGGAGAAGACACATCGATGCAATCTCCCTGCTGCTACGCTCAAACACATGCTTGTTCCTCAACACTTTATGATCCAGGCTCGTCTCCATGACTTGCTGCTTCATGAGGCAACGCGGCATAACACTCACCTAGATTGATGGACTGATTGTTTCTTCGGTGGCAGCTCTCTGGGTTGATTTACTACCAACAGACTCATACTGGAGTCAACAGCAGCTCTTTGGACAAATATATTTATATTAGGGAATGGACTAACTAAATTCATCCATGCAAATGGTTAGGGAGGGTGAAGGGAAGGGCAAGAGCGGGGCCGGAGTAGAGCACAGGGATACTATTGATTATAGGAGAGTTGAGCAAGCGCACACGCGTACCGTCATCTCCTTCATGAGGCGGGGCTTGAGCCACTCTTTGACGCCTGTAAAGTCCAGGTTGACGCCCACCAGACCCAGCTTCCCTCGCCTCTTGATCAGCTGATCCGGCTTCACCACCAGCCTCTGCGGGACAAAAACGACTCATATTTTCAGAAACTATATGCAGAAAAGGTCAAATGCATGCTTTTCTCAGAGTAAGATTATATTTTAAAGCCAACAAACAACAAGAACACTTGTCACATATTTGCAACTGATTAAATGCAATAATGGTGCAATACATAAATACATTAAACCACGACTTATTCAGTGATGTCACTGATCAATAAACCCTTCCTCCTCAAATAAAATGCAACTAATCAAAGACAAGGTATGCATGGTTATTTAAGCCAGACTCTCATCACACAAATGCAAAAATACATCCAACCTCACCAGCATAACTCACTTCCTCTCGCTTCTGTGTCAGATAAAGAGATGACTTATGACAGAGGAGCCATTACTATCTGGGTGCTCGCCAATGAGCAAAGGAGGAGAGGGTCGGGGGGGTGAAAGTTAATGTGATTTCCTAATCAATTGTACAGCAGCACACATCTCTGGATCTGTCCTCTGCATCCTCCTTTTACCTTCCAGATAAAGAGTCAGTCGTGAGAGACAGAAGATTCTGGCATCTCCTCCTGTAGAAGGAGTGAGCGGGTAATTAAATGAGATTCTACTGCAGACCGTCTGCACTATGAGGAGCAGGAAGAGGAGAGACAACTAACTACTGGAAAACCACAATGCATCAGAGACCTCGGGAACCTGTGCAGATACTCTAAACACAGCTGAGCCTTTCTCTAATGGTGGGAAAGACCAGAGAGCATCTCTTCTGGTTTCACTTTGCTTCATTAGCACTTACAGATCTGATGGATCGCTCCTCCTGGTGACGTCAGCTAACAAGCACCAAGAGACCACTCAGCTGCCAGTGTAAGTAATTGTCTCCATAAAGAGGAGCTCGTCTTCCACAAGTGTAAAGAAGCTAGAGTTCTGTTTGCCAAAGAAAATCTTGCTTCATCATCCACATGCAGCAGAAGTATTTTCGTCACTGCAGATTCTGCTGTCTCACCTCCGTGAGCAGCCATGGGTGCTCCTGCGCCAGTCTCTCAAAGTCGGTCTCAGCTGTCACGTTGGCGTAGCGGAACCTGTTCTGGACCACTGCCGATGTGCAGATGTACTTGTAGAGGAGCTCCTTCCCCGTCTCTTCAGAGATGGCCTTGGCTGACATGACTGCTCAGATACGCTGGCCTAAGAGGAAAAAGAGAAATGAACACGGAGATGGAGACTGACGTCAATGAATTTAGAAGATGTAGAGAAATGCTTTGACAACAAGACTGAAAGACGGCTCACAAAGGATGCGAGACGATACAACTCTGACCCCTTTTTCCTTTACGAGGAGATTTGAACATACTGGCACAAATGAAAAACATAGTATCCGCAGCAGTTCATGATGTCTCTCAAAGAGCAACATCAGAGGCAGGACTTCATACAAACTATTCATCTGTCGACCTTCAGCTTGTTCACAACAAGGACTGTTCTCCAACACCCTGCAAACTAAGTAGCTTTGCAGGGAACCGAGTAAAAACTGTTTACAGTTTAACAGTTTGTCCCAGGATAAACAACATCTGTAGCTTTAATCTCTATGCTGCTGACTACAACGGAAACAAAAACAGCCAATATTCTATCTGGATGTCGTCTTATTTCCTATTTTCCTAAAATTTCTGCTTTCCTTTTGACTTTTATGAAATAGTAAATTTAAAAAAAAAATCAACTTTGTCTAAGGAATTTTTACCCATGCTTCTAACACTTTTGAAGACCTGTAAATATGGAGTAACCATGACAACAAGTGGGAGCAGCTGACTGGCCTTTCCAAAGACGACTCCAAGAGGAGACACGGAAAAGGTAGGGAAGGAGCAAATCGAAAGGGGAAGGATGAGAAAGTTCGAACCATTTCTTCTCTCGTTTGCAATGGGTAGTGTGGGATCAGTGGCTGATAAATATCTGGAATGCATTTTTATGTCTTTAACATGATTTACAGCTGCAAGAACCAAGTCCAGACTCCGACTCTCTGTAGGAAGATTTCCATTAGTGGGAATCTGGGACAGGGCCAACCTCTCCCACGGTCCACCACAGTGTCGGACCTGGAACAATCTAAGAACAGTGAATTAAAGCTCTGTACCGCTTGGTGACAGTAGTGCTTCACTTTGTCAACCACCAATGAAATAAAAGACAAAAAACTAATTAGAATGACGAGATCAATACGAGATGATTCCTGAGCTTCTGTTTGCTGTTTATGTATACTCAGAGAAGGTGGATGAGATGACAAGACTCAAACTCGAAGTGGACGTCACGAGGGCTGACTGACGTCGTCTCCTGGGACAGAAGGAGGGACTGCAGCTCTTGTTAAAACCAATGATGTCATTGTGGATGTGTCGCTGTGAAGGAGTGTCTCTGCAACCCAAATACTGAACTGCTGGTGCTAATTTCCATCGATGTTCTCTACAGAAACAGCTCACCTGTCTTATCCGTTTCTCTGCTACACTTCCAGTTTTACAACAATCTCTCAATTTTCCTCAATAATTTATACCTCAAGAATACAACTTGCCGTTGGGGATTGAATACATATTCCTTTTCTTTTTTTTCATCCTGAATCCAGCAGGAAGCAGGCAGCTCAAGATGTTTGATCATCACACTGACGAAGTGATAGTTACTTATTTGCTCCTCAAACAACCACAGCTTCAGCTGAACTTCTCTGGCCACAAACCCTCCTACAACAGTGACTCAGGCAGGCTGAGCTGATTTCAAAGATGTTATTACTTATTACTGCAACACTGAAGAGATGAAGAAAGGACGTGTGTGGGATAAGAAATTGAGTGGGTGGAAGAATCAACGTTCATGGCAGGCTGTAAAGGAAATAAAAATTCAATAATCGGTAATTGCATCAATACATTTTACTGCTGGGTGAAACGGTGACCTTTACACTTAGATTAGTTTACGTCACTGATGTCATGTGACAAACACACAGTGCTCGCAACAATACATCACCGTTTTAATTCCTTTAAACAGGTGTAATCAGGCTTTCCTCCATATAAAACCCAAATACACACAACACTATAAAACCAGTTAAGTTAAAAGCAAAACAACCAACTTACTGCCATAAAAACCTTCTTAATCCTTTCCTCACACACAACATGAGTTAAAAGTCACTTTTATTCGCTCTGGAGAAAAGCGACGTCTGTCTGAAGCGACCAGATCAGACTTTCTGAGAGTTGGCTTGTATAGATGATTCCCAAAAGTCCTTCAAAGCAAATGTCGTGATTGCTTTTATAAATGGAGAGGAGGGTTTGAGAACCAGGCTTGTTGAGGTTATGATAAAGCATTTCAAGGACTTCACACATCCTCTTGTGTGTCATTTAACCTTGGGGATGGAGGCTGGATCAAGCACCTGCCTTTTCCGTTTCTGAGTTTCATTAAGCTGAAAGCCCTGATGTCGTGTCCAGCCCATCCCGCTGCTCCGCTGCAGCCCTGGCAGCCAATTCTTTAATGGATTAATGGCACCGCCGTGGGCCGGTGTCATTATTGATCAGTTGTTCTTGAGTCACCACAGAACTGGTTCCAGGCCAGACAGATCCTCTGGGCTCCATTTATCCTCCCATCCCTCTGAGCAGCTGACCTGTCAGTGGTGTTAATATCACTGCTTAACAAACACAATAAAACTGACGCCCAAACAGACTTATAAAAGCAAACAGGGGGCTGGTGGATGTGGGAGACAACTACATTCAGATCATACAGGGATGTAGAGGGGAAGATAAAACTGGTTTTAAAGGAGCGGAGTCACACATCCTTAAGAAGAAGGATTAATGCAACTTGTTTCATTTCCAAACCAGTCTGACAGCCTTTTTTTTTTTTTCTAACGAAGGGTTGAACTCATTACTACAAAGACCTGATAAACTGGACATAACAAGACGACAAGTTAACAAAACAAGACAGAAAAGAAGAAGAAAGGGTAGTTCAACTTGTTTTGCACATTTCATCAGAGAACGCTAATAAAGAGAAACCATACAGAAACGTTAAATGAAAAGTTCTTTTTCTTTATAAAAACAACATAAAACCTGAATCACCTCGTTTTGGTGCCGCTTTTACTTTCTTCCACAGTTGGATCGGGGGGATGCTGGCGCGTCCTCGGGTCTCTCCTCTGCCTCTGCGTGGACCTGACTGAGGCTGACAGCCGCTTCCTGGGAGTTTTGTCTCCAGCCGTCATCTGCCGACATTTCTCCGACTCGGATTGGCGCACAATCAGCCAATCACCGGCCGCGGTCCTGCCGCTTCAGGAACTGTCAGAGCTGGCAAATATTCCTTTACAGAGAATATACAGACAAACTATTATGTGCAAAGTCCCTCTTCATAGTTTACTTCTTTTTATTTAAAATCTGAGTATCAAAACATCTTAGTTTTTTTATTTAACATAATTTCTTTGAAGTATTCACAAATTAATTTTAAATACATATTTAAATATTACCATTGAAGCATATATGAACAATGTATTCTATAAAACGTAATAAAAAAAGACTTCCCTAATTAAGTTAAAACTATTAATTCTGTGCCTGATCAATAAGCCTACAGTTCTTTAACACTAAATAAAATCAAAATGTGGTGAATAATTTGCTTGAATTGAGTACTTTTATGGCTTATCATCTTATGTATGCGTTTTAAAAAAAATCAAATATTTTAATTGATATAGATTCAATAATTAGTGTGGTTTTTCCTTATTTATAATCTTCGGACTGACATTTGCTACAGTGGAGCAGCTGAAAGTTAAAAAGAAAAACATCAGCGCCCGAGTTTTCACTTGACAGGCCTCGGTTTTTCATCAAAAGGGAGGAAAGTCTCTCTCTCTCATAATGTGACTCTCTAAGACAGACTCATAGTGTTTTGTTTTTCTTAGAGGCATAAAAGTGAGAGGAAGTTGGTCAGCTACCTCACATATTTCAATACAAAAATCAGAGCAGGACCTCATGGGAGAGCTGGTCAACGTCTCTGTGATATATTGTTTTACAGTTTTATAGTCATCTATGACTTGGGTGGAGTAAAGGGCTGGACAGCTGCAGCAAGCGCGTCAGTCTCCCAAGGAGTTGCTGAATTTACTTTTATTGTGCAGTATAACAATTACTTTTTTAAAATCACGAAACGTGTTCTTGCAAGTACAAAAGGCTTTCTGAACACGTGGAGAAATTACACAGAGTCCCTGAAGGCAGCATTAGTCTCCACGCAAGCCCGTCACACCCACCGTTTATGAAGAAAAGAGGCAGCCAACCATGCCACCATTGGTTTTCAGCAACCATCATGTATCCTGCAGCCAATGAGGCGAGAGATCCTTCACATGTCACGCTCTTTGTGATGACCGAAGAGGTTTCAGGCACTCACCCATGATAAATATACTCATTAAACATGTTGGAGCATGCAACAGAAAACTTCTGTTGAGATGCAGTAAACAGAACTGCATTCGTCACATCCAAGTTTTCTGGTTAATTGCAGGCAACATTTTGTTTAAGTACTTATGTAAGATGAAGCTGAGGTCTTTCACGCAAATTGCGCCATCTAGTCTCTTAATACTGATTATACTTGAGCTGCACGCGCATCAACTCCAGACATGTCCTCAAAGTGAAAAGGAAGCCATTTGAGGTTATGCGACACCTTATAAACCTGTTGAAAATATATAAATGCAACACACGCCAACAGCGCCTCCTGCTGGCTCACTCCAGGTCCACATGCAGATAAAACTGACCTGGTGCACAACAAATGCACATAAGCAGATACAAAAACAAGACCAGCAGGATGGAGCGAAGCATGTTCTCTCTTTTTATTAAGTGTGTACAAAACAAGTGCAAAAAAAAAATAGTGATTCATAAGAGCTACACAAGTAGAACTTGCCCTTCAAAAATTACAGTCAGAGTACAAATTGAAATGCAATACACGAAGTGCTTTACGAACCGGATTGAGCGGTAGAAAAAGATTGCAAAACATGGAATTGGATTCACAGCATTTCATAAATACAAAGTGCAAGCTTCTGAAACAAATGCCAAATTCATCAGCATTCTCCCTTTTAAACTATGCACGATGCAGAGATTTTACAAGGAAGGATCTCTATGACAAGACATTTATTCTAATACACTTAATAGAAAACTTTGTCCCGTATGCTTTTACAATTATTTCCTAGGCTGCACAAAAGCACAAATATCAGAAATTGTTGCCTTAACTTAGAGCTATGTGGATGACTACATCAGAATTATGCTGCACGAGAGAGCTACAGATTGGCTATGTGTAAATGTTGATATGATTAATCACAGATGCATGCAATGGATGTCACTAGTCAATCACATTTGAATACTGAGGAAGAGAAAATCTAAGTGTTAGGTGGTGGAGCTGGTGGAGGAGGCTATACTACGCAAAACTGCAGCTAACAGGATCTCAGCAGATAACCAGGCAACGAAACTGTGGCACCGACACAAAAGAAAAACTGAACCATGCTGACGAAAGTCTGACCCAGTCAAAGGCATCTTAGGTTGTGGTGCAAATTTAAGGAAGGAGGAGAAAAAAAAAAAAAAAAAAAAAAAAAGGCACAGCTTGTGGAGTCAGGGTGGCTATAACTGAAACCCTTAATACTGCACAAACACACAAACCTTGCACGAAGTAAGCCTAAGTTTTAATTCACCAGTCATGAGACCACACCTATTGTTGGCACCTACAGTATGGCACACTTCAGCTTCTTTTTCTTCTCGGGTTCTTTTTTGGTCGGCTCCACCTCCTTGCGCCCGTAGAAGCTGGAGAAGAAAGCCGGAGCACAGATGGGTTCTCGGAGGGTAAGCAGCCATCTCCCCTCATTAAAATAGGTCAGAGACCCCAGCTCCATCTCCTCCACCAGCTCACCCTGCTGGCCTTCCTGCTGCAGGACAAGGATCTGGAGCAGATCCAGGCCCGTCTGAACCGACTCAACGCCCTCGGCGCAGCCTAGAGTGACATGGGCACGGCTTCCCAGAGGCAGCGCGGCGGCTCCAGGGACGGTGGATTCTGCTTCCTGCTCAGCATCAGCTGGCCACAGAGGAAGCTGCTTCTCGGTTAGGGACACTCTTGCACCACAAGTGCGAGGAGTGACAAAGAGAGCAGTCAGGGACAGCTCAAACGCAGAACCGTAGTACTTCGTAACATCCTAGAGTGAGACGACAAAGAAAAGGAAACACCACAACATTAATACTGAGATTTGGGTTTTTTAAAAGTTAATGTGACTAGAGGGCATAAATATAGTATCTTACGGTATTCTGTGCATACTCTTTAGCACCTGCAGCCTTTCCATAGTCGCAGAACTTTGTTGTGCAGTGGAGAGCTCCTTTGGCCTTAAAGTACTGCTCCAGGTCCACCACTTCCTCGGCTTGTCCCGTGACTAATCAGAGGACAAAAATAAATCAGATGTGCTCTCAAACTGAAACTTTTCATTCTTAAGAGATATAAGGCAACTTCAAATATACCCACAGGCAGGCATGTGTTTCTTGAAGGACTCCAGGGTGTCCAGCGTTTTCAGGAAGTCCATTGATGAACACCTAATCTTGTCCAACACTGAAGACACAAGAAACCAGCCAAAGAAAAGAGGAAGGGATGTTTCTTCAAGTGGAGCTTTCATTGCTTCCAGCTGGGTCTCTTTCAGTGCCCGTTTTGTCTTCTTTAGCAGCTGAGCAGGATCTCGACTCCACTCAGTTTGTGGCTCCAAGAAGATAGCAATGAGATGGTGTTCCTCAGCAATCTCCCCCAGGCGGGCCAGGCGATTGTGGGTGTGGTTGGTGTCATCCAGCACTATCAGGACAGAGGAAGTCGCTCCATCACCAGAGCGGGCTACAAGAGCCTCATCCAGAGCTTTGAACCCATCTGCAGATGTTTCTGGACCTTCTGGCTTTATACCATGGTCATCAGCACAGATAACGGAACAGTGGTCTTTGTAGGAATCCGCTATGGCGCGTGCCAAGAGGCTTTTACCACTGCCTGGAAGGCCTCTAAGGACAACAAGGATGCGAGAGACTCGCAGAGCATCTTTGGTCTCCTCCTGATCTAAAAGAGCAAAAGAGAGGGAGCCAGGTGCAGGAACTTGATCTTTTGGAGACTCAACACCTCCCTGCTCAGTTTTATCACCTTCAGCTTCTGGCTCAGCGCTCTTTACAGTGACAGATTCATCAGTGTTAACTTCCTTCACGTCCTGTTTAGGTTCACCACTTCCAATCTCAGCTGCTGCCTCCTTCTCCACTGCTGCTGGCTTTTCTGACGAATCTTCTGTCACCAGTACAGTTTCCCCCGCTACCTCCTCTGCCTTCGTCTCCATTGCAGTTTCCACCACCTTCTCAGTCTCCACTTTTTCCACCACCTTCTCAGTCTCCACTTTTTCCACCACCTTCTCAGTCTCCACTTTTTCCACCACCTTCTCCTCTTGGGCAGGCAGCTGTGCATCAACTGGCTGCTGTGCTGTGGCTTGTACAGGTAACGCTTGCTCTTGTAGTTCAGCTGCTGGAACTGATTCTGCCAATTTTGCTGGCTCTGATTCAGGGGTGCCCTCTGCCAGATGCATTTGTACAGGCTCTGGGTTATTCTCTGGCACCGGCTGCTGTTCAGTGTTTTCTGGTTCGGTGTCTAAAGCCACAACTGGGTCAGTGACCTTTTCAGATGACTCATCTGGTTCTGGTGGTGCCACCACACAGGGCACAGACTCCATGTCAGTTTTTTCAAAGTTGTCTCCAACAGTCTTTCCTGTGTCATCTTGTGCCACCAGCTCTTCTGTTTCTTTCATGGTCACCACTTCTGCAACGTGGCCGTTCGCTGCCAGCTGCTCAGACTCTTTCACAGCAGCTGGTGGGTTCTCAGGCTCTGCGGGTTCCTCAGTCTGCAATTTACCCTGTTTTTCCATTCTGGTCTCCTCTTGCTGTGGAGTCTCAGACAAATCTAAAACTTCGCTTTTCTCAGTATCCATGCCTGGCGTTAAGTACAATTTTGCACACCACCAAGTACCTAAAAACACATTATTAAAAAAGACCAATTATTTCACCTGAACAGAGAAGAGTGACGTCATAATTTAAAAAAAAAAAAAGTTTCACAGTATATTCACAATTTTAAAAGTTTGCACAACTTTTAATTAATAAATCCATGAATGCTTTGCTTTCACATTGCCCTCTCACTGATACACCCCCCCTTTATAAAGATTGCATACTCTTAAAACAAAATTAAACGCTTCTGTCTGGACGGCAGCCATATCTCAAACAGGAAGTTACTCAATACCCACGATTTGAGAGTTTGGGCTAAAAACCCTTGCACAACTTCGATCGTATGACCTTGTGACCAAGTTTAGCTTTAATGTTGAATCTTGTGCAGACAAAAGGGAGTGGGGGGGGTATCCTCATTAAATTAATTCCTTCTATGGGTTTCATTTCCCTTTATGTGAATAATGTGTTGCACGGTTGCACACTAGCTGGACAGTAAAAATAGTTGTCAAGCCTTGCACGCAAATATAAGCGCCATCGAACCTACCCAGATAAAGACTAGTTAAGGAAATGGTGCACTGCCGGAGGGGACTACTTTCAGCGCGGAAGGTTCTTTGACTCCAACATTTGACGTGTATGTGTTAAGTGTTGCACAGATGTGAGAAGCGTCGTTAAGACAAAAAGAGGAACAGCTCATAAGACGACTAATTCTAATGTAAATGTTATTAATGTTACACCCCCTCCCCGTGCTTCCCAGCCAATAAACAAACGAAACTAATCTGGAAACTTAAGACACAAATCTTCATCTGTTTCACATCTTACACTCAAAAGTAAAGTCGAAACTTGAGTGACGACGGTTGCACTTTTGTTTAAGCGAGTTTAACCCTAATATACGCATCTACTTAACACAGAACATGACTGCGGTGTTAATTTACGTGTCGAAGGCCGAACCTAATTGGGGTTAGAGTGTCTTTTTAAAACAAAGAAAATCGATATTTTGAAGACAACACGAGCACATTGCGGTCGCGCGGGGAGTGGCATTGTAACCAACGTTGTTAGCACGCGAGACAAAAACAATTTACCCTCCCCTGCAGACAGTCGGTTCATTTGGCCGTTAACATCACCGACCACACGGCCATGTCTCGCCAAGTTTTAAGCAACCAGAAGGGACCGAGAACAAATTCATTTAAACGTGGCATAGATTTAAACCAGGCTGCGTCTCGGGAGCTTACCGGTTAGGATGTAGCGACGTGGGTGCTGCTGACCACGCGAGTCCCTCCGAGCACAATGACGAGGCAGTCCCGAGCACAGACACGCGACCACTCCTCTCCTCCTGAGAAAGAGAGAAAAAAAAGAGTAAATTCCCGGGAACGCGCACCGGGGCGTGGCTACAGACACGCCCCCGACGACCGGAAGAAGAACTCCAGGGAAATTATTTATCAAGTTTTATTATCGTGTTGATAAAAAATTGTAATTGCTTTGCTTGACTTGTTGAAAAAAAGCAGCAAAGTTTCAAGTGTCTGACATGAAGTCACACACTAATATTGTTGTCGTAAAATGTTTGTTAAAAAATATACAGAAAGTACTGGTTTTGTCTGATGAATGATGTAACACTGAAGAATCACTCTAAATAAAGAGATGGCCCATAAAAGACTACATTTGAGAATAATAATAATTCCATGTGCCTTAAATACTTTGCATAACCTGTGCAGAAGATACTAGAATATTATCTCCATGTTGTCTGTGGGTTGTTTCTTTTTAGCAGTGGCATCGACTGAATACGTCAAATACATTACTTCCAGCATCATACGGTGGAAACGGCACAAAACAGCACAGTTTCCATTCTTAAATATCATTTTCCGTGTCATTTGAAGGCCCGTTTGCTTCATCGCCTGTTAAAGTCTCTCATGCACCAGCCAGCGTAGCTTTACATTTCCATCTGGATCATCTTTTGCAACAACTACATAACACTTTGTGGCTCTGTGTCACACATCGACAATGATGAATTTAGCTCACACAGCCACAGTGGACATCATGGCAAAGGTGGCTAAGATGCTCAATGAAGAAATGCTCGGAGAGAAAATGTTCAGGTCCCTTAGGTTTATTCATTTATTCTCTGCCCCAAATAAAATAATAAATAGACTTCTATTTTGTCAGAAGCAGCACTTGTCAGTTTTTACAGGTCAACTTTCATTCACATATAGGTTTGTCTATATGTATATATGTGTACATATGTATATATGTGTGTAGGTTTGCGGGGGGGCTTTGTGTCGAGATGGGTGTCTGGGCCCTTGGTGGCAATACCTGGGGATGGGTTTGGGTGCCTCCCATCGCTCTCCCTCACTCTCCATCACTCTCCATCATTGCTGGGATGTCTCTGCTACTTGTCGGGGGACTCTCTATGCCCCTGGGCACCCTGGGTGGGTGCCACATACCCACCCAGGGTTTGCAGGGGGCTCCCGTTGTGGGGTGGGGAGGTCTTGGTGGCTGGCTTGGTATAAAAAATAATGTATGCATTTATGTATAGATTAATACAAGGACTCTGGGAAAATAGCGTTTATATACAGCAGCATGTAATTGTACATGTCAATAATAACTCAGGCAGCCGCCAATTTATATTCAGGTAAACCACTATATGTATTAATACTGTGCAAACTTCTAACTATTAATATATAACTTCTAAGTACGACAAGAGATTTTGACACAGAAATAATAACGAGGGGTCACCTGAAAACATGGTTTTGAGTTCCAGGGTAGGAACTTTTTTACTTCTTCCTGCTCCTTTGTGAACATGTCAAGACTGCTGCTGCTACAAAAATGTGTGTCTCTTGCATTCCTGGTTAAGTATGTTCAAGCATGTCTGGTACTTGCTATCATGTTTGAAATAAAGACTTTGAATTGAATTGAAAATGAGAAAGTGACTGAGCAGTGGACCAGACAAGAGTAAATGCTGGACAGTAAAATCAACTTATCCTCTTTGTCTATAACGGACCCACTGAGCTAAAACGATAAAAGTTCCTTTGTGCTGCTTTAATGAAATGAATTCACCAAATACAAACAGCTGAATTATTTGAAATCAGACGTTGAATCCAAGCTTACAACATTTTCCAATGTATATCAAAAATACCTTGAAGTAAGCAGCAAAAACTTGAAATTTCATACAGATTAAATATCTTGTATGGTAAAATGAAGTAGTTCCAGTTCATCTAAATTAAATCTGTTACTTAACAGATGTATTTATTTTCCATTACTGTTGGTTTACATTTCCAAATTTTGTGAAATAACTGCTCCTTCACCTCTGGCAAGTTCTGAGTCTACTTTTCTTATCAGTGTGTTAACCTGTGAGAAAATAAGCTTTTTCATCCATCTAGAGGTTTTCAACAATGCTCTAAACTTTATTTGAATAAATAAAAAGAGAAAAAACGTTTATTTTACTTGATTTCTTTTTTAAGTTACACATACATATTTTCTAGGTGCTCTCTTGGTATGGCGTGTTAAAATATGAACAGGGATCTTTTTACTGCCTTTCTACCAACAACAAGGAAGAAATGCTTTTATCTCATATGCAAAACTTCAGCTACTGTAAAACCAAACCTTCTACCACATTACTTCAATTCCTCAAAGTTGGTTTTACTGACAAAAAGTACACGGGCCATTTGGACACATCAGAATTTAATATTTGCTTTCAAAGTCTAAGACTTTAACACCGTCTCATCTAGTCATTTATTGCCAAACAAATGTGCTATGAAATGAAACACTGTGGCCCAGACAGTAAAGAATTAATGAAAAGTGTAAACATGAACCTTGCAGACGCGGTGATCTGTATGTAAATCCCTCCGCCCATGCATGATGACAGATGTGATGAAGATGGCACAAGAGGAAGTTAAACTTAAAAACCAGCTAAAAGAGAACACTGCTGACACGAAGCACAAGTTTATTACAAACTGTGTAATAAAAGTCTCCTTTTTTAATGTGAGGCGTTATATGGTATTTCAGCCCTGCAAAACCACATAAACAGAACAAAATCACTCTTAAAATATATCCAATATTAGGGAACAAGAATTATATCTGAGTTTTGTTATAGAAATATAAAAATCAGTTGCCTTTATGCACATTTATGCATTTGAATCTACAGATACAATAAAAAAGAAATTATGGTTTGGTAAAGTTCTCCCTTAACATCACAATGGAAACCAGAAACTGACCTTTTAAGCTTTTCTTTATATAAATACATCTATATATTTTTATTTAACAGAAAACAAAATATTATACTACAATTAATATATGTATTATCGAGACCTTTCCTCACATTAAGACCCAAACACTTTGGTCATCACTAACCCAGTCTACACCTGTTCTTATGGCATAGGCATTGATTTCTGAAAACATTACAACTGCAGATCAGTCTTCCTCTGGTGTTTTCCCAAGCTGCTTTCTGAACCTTTGAAGGTATTTTCAGTGCTGTAAGAGTTGCTTTGCATTATCAAGAGCCTGAAAGAAAAATTCTGAAAGTTAGAATGGACAAAAACATAGCAGATGGATGAATATAATGACCAAACTAGAACCTTCTGGAGGGAATTCTGGCTGAAGTCATCATCTTGAACTCTGGCGTGGGTCAAAGCTTTCTCAAAGTGGGACACAGATGATTCAAAACTTCCAAGCTTCACTGGAAAAAAAAAGTGAAGTGAAATAACAAAAGAAAATATCTGGAATGAATTACAATAACATGCCATAAATGGTTAAAAAAATACTAGAAAAGGAACAAAGCATTCAGGTCTTTAACTATGAAGTTATTTTTGTGTATAAAGTAGAGACAAAAGCATGATTTACATTCGGAAACTGCCACCAAAACATTGGCATACATCTGCCACTTGTCATCAGCGGTTTGGTCAGCCGCAGCAGCTGAACGAATGCCGTATTCTCTGGCTTCTTCGTGGCACTTAAGCTCCACGTAACAACAGCCAATGTTATGAAACAAGCACGTCTTCTCTAAATCATCATGGACGAAGGGAATCATCTTCTTAAAGCTAAAATATAAATGATGAGAAAAAATAAAACGTGTAACAGGAATCTTTCATGCCTGAATGAGAAATACTCTTTGAGACAGAACTTGTTGAAATTAAACTAATATCATTTGACAAGTAGTTTGATGGTTCACCGTTTACTTACAACTCAATGGCCAGAGGAAACGCTTCAAGTTCAACGTACGTTCGGCCCATTTTATCTAGGGCTCTGGACATTTCTTCTGGACATTTGCTGTTTGATAGAAAGATTACTCAACATTTGGCCTTCTGCTATAATATAATGTGGGTCCAAGTGTGCAGTTTCTTAACATTCTCACCACTCTTTCGCCAACTCCAGGTCTTTCTGATAATGCTTCAACGCCTGGTCCGTGTTTCTGAGGTCAAACAAAGCATTTCCAATGCAATGGTGAACGTTGGCCAGGAACTCCTTTTTTTTAGGAACCTCTTTCTCTGACCACATCTGCACTACCTTCAGGACTTCTTCTGCCTTCTTAAGACTACTTTCTGCATTTCCAGATGCCAGCTCTAAGACAACAAGGAAAAAGTAATCATTTTCTAACTCAAAAGAGAAGCAGAACACCATATGTTCATCTAGATGCTCATCTTACCGTCATCTATATCATCAAGGCTCTTAAACATAAACTGAGAAGGCTCAAAAGGTGCGCTGATTTTTTTGTGTGGGTGCTGATGCTTCCTTTCTTGGTGGGTGAGGGGTGTCTCCTGATTGAAGAACTCTTTGCAATTTTTGATCAACATAAGGCTGCCCTGAATGATGTCCTGCACTTGCTCTCCATGTTTTGTCCTACTGCTTACAAAGTCTGTAGTTAATGAGATAATACATTCAAAATTAGAACAATAAGCTGCTGTATTTTAAATATACATCATGTATATTTAAAATACAACAGCTTCTTGCAAATTCCAAAGAGAAAACATTTAGCATGTCTCATTATCTGAAAAAAGAGCGGACAAGAGCACATCCAGACAAGGATACGGGAATAACACAGTACCTTGGTCTCTCATCAGAGCTTTGAGAAAGCTCTCGTCATCGGATAACTCTCCATGCCACAGTTTCAAAGCCTTCTCACTTTGAGAGCTCTTCAGATCCTGAGGCCTTTTCTCCTTTAACGTTAAGGAACTGAGAACAGGCTGAACATTGTATACAGAAAACTCTGGAATCAATAACTCTTTTGTTAGAGAAGAAAGACATACTATCCACTTTAAAAAATAAATAATTTTATAAATGCACTTAAACTGATCAGCCACATTATTAAAACCCACTGACATGCAAAAAAAAAAAAAAAAAAAAAAAAGAACTAAACAACTTTTACATGCAACAAACTGCACAAGACAAAATGTGCTGAGCAGAATTGGTCTCAGGCAGGACGACCCGCGACCCCTGGCAGGGTCATGGGAGCCCAGGTTTCACTGCTGTGCAGGAGAAATGAAGGCTGACTTCAGCTGTGATCTCACAGAAAGAGCTTGCGGAAATTGTTTAACCCTAATGGTGTAAAACCACAACGTGCATTGCATGTTTCTGCATATACGTGGTAGACACCACCTCATCTCAGTGCCCATTTTAACACAAACCTTTAACCTAGAACACGAATGTGACATGAATCAGACAGAACAACGGATGAAGGTGACCCAGTCTGTAATATTTGCTCAAACAAATGCATTTTCCTTTACATCAGCTGAGTGGATTATTAACTTAGGGAATAAGTCCCAGGAAAAAGGCACATTGCAAGCCTCAGTGGTACGTTTATTCATGATCAGTTTTCTGCTGGGAAGCCTTGCTTCATGCCTTGATTCCTTTTCTTCTGTATGTAAAACCTAAGCAGATCCAGCTCAGCCTGGATCTGCTGGCCTGCAGGACTTTATGCCACCTCTCTTTGGGCCAAAGGCGAGAATTAACCCGCATCACAAGTCCATCATAGTGCACATTTAGCAACCAACCACACATATTCACTTCTATGGGGCATTCAGAGCACCAGTTACCCTAACATGCATGTTTTTTGGCCTGTGGGAGGAAACCAGAGTAGGCAGAGAAACCCCATACAAGGACGGGGAAAACATGCAAACTCCACACAGAAATGCCCCAAGTGAGATTTCAACCAGGAATCTTTTCACTGTAAGTAAAGTGCTGAAAAAAACAAGCGTGATTGCTTTGAATATTGCACAAATCAATAACTGAAGTCATAAAAGAATGCAGTGCTTATTGAATAAATATTTAATGTGTAAAAACACATTTTATTCTGTCAGTGGTGCGAAAGCATGGAAGCAAGTCGTGTTAAGGGATTCAGCCCGATCAGATGTATGACTATATGGATAAAACACGTTTTGTTTGTTGGCACAAAAACACGGACTAAAGAGGAATACAACAAAGACATACCTCCTCGTCTGTTTTGCAGAATAATACATCTTCTTCAGTTTGTGGTCTGACAGTAGAGATGCCTGCGTTATGGCAGTAACACAAGTGAAAAGGTAAATATTTTTGTTAAAAGTCGGATTTCACGTCAGATTCCCGCATCACCCCCCTTCACCTACTGCCAGCGACACTTTGAATGGCGTCCTGCGCTCTCTGGACACCCAGCTTGAACTCTTCCATTTGTGGACGAATCTTTTGTCCTCTGTGGTAAAACACGAGTGCAAATGGAAAGTTTCCCATGTGGTATAAAGCCTCTGCCTTCTGGTACAATCCCTGAAAGATCACAGCGAAACAAACCTTTATTGTCCAAGCCCATAAGAAAACTTCCAAATTGTGATTGTAAAGCCACCAACATAAACGTTTACCTCATAATGTGACTTGTCACTTTCGAGCAAAGTCTCAGCTTCCTTTAAAGCGGTCTGAAATTGCCCGATTTTCATGTAACATTTGGCTCGACCAATTAAGCACTTCTCGTCACCGGGTTTTAAGGTCAACGCCTAAGAAAAATCAAAAGCAAGTAGACAATTAAAAAAAAGCGTAAAGAAACGAAAGGAAAGCGCCGACGAGGCCTAATTACACACTTACCGACGTGAAACACTCCAAAGCTTTTTTGTACTCTCCTTTAGATAGCAACCAATCTCCTTCGTACAATAATGTTGAGAACGGGACCTTTAACGTGAGCTTTTCGGCGTTTTCTTCTGTGTCTGACATTTTCGATTGCTTTAAACGTGTATTTCAAATCGACCCGTCAGCGAAATTCACCTGATAATTGAAGGATGAAAGCCCTTCCGTTGCTGGTATCCTAGCAACCAAAAACCTAGAAAAAGGAGAAAAGGCGCCCCCTTGCGTACATTTGGCCAAGTGCAAAAACCTCCAAACGCCTGGGAACAATTCAAAACATTTACTCTAAAACGCCTTATTAAATAAAACGGAGTGGCAGACCCATTCATTTCAATTGTACTAAAACAAAAGAGAAAAAATATACAACAGGAGAAACCCAGAGAAGGCCAACTTTATTGACACAGCTGGTACTTTAAAGGTCAAGAAAGGAAAGTTTCACCAAAGAGGGCAAAACTTGAGTAAAGATGAGGACACTCTTCAAACTAAATATTGGCTCGACTTAGTCAGGCAACACAAGCTGTGAAATCCATTTTAGCAAAACATTTCATGCAGATCTGGCAAATTATTTTTTTTCTTTTAATGAGAAATGCTTGTGTTTGACTATTCTCAAACAGAAGAGTATCATCATCTTACACTGATTTTTCATAAGAAAGCAAACTTACAATAAATATATGACTGAAAATTAAAAAACAAAACAAAACATGGAAACAAAAAAAAAAAAACTAACGTCACAAATTAACACTTTACATTCCAGTAAAATGTACAATGCAGCAATCCGTGAATGGCAACGTCAAACATAAAACCGGTGACGAGAACGAGTGACGACTGGCAACAAAACTGCCACTTCTCTAGTTTGCTCTGGCCTTGCCGTTTGTGTAGGTCTGGATCCAAATGTGATTGACTTACGTATATAGAAAATGATTGATTGCTCCCTTCGGGTGTGACAATGAGGCAGCTTTCAGTGCGAATTGTTGGCAGCCCACTTTCCACAGATTCTTCTAAGGACAGATTTGCCGCTTGCTCAGTGATTTTACTCAGAAGCCACTGTTCAAGTTACTAATTTTCATGCAGAAACCACTTTTAAAAAAATTTGGGTGAGAAGTTATAGAGAGAGAATAGTTGCATGGCATGAATTTCCCTGGGATGGCACGTTCTGCATGGATCCCTAAAAACTGATACCACAGCTGCACAATTTGTCCTTTATAAAAAAAAAAAAAAAAAAAAAAAAAAAAAAAAAATCCATTGAAACAAGTGTTTTTTAAAGCCATTACTGATATTCAGGTCTGTTTCAGAAGAAAACTCAAACCAGTACTTGTAATCAATCTGAACCATCTCGGCGTCCTTCCAACAGTGGGAGTTAAATCATTCGCTGCATGTGGTCATTGGGTTGCACTCATTGAGTCAATGGCATAGAGAAGGAATCTGACTTTCAGTCATTAAATACAGATGGTTGGTTGAGGGGCTGACATTGCCGAAAAGTCCTGATGTAGCAACGGTTTAGGTAGATTCATCCTCCACTTAACCAAACTGGAAGAAGAAATTTCCTGGTCCTGATGCTGAAACGCAACAAAAAATAAACAGGAAATGTTTAATCCGTAGTTCAAAAGAAGAAGAAGAAAAAAGTGTGCAGACCAGCACATTTTCTCTCAGCTTCAGTTCAAATGAAATAAAATTACCTTCAAAACTAAAACCCCCTGGTCCTCCAAAGAATGCCTTGAAAATGTTGTTGGCATCAAAATCTGGTGAGAAAAAAATGCAGAAATCATAAAACGACACACGTCCATCTATTCACCCACAAGACCTCCCACCCCAGGGCGTGCCCCGGTGCTGACCTCCCATGTTCATGCCCTCGTCCTCAAGATCCTGCCCGCTGTCATAGCGAGACTTCTTCTTTGGGTCTGAAAGCACACTGAAGGCCTCACCCACTTCCTTGAACTTCTTCTCTTCTTCCTTCTGCACCTCAGAACTAGCTCCGCTGTGACGATCTAAACGAGGGGGTGGGGCAACATCGAGTTTGTTAATTCTAATGGTTTCATGTGGTTTCATGAAGGTTGTTAATGAGGAGCAGAAACTGGGCACCTGGATGATGTAAAAGTGCCCGCTTGCGGTATGCTTTCTTGATCTCCTCTTCCGTGGCGTTTTTATCAACCCCGAGTACTTTGTAGTAATCTTTCCGCTTGCTTTTCTTCAACTCCAGCTGAGCGGTTTTGAGAAGGTGTTTGTGTTCTAGATGTTGAAGAAATAATTAAGAAAAAAAAATTAACGATTAGGAACATGCATTTGAGAACGAGCAAACCTCCCACTTTGACAGGAGTTTTATTCTGATTTTAAGAGCAGATCTCAGAGATACTGCAACAGAGGGTTGAGCCGTTCATTTCTGTACACGAAGCTCTCCCCAAACTCCCTAAGGTGCACAGAGCATTCATGCTCTCACCTTTTGTCTTTTCTGTCTGGTAAACCTTCTCATAGTCCCTGACTGCCTCTTCATACTGCTCTGTGTCCATGTAGCTGCAACACAGCACGCAAAAGTCTGTTATGGCCACTTAAAAAAATAAAAATACAGCTCAGCTATCATGAACAATCAAAGTTTTAACGTCAAAATTACCATTGTGCTCTTCTTAAATAGGCCTTAATGTAAGTCTCATCCAGTTTAATGGCCTTTGTGCAGTCTTCAATGGCCTGGTCTAGTTTCTTCAGCTTTCAGGGAAAAAAAACAGTGGTGTTATTTGAGGTAAACATGTAAGAGAACATCTAAAAATGTTGTTCTTGAAAACACAACCTAACAAGAAAAAGCATCACTGGAAGCAGGAAGAAACTATACGCCGATTACTCACCTTAGATCCGACGGTGGCTCTATTACAGTACAGCTTGGCATTAGTCTTGATGTTGTTGGGGTCTATTGTTAGTGCTTCAGTGTACAGCTCATAAGCCGCCTCAAAGTTTCCCTCCTTGAACGTCTTGTTTCCTTCTTCTTTCTTGGCTTTTAGTGCTTTGGCATTCTAGGAAGATAACGGGCACAAACGCCTTAAAAATGTGCACCTAATGTAACATACACACACATATACACATGTACACATGAAATTAAATAAAATCTTGCATCGAACCACTCACTCTACATGCGAGGCGAGCCTTATCGTGGTCAGGAGCCATACGCAGAGCCTGGACAAAGAACTGGACGGCCTTATCAATGCAGTCCTCATAATACAGACAGAGACCACGCACGTACAGAGCATCTGCATTAGTCGAGTCCATTCGCAGAATATCACTGTGTAGAAGTAAAAACATGAATATTAATGAGAAATGTGGCTGTTGGAGCCAAATACATGTTTTATTTTATTTTTCATTTTTTTGCAGTGACCCGGATGGCCTTGCTATGAATTCATGCCAAACCTAACTGGTTGCTATGGTTACGCCAACCACCTTTCAACTTCAGGTGGTTGCTATGGTAGCTGATTTGTACCTGGCAGCGATGGAAGCCACGTGTGGGCAATGAGGGGAAGGCAAACGGTTTGACCGCGGCGTGATACGTGAATATGTTTTGCACTGTACAGGTCAACATTCAACATCTTTCCTTTATGAGTGTGACGCATATTCTTGGCTTGATATGCAAATAAATGGATTGGTTTATCCAAAGAGAAACATAACTCGGGACATTGAATTTATGGACATGCACGTGTCAAACGCATGAAAAGCTCATTGCCTCTCGCAGTAGAGCTACAGCGATAGGCTCTACTGTGGTAATGTAACTTCCAGGAATTACTTTATCTCTAAAGACTAAAGTAAATCCTGGGAATGGTCACTTCCTGAAGCACTTAGACACCAACCCAAACATGCAACAATGACTGTGGCTTCAAACTGCAGATCTCTGCTTTCATATTTGTTGTATCCATTTGTCAAACCATATCAAACATACCTCATACTACTTTATTTCCATTTACTGTCTCATTGTAATAGTTTCAAATAATGTCTTGTAAACAGCCAAATCTCTTTCACAGCTCTTACCTTGCCACAGACTGAGCCTCCGAGTATCGCCCCAGCAGGGCTAAACACTCTGCTTTCAGTATCTTGAACTTGTGGCAGGCGGGGGCAGACTCCAAGGCACGGTCCATGCAGAACACAACCTGAAGACAACGGCGGCATTCTCACGGTCCACTTTACTTCACATCGCAAATGTTCCACCACGTAAATGAAAAATCTGCTTACCATCCGAAAGTCTCTCTTCTCGAATCCAATCTCTGCCATTCTCTCATACTCCAAGATAGATTCTGCATTCTTCAGCTGCCAAAGGAATTCGTAGTATTGAGTGACGATGTGCAACCTTGCAGTAGGTACAGAGGAACTACTACTGGCCTCGCCACCGCACTTCTACCTGGTCGGCCCTTACACATCCCACTATGAGGCTTGTCGCACTATTTGCAGAGGCAGGGTCAAAACTCCTTTTAATAGTGGATAATCATACCCACGTTGTCAGATCATGCCCTCTAAATCGGAGGTCAACTCACCTCCTGCTGGGATGCACCGTTATCTGGCTCCAGTTCCAGAACCTTCTGGAAACAGCGTCCGGCAGCCATGGCGTTGCCAAGGGACAGGTGGCACTTGCCCTCTCGCAGATGTCCCTGCAAGTGAAAGGCGTGCAGTTAACTGACCCGCGTGCTAATACCTCTCCAATCACACATGGGTAAAAAAAATGTACAAAAGGGACGAGCGCCAGTTTAAGTTCAGAGGAGCCCTGCACAGCAGACCGCAAGGTAGCCACTGTGAGTGGAAGACGGACTGATATGAAACCGACTTAAAACTTTTATTTCAGTTGTTTGCAGAGTCCTGGACAAAGTAAATTCCAGTGAATTCTAGAGTTTGGCCGTCACTGCTCTGGGTTCTGGCGTTCTTTAGGAGATTTCTGAAACGTTAACAACTCTCTTACTGTCCTTTCAACCCCCCCCACCACCACCAACATGTGTTTTGTTCGTCTTTCCCCTTTGACTTGATAAACTCACGTCGTTTTACCCGATGGCTCCTATATACCCTATGTGCTCATATTATTTTCAACAAGATTTGTGCCACATTTAGAAACCACCGCCCCACATAAGCATGTCACATACATACGTCCTGGTAAGAATTTCCCAGCCTAAGATAATGCGACACTGGGCTACTACATAGGGCTACTACGTGATCGGGAGCTCTACCCAACATTCATGTGCCCCTGCTTGTCCACCTGGCAACTCAAACAGGAAGTTGCAAGACAGTCTTGCATAATTCCTGTGCTTATAAAAACTACACGGTATCTGAGGGTGCATAGATGTAAACACTGTTACCTGCAGGATCTGAGTCTTTCCTACACTAGAATCAATATAACTCTTGTAAAAGATACCAACTAGGCAGTATTTCACTTCAAAATATGATTCTATATACCTCTGAGTGAAAATACTCATCATTTCCTGCTTCTCACCTGAGATTGTCTACCTGAAAGTAACTAAGCAATGCCACATTTAAATGAAAAATTGTCAGTCTGTGTTAAATAAATGTTAAGAACTGTGTCACACTGTTAAATCTGAATTGCTGTGTGTCATCCCCGAATCGTACCTTACCCCATATCCTGGACTGCACTACAGAGGACAGGGACACATCTCACACATGAAACCGGTGAAACAAACATCTATCCAACTTAGTCAGAACTGCGTAAAAGCAGCTCAAAATAACAATTTTAACCTGTAACACTCTGAAATGGCTTGCCAAGCCCAACCCACCTTCACAAAGGTACTGTCTAGTCGTACTGCTTGCTGGGAGTCCTCTAAAGCGTCTCTGTACCGGCACAGCATCATCAGTGTGGCTGCTCGGTTTCCATAGTAACTTGCGTTCTTTGGGCACATATCTGATTAAGAAAAGAAAACATGGCTATTCAATAAATGTTTGTCACACAAACATCAACCCACAAAAGGGAAAGCTGTAAAAAATAAAAATAGTGGAATAGTCACCGATTGCCTTGGTGTAATAGTTGAACGCCTCTGCGTAATCCTTCTTCACGTAAAAGGCATTGCCTTGCTCTTTAAAGCCCTCTGCTTCCCTGCGTAAAAACAAAAACAAACCAGGTTCATTTGGGAGAAAAAGACCAATAAAAACAAGTTGAGCCGCAGAGGGAGCATCACATGTGGTGATTAAGTCCTTGTGTTTGTTTTATTCATCTTTTTTTATATCCTTTTGTTTGTCACGTGTAAAGAAACTGACACGCAGCAGAGAGAGTTAACTAAACATAGAAAGCGCCCAAACAGCAGGTCGGTCCCAAGAAAACACGCAGCTGTGTGCTGAGGCAGAGCCAGGAATGTGACACCAGCTGCGGGCGGCTGCCGTCACGTCTGCTGGACGGCTTTTATGCTTCACGTCACGACCACACAGCGACTCAATGATGTCATTAAGCCGGCTGAAACCGTCACGAGAACACGGCAATCATGCGGAGGCGGGGCTGCCAGCACGGCCAACGTTTGCACTTCTGCTCAAAACACCAGACTTGCAGATGAGAAGACGCGGTGGGGACGAGCCGCGGGCTGAACACGGACACCGACAGCAGCCATGCTATCCACTTAGCTGCCGCTCGCTGGCTTTGAAAAAACGGACGCGGAGATCCACGCGGCAGCGGCTCCACATTACACGTAGGGTTAAAACGCGTGATTCCGTTTCGGGATGTGCCACTGACAGCAACGCTCCCTTCTCCCACACCTCTCTAATTCCTCTTCGCCGAGCAGCTCCATGTCAGGGTCCATGTTCACAGCATCACACTTCTCCGTCGCCATTTTGCCGTCAGGAGGGAGAGGCGGGGACACGTGCTTCCGTTGGTGACGTAGACTGTAAACAGGAAGTCATCCGGAGGTAAGGGACACGGGCTTCAAATCTGCATTAAAAGTGACACATATGGACGCACTCGCTGTTTAAATTGGGTTTTTTTTGTTTGGGAGCTATGTTTTAATTGGATCATTCAGATCTGAATTACGTTAAATACGTAAAACGTGATTTATTGGGTTTTATTTGTCTGAAAGCTAATGCTAAGCTATTTCTTCAGCTATAGCTAGTTTTAAACGTTAACGTTTATTGCTAAAACTTCATTTTATGGTTAATTTTATTTCATGTTTTTTGTCTAGGTGTCCCGTTAGTTCTCTCTGTGCTGTTTATATTAGGTTAATTTTTGTCATTTTGCGACACTTTTAGTTTTTTACTATCTTTCGTGGCCTCTTGAGTCTCAATTTGCTCATCTGGTGTCTCATTTTTAAATTTATCTCCGCTTTATTTTTATGTTGCATTAACATTTTTGTCCCTCTTGTTGTTATTTTTACGCTTCTTTTTGATAGTTTGATTTATGCTTTTCTCTGAAGGAATAAAAAATGTCAAATATTTATAGAAGATCACCTTGACAAGGAGGAACCCTTTTGTTATTATTCATTAACCCATTCATGCAAATAACTTTCACCAAAAGTATCTGTTCATTGTAAGTCATTTAAATTGTGAGTTTAAAATTCATGTGTTCTTTGTTTTTTTTATCCATCACAGTGTCCTGCTGAAGCCTGAGGAATTATCATGGGGAAGAGCTGTAAAGTGGTCGTGTGTGGCCAGTCTGCTGTTGGAAAAACGGCTATATTGGAACAAATACTATATGCCAACCATGTTGCAGGTAGGCCAGTGCCTTTTCTGTATAGACCTTTTTGTAAGAGGTCTATTAAATAAGAAAAATAAGCTACTTTGATAACAGCACATGTCAAACGTGCCTTGATAAATTGTAGACATGATGTCCTAAAACTGTTTTGAATGAGTTTGTTGGAAAATGAGCCGCGTCGTCTTTGTTGTGAGTGATGGAGGGAGTTGCATGGATTTTGCACAATGCAGACGTCCTTTTCCTTGGTGATACAAATGTCCCGAACAGTGGTGGATATGTTTTTGTGAATGTGTTTATTTAGTATTTTAGCATCTCCGACACAGATGGTACTCCTAAAGCAGACCACACCGCAGTACAGGCCATTCACCATCAAAGACTGGTGGAAGATCACAGCATCCTGCTGCACACACTTGAGGATCTGAGATTCCTTAAAAAAATCTTCATTTTTAGAAACTGTGTTCCAACTCTAAAACTTAAAGAAAAACAACTGTCAACCAGGCAGTTCTGACAGCAGGTATTTATGAGAAGGAAATTTGAAGAAGTATCAACATCAGGTGATGAACTGCTAGACATAAGATGGTGAAAAGAGTGAGTATGACTGGGGAAGTTAATGTTTGTTACTGTGAACTCCATCTTTACTGGCCAACTTTTAGATTCCATAGACAGATTCATTGTGTTATGTATTTATAATTAGTCCTTGTATAATTCAATACACAAGCAGGTTCCTTTGCAGCATGGCATGCCATATATGGCCTGTCTTTTCCATCCTTTATTAGGTTCAGAGCCCATGGAGACCCTGGAGGATATCTACATAGGCTCCATAGAAACTGACCGGGGCACACGAGAACAGGTGCGCTTCTACGACACCCGCGGACTCCGGGACGGGATGGAGTTTCCTCGGCATTACTACACTTTTGCTGATGGCTTTGTACTCGTCTACAGCATTGACAGCAAAGAGTCCTTTAAGCGAATGGAGGCCCTCAAGAAAGACATTGATCGTCACAGAGACAAGAAAGAGGTGAGGACTGAATAGTCGTGTGCTTGGTGTAATTGACTTAGTGAGGTGTTGGCAGCCCAAAGTTTGTTCATTTCAATGTTCTTCCTTATTTGATGTCCTTCATGCTTTATAACAGATGTAATGAAGCACACTGTGGCGTTTTGTTATGAACTAACCTGGTCATCCTGACCTCTAGGTTACCATCATTGTGTTGGGTAACAAGTTGGACCGACAGGATGAGCGGAGAATTGACTCTAACTACGCCCAGAACTGGGCAAAGAACGAGAAGGTGCGTCTGTGGGAAGTGTCGGTGGTGGACCGTCGCACACTCATTGAACCGTTCGTCTACCTGGCCAGTAAAATGACCCAACCGCAGAGCAAGTCCACCTTTCCTCTCAGTCGCAATAAGAATAAGGGCAGCGGATCAACTGACAGCTAGATGCTGGACTCAGGAGTCGGGTTTAAAGTGGAGGGAAGAAGTTTGTTAAAGGGAACACTGCTTTACAGGGAAAAAAAACAAAACAATTTTGAAATCAGGAGGGACCGAGACGGAAGAGTTTTTAAATTTTGAGAATATGAAGAAGGTATGATGAGAGGAAAGCCAGGAAAATTATAAAGATATTTATATCAAGCGAGCACTGTTGGTAGCTGTGTGACATTTTTGTTTCAAGATCTGCTGATGTTACAACAGTAAACGTTTATCTGAAATAAAAAAAAATGACATCACCGCTTAGTGAAATCAAATGTGCTGTGTAGAATTATGGTCATATTATTTTACTTATAACATCAGCAGTTGTGTTTGGAACAAAGTATGTTTTAGAACTACAAGTTGCAGTTCATAAAAATCTTATAATCAACATTTTGATGCTGTTCTATCTTTGGACAGCACATAGTTTAAAAAAAATCATAGTCATTGTGCTCATAGTAAAAACAAATGTGGACTTTGCACATTGGGACACTGGCTTGTATTATGTTCAAGAACACTAAACGAGCACACAAACGAATCATTTCATCACACAAATGCTGGATGCTGCACAATGTGAAAGGTGGAGATTTGTTACGTTGTTCAGGTTTGTTGCTGAGGTTTACCGTTTAATGTTGCTGGATGATTGACATTCCTTACCACATAGAGCCTTTAGTGCAGGATGTTCCAGATGTTTGAGGAGTAGATGCTGCTGCGGGATCGGTGTTACTTTTCTGGCTGTTCCACTTCAAAGATATTGATGATAGATTGGGGCATCAACACTGTAATAAACTGGTTACTGCTGTAGTTGGTAAAACCTTAATGTGCATGTCAGTCAACCCCTTAACTGTTTATCCAGCCTGCGTATCAGACATGAGGAGCTTTTGCTTACAGTTTTATTGAAAAGGGGAAACTGGATGATATTATTTTTAATATTTTGCATTTGTGCGATGAATTTCAACTCTTGTGTTTTTTTTTTGTTTGTTTTTTTTTCTTCTTTCTTTTTTGAGCTTTCAGGTTTAAACAGTTATGAAGCTTATTCAGTTTATATTTGTTTGCATTTTTGTAAACGAATTAAAGCTTCTATGTGACTGCAAAATCTGTGGCTGAGTCGAAGTTGATGAACTCATTGCAGAACACGTTTCATTTCATCATGGTACAAGTACGGCCTGGAAACGTCGTACCATTAAACGGTTCAAGTTTAAACAAAGCTGACATCTGTCGCCGCCTTTTGGAAATTCTGAAAGTGTGCTGATTAAGTCTTATTTAAAGATCACACTGCATGATTATGCATATATGATTAACAGTTGGATTATGACAACTCTTAACTGACATGTAAAATAAAAAAAAATGAATAGACAGTTAAATATGCAAAAATGTGTAAATATGGCGTTAAACCTTGTCTAAATTAGTGAGATCTGTGAGGCAGTTCACACTGGCAGATGCTTTAAGTCTTCCTTAGTACCAGTAAATCCTATATAGATTAATTCCTTACACAGAAAAGCTTTTTCTAATATTAACGATTTATTGATATCTGCAGGCAAAGTTACTTCAAATCCTTGATATTCACTGCCCTCTAGTGGTGGCAGTGAGGAGCTGCTTGTATTTACTCAACGTAATAACACGGTGGCACTTCATAATAGTCCAGTTCTGTTCTAGGCTATTAGATATGAAGTTGTAATAAGACATCATGATTCTGCTCTTCTGAAAGATAGATGCCCTTGTCACTGTGGTATTACTGAAAAAACATGCAGTGCTTTTAAATTCATTGGAACAGAACTTGCTAAGGTTGCGTTAATGTATAATTATTTAATGATGATATTTGCTTTTTGTCAAAAGGAGGGTTTACGTTCAGTTTTTTACAGCAAAGTGCACATGTTTTGAATGATTTGTAAAACTATAACTTGATGAAAAATTAGTCATTCAGTTCAAACAGTCGTGCATGTGCATTGTTTTTAAGGACTTTGGGTTCAAACAAAGTACAAATATAGAACATGTGGGTGAAATATTCAGAAAGAGGAATAATCCCTCCTCTGATGTAGTAATGAGTGGAAACACTTCAGTTTAAACAAAGACTTCAAAAGCATCTGTGTTTTACAGATTTGTGAAGTGCAACTCCTGCAAAACTGAGCTGATAAAAATGCAGCTTGTAGTCACTGGAATTAGTTTGGCAAAAAAGATGACTGACAAGGACAGAGACATTTCATCATCATTATGATCTGCTGATTCCAAATGGGGATGTTGAGATAATGAGAATCTCTCGGGTGGAACGTTTTTGAAATTACATTATCCCGCCTCACCTCAGTTTACCCAGAGGGCATCAGCGCCAGTCGTCTCCTCTCACTCATGTTCTTTATAATGACTAAAAGTGGGCCTGTCCACCCATGTTACTTCACTCAAAATGATTTAGTGATTGAATCATATTTGCACAGCAGTGGTCTAGTGGTCCCATCCTGAAGTTCAAACAATGAGACGATTTCATGTCTTTCTCTGTGACGTTTTAGTTGTTTTACTGATTTGGATTCGTGACTCACCTGTATAACTTACGAATGTTCCTGCTCCTTTTGACGGCACTAACCCAAAAGACACATTTCTGCCTGCCAGTGTTATTCATGCTACGAAAAGGCTTCTCCAGTAACACTGAACGGCGTGTGGCTGAGGAGTTTTTTGTCTGGGAAGCAAAAGCAGACTCGAACCCTGGAAGCTGCTGCCCTTACCCTCTTTTTACAGTCACCACCGTGACGAGTCAAACGAACAAAACAATTCCACTCTGCAGCGAACACATGCAGCCTAAATGGCAGAACCACGTCCAGACTTGGAAATATCAGCTGCCCTTCAGCCATCGGTCGTGTCAAATGTTAGTCGTCATGCTGGCGGCTCACGAGCATCTGAGACAGATCATTTGCCCTGAAAGCACAGGGTGAGTCATTCCTAATAAGTCCAGCATGCAGCAGCGTCGTGAACTGAGCAAAAAGTGATTGTGTCTCGTATTTTGCTGTGTGCTTGTGTATTCACTTCATATCGCAAACATGGGTACATAAAAATGTCCCTCACTCATCCACAGAAAGAAAGACATTCTACTTTCAACACGGCTTTAGATGATTATGCGTTTTAAGATAAAAAACAAACTCATTTATTCCTCGGCCCAGTCTGCTCTATCTTCCATCTGTCTCTCAATTATCTGATTGCATTTTCTCTAACAAGTGCAAATTTGCAGCAGCATCATAGTAATGTCGATGCCACCATAATGTACAGGAAGACAGCCTTGTTTTCTCTTTAATCAACCCTTTTTTATGTCAGTAGACTGATTAATCTAAACAGAAATAACTCTGTTGCCTCTTTAAAATAAAAGACTGGTGAAAGCAGTAAGCAATTAGTAATAAAGTAGGTGAATACGTATGATTAAAGGTAGAGTAGGTGAAGATTGGTTTTTTTGTGCAGATACTCACTGAACATAACAAAGAGTGTTCTTGGATTCAAGCTGCATAGAATCTGTTACTCTTCACAAAATTATTTAAAAAAAAAAGAAAAAACAGAGGACAAAAAGGTTTACCCTTAAGTGTCTGCATGCAGTAACCTTGATGATTACATTGCATTTACAGGATAAAGGAGCTTTCTGTAGGAATAACAAATCTGCAAACAGGATTCTGTTGTTTTCTGTCTCACAAATAAATACAGTTTTTTAAAAATCCTCAGGGAGGTATTCGATTGGTCCAAAATTCACCCTGCAGCGTGACAACGAACACAAACATACAGCCAGAGTCAGAAAGAAACATTTCTGTCCTGCAGGAGGCGGTGCGATCAATATCGTGTGACCTGAACATCATTGAGTCAGTCTGTAATTAAAGAAAAAGAGGTAACAAAGAGACAAACAGAGGCAGTCAGTGATCTTGTCTTCCTCCAGTCCTGCAACTCTCTCTATGTTTTACCACAATGTGTACATTTTCTACAACAAATTCACAAGCGATAGGAACATTCTGGAGTTAAAACAACTATAGGTGTATTATTGGATGGCAAGGAGCGTTAGGGACCAAATATGACCCGAATCGAAGCAGTTTTAAGTGAAAATGTGCTTGAAGCAAAACGGAAACTAATGTTAGTACGTGGGGGAAAAGACTTGAAGCCTCTGAGAAATTCAAAACATGTTTTTCCACTTAAGTAACAGTGAGAATAATGTCCCCACAGACAAACCAAGGTCATTTTAACTTTGTAAGTGTGCAGAAAGTGTATTAAAAGGATGAAATGTCCTTTCAGCCTCCACCACGTTGTTAGAATTGCATCTTGTGGTGCAAACTACTGCCAACAGATGCAAAAGGATGAGAGTTTATGGCCTCTGCCTCTAACATTTGCCTGATTTGTTATAAATACAGAAGTACTGTGGAAGTAAAGGTCACGAATTCCCTACACTCATTATCTAATAACAAACCTTCGGTTGTTTTTTAACTCCACAATGTTCCTTGAAGTGGCAACTTCTCCAAAGTGTCTCGCTTGCTTCCCTGCGAAGTACCTGAAAAAAAAAAAGAGTCGAAACAGCCAGAGACTATTTGAACAAGTTTTTCTACTGTTGTTTTTACATAACATTTCTTTTAAGGAAAACGTTTTTGATGCATTATTTCTGAAAGCATTTGTCTGAAACCTTTTCCTACACTTGTGGGCTTCTTTGTGACGTGTCCAGACTGATTCACTATATTTTGATGCATCAACACTTGAATCCAGGAGATGCAGTGATAACAGATTACTAACAACGCATCTTTCTGTTGCTGAAATAACCCTTTTTGAGCTTGGTTAAACAATTTAAACTTTTTCTTTTTTATCGTAATTATATTTTTTCCTAGTTATTGATTAGTATACAGATGAAGCTCTTTTTTTATGAAAGTTTCACTGTGATGTTATTTTGAAAAAGCAGCTATAATCAGTAATGGCAGTTTGTAAGATGAATATTATTAAGCCATGCAATGTTCTTTTCTATATTCACACACACACACACACACACACACACACACACACACACGCACGCACACACACACGCACGCACACACACACACACACACACACACACACACACACACACACACCTGCAGTGTTTATCAGTGGTGACTGACAGCAGCAGGAGAGAAGCGCATCTCCTCCTCCTCAGACAACGTTCAGATAAGATAATGGATCTGGGCTCGAGGATCAATACGGGGGACACGCCAGTGTCGCAGCTTAAGGTCATCACGTCCCTCTGCCAAACGTCTGGCTTTACTAAGTGATGAGGATCTAATGGCTTTCTTTTCATTTGTACAACCGGCGGCGCTGGACTCGATGTGGCTTATCTGCTGCTTCCACAAAGGCTGGGTGGGCATGTCGGACGCAAATTACATCAGTGTGCATTTCAAGGGGCTTCCTTCAAATAAACCAGAAAAACTGGGGACTTAATACACAGCCAATTCAGCTGTAGATATAAGAAACACACGACTGATGTGTAAGTACAGCTTCCGTTTCATGCTCTGCTGTTCAGATTTACATCTTTCTGCAGCTGCTGGAGCCAGTCTGATGTTCTGTGTTGACCATTTGCACACTGTGAAGAAGGCTAGTCTGCATCAAAACCATGTCAGCCTCTCAGGTGTTTCATGGCAACACCTGAAATTCAACAGACCCAAGACTCGGTGGCTTTACTCTCTCTCGCCTCCATTTACTTTCTGCATTGCACTTCAGCTTAACACCTGTCCAGCTGTCACTACCTTCCCCAGAAAAGGCTGGAAATTGCTACGTGTTGGCTGCCACATGAGCTGTGAGGATGGCGCACACTTTCTGAGAAATGAGCAGTCTGAACACACTTGAAATCCAGGAGAAAAGAAACAAAAATGCAGTCTTTGTAAGTGTGAGCACCCCTGTTGTCACTCAGCTGCCTCCCACACCCATACAGTCTCGGGTGCTGCTGTTTTTCTTTAAAAAAAAAAAAAGAAACCTGTGAAACACACAGATGCACAAACACAGATCCTCAGAAATATTTTGTACAAGTTCTAAAAGCTTTATTTTCCAAAATCCATCCATTTTCTTTCTAATGTACAGCACTGTTAGGTATGAACTTTTAGTCGATCCATCCACGCGTACAGTGTTTCCTGCTCGCTAGAGCTATGGAGGGATACCCTGAATGGATGGCCACGCTTGCTTTTGCTCAACCTGTCACCCCTGAGAAGGCCTGGCTAATCTTACTTTAGGATATTGTCTTAAAAGGCCTTGATTTACATCAATAATTCACTTGTTGTCAACAAGGAGGAAGAAAAACTTCACTCAAAAATTTATGTTTTAAAGACTTTGTCTTGAACTTTAAAAAACATGTTGGTAAAACCATGTAAATTAAAAGAAAAACAAAAAGAAGCATTTCCCCCCTATCCCTGTATGACTACAGGGCCAACAATGCGATCAGATACTCTCTTCTATAACAGTTCATAATGATACAGATAACAATAGCAACTCTGGTTAAATCTCTATAGTTACTCTATGATTTTCTACATATAGTTTGTTTTTTCTAGATTCTTTATTTAAAGAAAAATGTTTGCCTACGTCAGAGTTACTGCTGAGCAATAGAAACAAACATACAGTGAAGATTAAAGGCTGGCTGGTTCACTGAGTAGTGTGACTGGGGAGCATCACATAAGTGTGGCGGGGAGACCCGGCGGCTTCGCCAACCCAGAACGGCCCGGGTCCTCAATCAAACGGAAATGCACATAACAGGAGAGGTCTTGTTGAAGCACTAGTACTGGATGGCAGTTACAGGTTTCTCTACGACAGATGGCACTGTTGCATCACGCACAACTGCACACGTTGCACAAATGCATGGGATTTGCTCCGTTACGTTAATTTAAGAGAACATGATTTGGCATGACTTTTGAAAGAAGGATGACGCAGTCGTTCCGAGTCCTTTTTGAGACTTTGCCAGGAGCTCATTTTGGCTTGAGGAAAGGTGAGTGTCCTGCGTGGCAGGGAGGGGTGGGGTGGTGGTGGTGGGGGGGTTAGTCGGATCACGATGCAAAAACAGCAATGTGACAGTTGATGATGCACTTGTCACACTTTCCAAATCAATGGTCTCTCATGTAACAACGTTTTGCTAAGTGGAAGTCACATGAAGGGGGTTCGCAGGAAAAAGTGAAGGGCAATGCCACACAGCGCTGAAGCCCTCTCGACGGCTATAAATAGAACGTCTCAGCCCACAGTCACAACATGTGGAGACTGACCATGAGCATCAAGGATCAAGGGCAGCACCAGGACAACTTATCATTTCATATGACTCTTCACTGGCAGAGCAGAGCTGGCCCGTGGCTGAGTCGGGGTTCATATCACACTGGTACAGGAGTTTACAGTAGACGATATATAAAGCCAGAGATACACCAAAAACACACCATAAACATAATGAATGTATTGCTTTAAATGTGAGGCTTGTCATAAGTATGGATAAACCATAACGTGATCACTCACACCAGATTGTTTTCTTTCCAAAGCAAAAATTTCATCAAAAACTGACATGAGACCGTAAAACATACATCTACAGCAAATTAAAATCTGAACATCAACACAATTTTCATTGCTTTTGTAGGTAAATCAGTTTTAAGGTGCTTTTAATGTGGTTGCCATGGCACTGTGCTTTGTTCCCTCCCACGCTGTGCGTAGTCACTGAAACAGGATGTCAATCAAACTGTGGCTGAGCAGCTTTCCCACCCACGGTAATCCAAACTTTTTTATCTAGTTCTGAAATCCCATCAAGTCTTCAAGTTATCCTTTTGTGTTCTCATTACGTGCATGATTGCGTGCGTCGCGAGGGGCGCCTTCCCTGCTCGTCGACATCTCACACTGAGATAACGACACAGAAAATCAAGGGGGGAGGGAGCTTAGTGATGGCAGTGAGGAGAAGGAAGGGGGGAATAAATGGTAGTCAGGATGGGGAGGAAATTAAGACATTTTGCAGCGGAAGACACTCATGGCTGCAAAATGTCTTCGAAAAACAATGTTCAAGTCGCAGTGGGTGAATGATGCATTGGAGCGAGAAATCGTTCTGAAGACAGATTTATAAGATGAAACAAGTTGACAAGCTGACCTTTAGTGGACCTTAATAAGTGCTAAATCCCGGGGGTTGGGACAAGGCAGGCAAATCTGAGGGGCTGCGACTCTGACTCAGAAACAAAAAAAAAAAAAACATGTTTTAAGAAAGAGTCAGGAGCTCCATGAACAGTATTAAGATCTGGATCTGATGAAGGGCTTTTTTGGGGCATTTCAACGAAAAGACATACCACACATAACAAAGCTGAACTTTTGTCCTTCAGAGGAGGTAACTGTCTAGGGACTTGTTTGGTAATTGCCATATCCAGGATACCATGTGACAGCACACTTTAAGCTTGTTAGCTGAAATCAGTGATCAGCGAGGCTGGCTTGTGCTGCCCTGCAGGTTCTTCTTGGGTTCAGCTGCTTCCATGACCCACAACGATTATTCATCATCTCTCCGTACATATAAGTTAAAAATGTTTTATAAGAGCATCAAGTAAAGGGACCTTATTTTGTGGCAACCACACTAAACATACATCTAGACTTGTCTATATTTGTTCTCTAATAAATTACACAATAATATCCATAATTTAATCCATGTTGACCCATGAAATGGCTATAAATGGCCTCATATCACCAGTCACTGTCTGGAGGCCTTTCCTGCTTTTTAGGTCAGTATAAGAGGAGCAGAAAGAAGGCATGATGGGGGATCTTGGCCTTTATGATCAGAACAGCTCTCAGGTCATCAGGCCTGGCGAGTATCAAGACTTGTGCACTCTGCCCATGTCAAGTCAGGTGGGCTGCATAGTTTTGCATGTGGCCTTTGTTGTGCGGCTCACATTAAAGAAGGATCTTGGATTTTGGTAAAGGGACAAGGGTGGAGCTCAGTTGGGAGGGTGGTTAAGTCCTTAGTAGGGGGAGAAGATGATGGGGGTGTGTGTGGCCCGCAGCGGCCCGGGGGCAGGCCGGAACAGTGCAGGGCCCAGGAATGGGGTCTGGATGAAGGTGGCGGTGCCCACCGGGTGGCGCAGAGCCAGCGGGTTAGTTGCCATGGTGCACAGAGCTGGCGGGGTGAGGGGGCTGGGCAGGAAGCCAGTTGTCAAACTCTTGGTCAGCTGCTTCTGCAAGGCCAGTTTGGTCTGAAGAAGACAGGAGGGGGAACGGTGAGAAGCAAGAGAAAAACAGTTACTGCGCACACATGCATCTGAGCACACACTTAGCTGCAGTACAGTTATATGCAAAACACCTCTGAGCAAATTACATTTACGTCTTCTCAGGATATAAAAACAGCAAAGTATTAATTTGCCAACAGGTGTCCAAACTTGCATATGACTAAATAACAGACTAAATCTGTACGACTAGGTTATGCACACAGCTGTTTTCATCATTTAATTGCAAGATTTAACTCTAGAGCTCTCCGCTGTTAAAAAGATAGGTCTGATCTTTTTAACCAATGATGAAAAGTTTTACTGGCTGGCCATGATATACAGTAGATGCATGGGTATTGGCTGTTTGCAAGCCACAAACTGCTGTTTCTTTGCCACATATTCGTAAATGTCATCATATAATCAGTCCTACATCCATGTCAGCTCATTGAATGTAGCTCTGGCAACAATTCCCCTCTTCCCATGTCCTGCAAAACGCCTGCTTTCATACCGTGTCCGTCTTAATCAGTGTCTTTTGTCACTGACGTCAGGTTGGACCTGCACTAGCCGCCTCAGACTCTCTTATGTATGCATGTGGAAGTGCAGTGGAGTCCAAGAACACTAAACGCTAAACATAAAGGGCTGCAAATGGAAATAAAATACAGATTCAGTATTTATAATTAAGCACAATTTCTGTCTGTGTATCAATGTTAATAAGTTTAACTAACAGAAACACATCTTAATCTGAGTGTAATTCCTCTGTTGCTGTACATCCTGATATGCACCGTAGGAAAAGAGCTGTACTCACAGTAACCACGTTTATGTGCAAAAACCTTGTCTGAACTCTGCTGAGATGCATGCAGTTCTTATCATACTGCACTAAAGCATTTCAGGTACGCACATATGATCAATTCATAGTTTTTGTAATCCGTCGATGAAGCATTACAAGGTAAGATAAAAGTCATTCCTCTGCACAGTTTCTCCTCAAAACAAATGTCTACTCTGTTGTTCTTGGGCCTCAAATACAACAAATTCCAGGCCATTGAAGGATCTGGTTCTTATTTACAGATTGGTGCAGAAAACGTGATCAGACTCGGAGACGTTGTTGTTTTTTGGTTTGTTTTTTTTGTGCAGAACCAGTTTCCAACTCCGTCAACAACACAATCATTGAGTAAAATGTAAAAAAAACAACAAAAAAACAAAAACAAGATCAGAGCTATCCCTTTAACGTACACCGAATCCCTTCATCATCTCCTCTCAGTCATTTGCCCACAGCCAGGCCTAAAGTTCAGCCAGCTCTAGCTCTCTCCCTCCAATCCAACCCCCAGTCTCTTCCTCTCCTTCCACTGACCTGCGAGGAGAGCGAGGTGAGGCTGTACTGGGTGAACGTTTTCTTCATGGCAGACACAGCTACGCCTGCATAGCCACTCCATTTCGCGTTCTGTGGGATGGAGGAGGAAAAAAAGATGGGAAAATTATATATGACAGGAGCAGAGAAGTGATTTATCTGGAGTGCTGATTCAGGCTGCTGTTGTCAGAGCTGGACGACGGGGTAGAGCAGGACTCATTTAGACCCGTCTCAGGGGTCGGGGACTCACTGAGAGAAAAAGCGCACTTAACCTCGATAACAGTCCAGGCACAAAGGCGTGCTGCCTCAGTGGGATATGCTGTAGAAGTATCTAGAAGCAGTGTCAGAAGCTCTGCAAGTTGACAAGCCAGTTAAATGTAATAGTGATAAATTTAAAGCAGTTCCAGCTCCAGGAAAAACGTACATGTCCAAACATATGTACCGTGAGGAAAACAGAATAATGCGTGGCTTGCGTCCTTATGTGTGCCTGTGTAGGCGTGCACGTTTGGGATTTCATCTGTTAGACTTACCGCTAAGCTGGAGTAGGACTGGCTCTTGCTGTGGGGGGTAAACTTGGGTTTGGGTGGTTTGCCGGCCAGCCTGTCCTTGTGCCGTCTGCTATTCATGTGCTGCAGAGACCAGAAAAGGTACTATTAGGAAAGCTAACAAGCATCTGTTGAATCACAGCGGAACAACTTCAGAAGTTGTCTGAATTAATAATGGAACACAGCGAGTATGACCTAAGTGCACAGAAATTACATCCCATTACTTTCCGAGGCTGCTGCACTCCTTCGCTGGCTGCAGCACTTCCAGGCTTTTGTCCTCCCAAGATAGAGGATGTCCATGTAAGACTGATGGGATGCATTAAAGGCTAAAACTACCCAGGTGCCAACACATACCAGCCTATTCTTTATTTCGTCCACACAGAAGCCTGGTCTCGACTTAGAAATAAATTAATGGAAAAAGCATAAAGTAGGTTGTATCTAGAATAAACACAGGAGGCATTATGGATTTCAGTAATGAGCCAAAAAACAAAACAAAAACATCCTCGTGCACTGAACACGTAGTTAAAGCACTGAAAGATATCTGTTTAGGGTTGAAAAATAGCTGCTTGAATGTACTCTGAACTCCCAACCTGCTTTCAACGGCTTCATTCATGTGGCTGTAAATGAAACTGCTGCTTTGATTTAAGCTCTCACACACACTTCTTTCATCAAAGTGATGATAAAATTGTCTCTTGGATTAAGTATAGTCTTTAAAATCCAATCATTCCCATTCATCACTTGAATACACATCACTTTTATACGCTTTAATACAATGCATTACAGATCGATGTGATCTAAGTTGAATATGTAATATCAATCTCCTGACGTCCAAGGTAATTGCCAAGTATCTGCGAGCAGCACTGTTTTCTGATTAATTCTGCCACCACATCACCTCTCTGTGGGGCCGAGGTAATTGTGTGCAACATTTTCTCCACTGCCTGGCATGATTGGACTTGAGTGTTTTACCCCAGAGGCTGAACTTCCCTTCCTTGCCCTTTTAAACAGAATCCTATCACGTTGGCAACACTCTTACTTGGTATGCCTGGACAAATCTGCCGGACTTCCCCAAGTCCCAAATTCCCTCCTCGTCTTTCATTTTGTACACCGTGAGAGCGACGAAAAGTCCCAGACTGTTAATTCCTGCCATTTTAAACTCTTACTCTTCTAACTTTTGAGGTATTTGAGGGCTGGATTGATCCTCATGTTTGTTGTGTGCCCCGTTTGTACAGCGTTTTCCAGGTATTTTTATTAATTTACTCATAGATTTATGAGAGATTCTCTATGACAGGGGACTAAATCTCTGATGAAAATATTACTGCATTGTTATTTACATATGGAGACCAAAACTTTGACAAGACGAATAGAGATGAAAGCTAATATGTACTGACTTTGTCAAAATGAATGCAGTGTGTAAACATTTGCACAATATGCAATATGCAAAAAAAAACAAAAAACCAGATTGCACTCATATGGTATACTACCTCTGAAATATGCAGTCTACTGTGCACTCTGCATCCCACCAGCCACACCATTGTTTCCTTCTTCTCTTCAGGTATAAAAACTGGTTAACGTTCAGCCCTCTGCATTAACTACTCCAATCACTCCGTCTTGTTTGTTCACGGGTCTTTTTAAGTAGGAAGAGCTACCTGTCCCTCACATGTCTCCTGATATTTCTCTCCAAGCCACAGCTTCCACCTGTAGGCTCCAGTTCACCCCAGATGTGTCTACGTATGCCTAATAGGTAAAGATTGATTCGATTGGAGTCTATATGTCAAAAGTCAAGTGTTTTCTTTATTAAAAAAGTCTTCATTGCAAGAGTTGAAAGACTCCTTCCTTGCAAATGTAACAAAAGCAAAATGTTTAGAAACCTTTGTAATTCACCTGGAAATTGTACAAGAATAAAAGACTGCAGTGTTCTGCTGCTTGTGGTCAAAATACATGACTACGAGCCGTGTTATGAAATGTCCCTAGTCAGTAGAGGATCTAAACCTTGCAGAGAACCCCCTACACTCCCTTATCCCATAAATCCCTCAACTAGTTACTTTTATTTTCTTTCCTATTCTATTTACCTTTCTACTAATTTTGTAACACTACTGGTCTGCATATGTGTGTGCATTATAATTTATATTACCTGGCTGAGTTGAGTCTCAGAGTTCACAAAGATCTCACACACTTCACACTGGAAGTTCTTGCTGGGCACCCCAACACTGCCTTTGCTGCCCAGTCGCTTGCTCTTGCAGCCGGCTCGAGCTGCCACCACTTTCCCTCTGCGCCGCGGCAGAACGCTGTGACCTTCCAGCATTAGTTTGTGCTTCGTACCTGGTGAAGAGAGCACACAGCTGACGTGTGATATAGTGTATAAACAGCTTCATCCAATGTTTAACTATGCCAAAAATAAACCACAAATGTGAGAGGAAAGTGTGCCTGTTACGGCCACGCCACAGCCCTACCGCTGTTGTGTGCGTCCATTTGGGAGATGGAGTTGACTGTGACTTTACAAACAGGACAATGGAGGTGAGCCTTGCTCTTCTTGGGGTCTTTATCGTTGTCTGCACGCGGCTCCTCATTTTTGCTGGGCATGTCCACAGCGCTGCCGGACTCATCGGTCGGGCCCATAGTTTCTGTGGCTTCTGCAGCCTCTGGAACCTCTGGGGCGCTGGTGTTCGATGCCGTCTCAAAAAACTGTGAGGACGGGGAAATCTGAGGAGGTGAAAGGGTGACCAGCTCCACAGAGGAAACCTCGGATACTGGCGTCAGCATAACTGAACTTCTGGGACTCTCCTCGAGCTTCGCCTCCTGGATGGTTGGCTCTAGGTCACACTGAAGACCTGTATAAGAAAAAGAGGAATAAAAGAGTCTGGTTTGATTGTTGTTAGTAAGCGTTTATATGTTCAGTCTCTGGTCAGCACAGAAACTGCTGCATGTGAGCTTGAAGCAGTCAGCTCACACCTGCAGAGGAGGAATGCAACTCCTGGTAGATCATTTAAATGTTAGATGTTCTGGTGTGGCTTCTTAAACCAACAAGAGAAAGTAAAATCAGGCATCAGATGATTTTTTTAGGCTGTGGTGAAGCCCACAGGTGCAACAAAGACTGGGGTTCATTGCCAGTTATTGTCAAAGCTTTAATGAGGATGTATTATGGAAAACAAAACAGATAAAAATCTATGAATGAGAGCTTATATGTGGGTATCTGAAGTGACTATCAAATCAAAACTGTGATATAGTTAAACCTGTCTGTTTGTGGTCTGAAAATATGTTATTTAGTGAGTAATTCAGATTTATAGGGTTCTATGACATCACAGATCCACATCAGAGTGGGATTAGGTGGCTTTTACACCACATCACTTTCACTTTGGCCAGACTGCAGACTACATGATTTATTGTCTTGAAACAGGGAGTCACAGAAGTCACAGTGGTGTTCACACTACATGAGTGACTGACAACTTGGAGTCACAGATCACACAACCTGACGACGATTTGACCACCCAGCTGGGCTTAAAATCGTATTTTGTCAACAAAACAGCTGCAAGAATTGAAATGAGACACGGCGCAAAAACAGGATTTGTTAACATAAGAATTACAGAGAAAATGAATGAGCAGCGCAAGCTGCTAGTGCAATGATTTGTTAAAAACACAAAACAAGATTTTGTCTTTTTGTTGAATGTTGTCTTGCTCTCTTATTGACTGGACTCAGATGAGAAGTTGCCTGATTAAGACAAACATTTAATTGAATTAAAACACATGTATAGCTCAAATTCACAAAACTATATCAAGGAACTTTATGCAGAGAGAACTCAAAGTTCAATCCAATTACGTTCCGATTATTTACCAGTTCAGTCTCATTTATTGTAAATCGTGCATAATTCATTTCAAAACGTAATCCACCTCCCAAGGCAATCGTTCTCGACTGGTTGGAGGTTTGAGATGACAGGAAAAAGCAAGAAAAATGATATATACATACAAGAAGAGAATGCATGTGTCATAAATTAATATATTCCATACTATACGCTTTATAAAAAGATAACGCATAATTTTCAAGGTAGAGATGGTGTCATCTCCCAAATGTTAAGTGGGAGCTGATTACACAAGAGAGGAGCCTCGTAACTGAAGGCTTTACCTTGCTACTTTTTGAAATTCTAGAAACCACAATTAAGCCTGCCGTCTGAGAGCAAAGTGCTCTGTTGAGAAGATAAGGAACCACAGGTTTATTAAGATAGGAAGGAGCTAGGCCCCAAAGGGCTTTAAATGTGAGGAGAATAATTTTAAATTCTGTCCTGAATTTATCAGGAATGAAGGGTCAAATCCTGGTCGAAATCAATTCAAGATTCCCTAAAGCAGTTCTAGATACCAGAGTAAAGGCATCCAGTGTCACTAAGCGACTTGACAGTCTATTTCTGGAGTCTGGCAGTCAGCCAGGTCTTCATGTCATTAGGACATGTTTCAGTCCACTCAGCTTACTGGTTTTATCTGACTTTATGGATGGGTATAGCTGAATATCACCTGCATATTTATGAAACTTAAAGCCATGGTGCCTGATAATAGTACTTGACTGAAGCATATATTGTCCATCCATCCATTATCTATACCCGCTTTATCCGTTTCCGGGTCACGGGGGTCTGTCGGAGCCTATCCCGACGCATATCAGGCCAAAGGCAGGGGTACACCCTGGACAGGTCGCCAGTCCATCCAGGGCCACATAGAAAGACAGACAAACATGCACACTCACATTCACACCTAGGGAGAATTTCAGAACGATCAATTAACTTACATGCATGTTTTTGGACTGTGGGAGGAAGCCGGAGTACCCGGAGGGAACCCACGCAAGCACGGGGAGAACATGCAAACTCCACACAGAAAGACCCACCGGGCCGGGAATCGAACCAGGAACCTTCTTGCTGTGAGGCAACAGTGCTAACCACTAAGCCACCGTGCTGCCAGCATATATTGTATGGTATGAAAAGTTTTAGTCTGAGTACAGAACCCTGTGGAACACCACAACCAACTCTGGCATATGCCAGAAAACTCCCCATCCACAATAAACAAACTGGAATGTGTCAAATAAATCAAGATTTAAACCATGCTAAAACAATTCCTTTAATATAAATACCACTTTTAAGCCTTTGTAAAATAACGTTGGCATCAACTGTATAAAATATCAGATATCTGTTAGCCATGGGTCACAGCTGACCCCAATGGAGTGACAACTGGCTGGGATGAGTGCTGGCTTGCCTCTGACCAGTCGGTAAGCTCAGGGCCGAGAAAATCGGTCTTAAAATCGTTTGGCATGAAAGCAGCTTAATCCAGCCTCTCCATTTTGATCTACAACCAGTTGCACATAATTCTACATTTGCTTTACTCCAGGCAAAAGTAGCACAAAGCTGTATGACTGATCTCAAATGAGGTACATACAGGGAGACGGAGCGGAGCTGCATGGTTGAATTCAGCCTCTAAAACCAAAGCAAATAACAGAATTTCATCAACACCTTTGGATACTGTGTATATGGGACGTAGCATGTCTGTTTTATGACTTAATTAAAACATTTCTATAGCTATGTCTTACTGTAATGTATTCAGTTTATATTCTAAGAATTTCTTCCTGAGCAATTGAACCATTTGCTGGAAAAATATCACATATTAAAATATAAAAAATATGTCTTTTGAGCCTAATTCTAAATTTCTATTTGCATAAAATCAACAGAAATGGGACATGTGGAGGCTGTACTGAGCAGCAGTTCATACAACCCCGCACAGACTGGAATCATCTATCCATTACTATCTGTCTTTCAGTAAAAAATTGGATGCCATGTTATGAGTAGCTTAATGGCATTTTCATTTGGTCCAGGGAAGTAAATGCCATCAGCTTCTACCTTCCTTCTTTCTGTCCTCCCTCTCCTTCACTATTCAAATATCAAGTGGATCTGGCGTCTCAGTCAATATAAACAAACCCATTGACTGTAGGGCCCCACCGATAAGTCAGCGGCGTTCCATTACACATCCCCCCCTTCACCCCGTTGCCCTCCTGAGGGAATTGCACACACTTCACCTCAGAGCACTGCACGCTACGTTCACAGAATATCTCCATTTCATTTAGTGAGCTCTCTCTTCATACACACACCTTCAGCCCACCTCAGAGCAACTGTGCTCTATTGATTTTCCTTTTTATGTCTTAGAGTAAATTCATCATTGGAGATAAGGGTCTTCCTTTCTCATTCCGACTCAAGTAAAAGAAACTATATAGCAGCAAGATTAGGCAGTCCCCTCGCTGTAATGAGAGTGACCCTCGAGGGATTTAGAATCCTTTCTGTGGGAGGGACGAGGGTCGGTGTGATCCTGAGTCTATGAGAATAGAGGGCCATCTGAGAAGTCTCTAGTGGGGTGTGATACCGATCAGTGGATTTAGTGGGAAAACATACAGAGGAAGACATGGAAGTTGGTGGAAATCAAAGCGCTAAACATAAAAATTCAGCTCATTCAGTAGAGAATCAGTTTACATGCCCCCATTGAGTTCAGGTGTCTTCATTTTCATCTAATCTCATTTATATCCAGAATCTTCATATATATATATATATATATATATATATATATATATATATATATATTCATCTATGTCTGTCATCTGTCATGTCATGTTTTTGCTTACTTGTTTGTATCTAATACTCTTTTTATGTCTGGTTTTCTTTTTTTAAAGAAATAAAAACAGAACGTGGTAAAACTATTCAGGTTAAGAACAAAATAACATCCCTGAAGGTGAGAAAAAGGTCTATAAACAAGAATTTCATCTGGCTTTGGGAAGATACTTTTGGACAATAGTTTAAAAAAACAAAACAATAAAAGGAAGTACCTCCTCTGGACCTACATTTTGGGATCTTCTCAAGACCAAACCATCAATTTCAAGATGACCCCAGGAAGAGCTATAACACGAGGGACTTTTTGTTGATTACTGCCTCGACTCGCAGTCTTGTCTCCATTCTCTCCTCATCAGTTTGTCCCATTTGCCTTCTGGCCATCTACATGACTGTAGAGACGGCCACCAAAGCTGTCGATACTGTCAAAACCAAGACCAGCATGTTGGCCGTGAGCCCTCTGACAGACACCAGCCAATAAGAGACATCTGGATCAATTCTCTGGAGGCAATCAACAGTTTTATTTTACATGATAGGAATTTAATTTTCTGTCTTCAATAGCCTGGTTAAATCTGGCAGGGTTTAGAGCGTAAACAGATCTGAAGAGATCAAAATTCAGTAGATCGATCTTCTAAGAGGTTTAACCGAAGCCAAACAGCAGATGAATACAAATAGTGGAATCATTATGTGTTTGCCTCCACATTCAGACCCCGAGCGCTCGATTTAGCAGGTGAGCACTGATCTCATGGCGCTTTAGATCATAAACAACTTCCCTGGGGAAAGGCCCTTCCTTTAAATCATCATTACTGTGGTGACGGAAAGAGTCCCTGCAAAGATGGCTTCAACAGTGGAGTCAATCAAAGCCGGTGGTGATTGATGCCTGTCACGACGGACGGTCGCTCTTCGTCTCTTGGCACCAGTCTGGCCCTCTGTTAGACAAGGTTTATGAGAATCGATCGCCTCTTTGTCCATCTGGAAATGCAGCCTCTGCTCATTCCCTTCTCTTTCCTGTATCTATGAATTGTTGTGGAACATGACATGACAGAATATCTATAAAGCCCGATATGTTTGGCTGTAAAAGCTACAGAAGTTATTTGTCAGCAGCCACTATAGTTGAATATGCTCGGAAACTTAGCGTGAAAAAGATTTAGACAAAATATTTCATTGAGGCAAAGGGAAAAAATTGAGATGGTGCTAAAAGCTAATAAGGAACCTTTAATTTTTGGCCTGAACACTTTAAATAATGTAAACCTCTATGAACTTTGTTGTTATATTACAGCAGCACCCTGCTTTCTTTTTCTCCCCTCATGGACATTAAATATGTTTCTGCAGCTTGCCGTGTCGACTAAACTCGAACCATGAATTGTTTTTCTTGGAAGTGTCCCAATAATCCTTCATTAGAGAAGTTAACCTGGTGCTTTATTTTTGAATCGATCTGCCATGTCATTATTGAACTTTGGTATAACTCCTGATGATGTTAAATCACCAGATCAATTATAGATTGGCAATGGGTGACTGTCATAGCTGCAAAGGGTGGACCGATGTCATATTAAATCCGATGGATTAGGAACGAGATATCACTGAAGTTTATATGCGAGTCACGGCAGGTGAGCGAATACCTTTGACCATATAGTGTACACAACCTCCAGCGTGTCCTACGTCTGCCTCAGGGCCGTTTCCCAGTGGGACATGTCCGAAAACAGACAGCAATCATCTTTCTCTGGCCTATGGCTTCATCACAGCCACTGCCAGAGAGTCTATAATACTCATTTGTTTTAAAACTTTACCCTTATCTCACCTTGACTTTCCAAACTTAAACAAGAAAAACATCAGAATGCTTAAAATAGGCATATCTTAAAGACTTAGAGGTCTGTTTATTCAATCTTTATCTTTTAAAATATAAATTTCTCTATAAATGCCAATTAGCAGGAACCTGCTATTTAAAACACCATGAAAACCTTCCAAGAGACCTGCTCATAAGATTACAAGAAAGGAAGTTAAAATCTACATTTGACTGGAAAATACTGGCAACAAGCTTGCTTAATCATGATTTGGGCGTTTGTTGCAGGGAACATTTTACTTGTTGAAATGAACTAATTCTCATGTGCATTTTAAACACGCATGCTGAAGGATTAGGAACCTAAATATCACTGAAAATCTGTGGACAGATCTCAAAAGAATCTCTCAGCATAAGTGAGAATTCAGAGAAAAATAAGCTATTTGACGAAAGAATGAAGATAAACAATCTTTCAGTCAATCACTGAGACATTCTCACCTGAATATAAAAAGTGTTTACATGTTTTCAAGTTTAACAAAGGGATGTTACTAAGTACTGAGGGTGCAAGGTGGCCAACTCCATCGAATCCCTCACATTAACAAGGTGGTGTATGAGCACAAGCTCCTTGCTGTGTCTAAATATGTATTAGTAATTATTTTAATGGTGCTACAGAGGCCACCCTTGTGGGCTCGCAGACAGTCTTTTTGTTCGGAGGCAGACAGTTGACATGCTTGGAGGAACTGTCGTCAGGTTTGTTACTGGTTCCTGGCGGCAGACAACGTGGGCATTGCCTTCAGACTGCTCCTCACCAGCCTTTAGTTTTATGGAAGACATAATTCCCTTTCATAGAGTGTTAATTTGGAGCGCTATTCTATTACAGTTTGGCATTGTGGCACATGCCGGCACTGGCTCGCACTGTTGCATTTCAATTTCACATTAGGCCAATCACACAATTGGGCTTATTAAAGAGCGCTCCTCAGCACAAAATTGCCTTGGAACTACACAATTATTCACAGCATAGAAACTAGCAATGACTTATCTACTTTCTCTCTTCACTGAGCCCCCCCCCTCCTCCTATTTGTTCAACCGTCTTTGCCTCAGTCTTACTCATTCATTTTATCTTATCTTTCATTTTCCTCTCATCATCTTGTTTCGTCTCCGCTGCTTCTTTCCTCTCTCAGTGCCTTTTCACTGGCAGAATATTAAAATTAGACTTGATGAGAGCCTTATCGGACTCCTGGTCTTTTGTCCACTTTCTTCTCTTTGAAGGAGATTCTCAGTGCTCAAGGCAAAATAGTGTGTATACGTGTGACCATGTGTGACCATGTCTGTCTGGGGGGATAAATTCTGTCCCTCTTCTCCAAGTTCCTTCATATCTCTTCTCTGATATTCCGTCTTGCATCCGAGCACATTTGGAAATTCAGCTCAGATAGAGAACATCTTTGGGGCAGGGAGCTCGAAACGTAGAATAAAGGGGGGTAAAACTGCTCTGCCCCTTATTCTTATCCAAAGTGTGGACCCAGACGAGTGAAACATGAGATGGTAATGGGCTCACTTTGCAGTCAAAATGTCAGTGAGGCGATGCATGATCTTGGAGCTCGAGTCGCAGCTGTGCAGGGCGGAAAAGGCAACATTCATTTCTTTGTTAAAAGAAAAGGCACCGCTCTTCTTTTGGAAGTCAGTAAAATGCCTATTTACTCCAACAATGTGGGAACATTTGTAAGATGAGGGCCTTTAATTTCTTTCAATTTTATATTCGAAACCCCACAACACCACTCCCCTCCTTCTGTGCCATTTATTTCATGCTGTATTAACGCATCACTTTATGCCACTGTCCCTTCGTTCTGACTTAAATAGAAAATATTATTGGAAGAAACGGGGAGTCGAGCACTGGAAATCAAGAGGCAAGGGGTTAAAAAAGACCCCAGTGTGGCTCCAATCGATCTCAGCCAGTTTATTTACACAACAGCCCATGCTTTCAGACTTCCCAAAATCCCATTACTTTGGAGCGTTCCATCAATCACAAAGCAAAAAAAAAACAACAAAGGGCCGGGTCACGGAAGTCATGATGAAGACAATGTGAGTAGTAACTGGTGAGGTTTGAATGCACAGCAATACAGAGGGATCAGAGGGTGTGAGGCTGAGGGATAAGATGTACAGAAGATGTAATCTCAAAGTAGGAGGAGTATAATGTCAGTGTGAGAGGAGGACTGATGGCAGTGGAGCAGAAGGAGGAATTATCAAGAAGATGCAGAAGGTTGGAGAAAGATCAGTTACAACGTGCACAGTCTTACTGGTGCCTGTTTTTGTTTGTACTTTATTTCTCTTTTCTCTACACCTACTTGTTCCCTCCGTTAAGCTTGTATCCATAAGTGTTGGAAGAGCTGAATCAGAAGAGGATGTCTTGGTTCTGTCCCGCTCCCGCTCCCGCTCCCGCTCCCGCTCCCGCTCCCGCTCCCGCTCCCGCTCTCGCTCTCTCTCCCTCCCTGTGGACGAGGCCTCCCCAGCTCGTCGCTGCCTGTTCTTCTGGGCCTCTATGGCTTTGAGTTTCCGGGCGTGCTTGTGGCCTTTATAGTGGGCCTCTGCTTGGTTCTGCAGGTGAATGAGAGAAAACCCAGTTAAAAAGAGGATATGGCGAGGAATCAGAGCATTATCTGCTGAAAAGACTGGAGCCCACGTGCAATAAATGCTAAAAATGCATGCCTGAGTATTTGCTCTCTTGCAGCCATCCAGAGGCTGCTAGGAGGAGAGTCTGTTTCCACCTGATAACAGCGCTGGCACACTGGGAGGCCAGAGGTATAATTGCATGTGTAATATGCAACAAGAGAGAGGATTCCATCTCTACAGCTACTCTATTAATGCACACTGTGAGATTCAGCCTGCAAAACGTGAACATGTTTGGCAATACATACTAATCTTACACACATTTGAGCCCTTGTGAGCACACGTGCACTAACCGAATGCAAAACACATTCTGACTGACTGCACTATATTGGTAAACGTGGAAATTTCCCTTCGGATGGATCACAATTTACCCTCAAATTCTCATCATTCTCACTTTTCTCCTTTCAATCTGAGGACAAAGGTCTTGTTATCGGAGCAAGCATGCATTCAGCAGAGAAATCAAGGCACAGATCACGCTGGTCTCCATTGGGTCATTGTTTGTAGGAACAGAAAACGGATCCAGTGGGGGGGAGTAGGGAACATTTTCATTTTCCTACTCTCAGTATTTAAAAAGTGGATGGATTAAGGACAGCGGATTAGTCATGAAGTAGATTTAGTAGATTTTGACATATGACTAATAAGGTTATCTGCAGCTGTCCCACAAAGACAGCAAACTTTCAAAAACGGAAAAGAGTTCCTCAAGAAATAAATCATGCAAATCCTCCGGCATTAAACAACTCGAATAAGGAGACTGGACATTTCTGTGAATGAGTCTTAACTGAGCAAAGAGTACATCCAGAAATGAGATAAGAGACGTTAAAAATCCCTTCCTCATCCCTTTTCAGTCAGAGCAAAGGCCAGTTTCCCAGATTATCTGTGAATCTACAGTATTTAGAGGCCCTTAACCAATTTAAAAAGATTACTGTTTCAGTAATTTTAGGGTTAAGGAACCTGGTTCAGAGCAGTCAGATGGAAACACTAGTCTTCTGAGTACGCTGCGTTAGCCTTGCCCTCTCAGTGACCCTGCTGGGATGTTAGAGTGAAGACCTCAAGACAACGCAGTCGTTAAAAATACGTGAGCACAGTGTTTACTCTGCTGTGCAAAGTTTGAGAAAATAGCCTGATGTGACCAGCTCAGCCTGCAGCTTCCTTCATCTTCTCAATCAAACTCGGCGGAGGCAGATTGACAAGGTGTGAAATTAGCACGGTCTTCAAAACCCAGGTCAGAAAAACTACAGGGAGACATAAGTCTGCTTCAAAATGATGATGTTTAAAGTGGCCATATAATGTTGACTTCTGGAGAGTTGTTTCTAATGTTGGTTTTTAGTGTTAAATTTCCTTGTATGGTCACATAGTCAAGGCAGCGTGCGTTCACAACTTCAGCAGTCATCCTAACAGACGGCGCTGACGACTGTGCAGCAAGGAACGGATAGGTTGATCTGGTAGATCTGAAAGGACTTGTTATTTAGTGTTTTGCTTTTATTTCAGAAATATATCCAGAGTAATGTCTTTTTAGTTGTACGGAACAGTTGTCCAACCACGACTCGGCCAATAATGAAGTGAACAGGTTTTTTTTCATGGCATTTCATCAGATACTGATGAATGAATTTGCAGAAAGACTTGTGCTACAAGCCTCAAGTCTGTGGTGCTTCAAAGCTAGATGTTTGTGAGTCTGAATCACATCTGGAAATAAATTGTTAATGCATCTGCATTTCCCTGATACGCGTGCCAATACAGCCCTGATTGTTGGCAGCTATGCAACTTGTCCACAAAGACAGCAAACTTTAATAAGTAGAAAAGAGATCCTCAAGAAATAAATTATGCAAATCCTCCAGCACTGTGCTGCACAAGTCTTTCTGCAACACAGGAAGTGTTAGAAACGCAGCTTTGATAGCGTGTTCATGCGTTAAAAACGAGTCTGACCACCACCAACGGGACTTCTGCGCCACTAGCTCTGACACTGCAAAACTTCCAAGAATTCGACCAATCAAAAACCACTTGAGCCGACGTGCCTTTCCTTGCATCTCGATTCAGAAATATCGATGGGCTTTTGGTGTATCGCAGGTGCCCCATGAAGCCCAGGCAAACCTGTTTCTGTGCTGCCCTGCTCGTCACCTACACATCTTGCAAATGCATTACGTACATTTCAGAGAACACCGGCACCGAGTGCCCCAGCACATGACACAGCTATTACAGGAAAATAAAGGTGGAATTAAAATTCTGCCTTACTGAACTTATTAAAGACGGAGGTGTTTCCCACTGATAATTTAAATTGATAAAACCGAGGGTGCAGCCATAGTTGCGTTCTTTTGTGTTAACCCATCCATCCACCGGAACCTCCTTTCCTCTGCAGGCTTCCCGGATTATCCTTCCCACTCCAGAGCCAGTGTTTGGTTTGATGGAATGACGGTGCAACAGGGTGGAGGGTTACTTATACTGCCAGTTATAAGGTAGTGAAAACACAACCACTCTTATTTTAAATGTTTTTTTTCCACTAATGCAAACATAGTTATGAATATTATATTGCATTTCCTCCAATAGCTCATCCTAATGTAACCCTCGGAATTTTAATTTGCTCTATGAGTCATTTTTATGACACTAAGCAGCAGAGTAATCTAACTTACCCTTTGAGCATTATGCATAAGGATAACTTTTTTCATAATATCTGAGCATATGAAGGTGTGTGGAAGAGTTGAGAGTATGCATGCTCCTTAAGAGACATACAGTATAAAGCGAGAATCAACCTGACACTCCTCTTTAAATTGGTGTGTGTAGGCAGGCAACAGGATTTGCTTCAGTGTGTGATGAACACATCTGCATCTCCTCCCCCCTCAGCTCCCAGTCTCTGGTGCCTCAGACCTTCTTTGAAGATGAAGTCCAAATAAAAATGTATGCCTGAGTGCGTGTTTGTGTGTTTAACTATGCCCAAACCAGAGATTTCTTAAGGCTTTCTGAACTATTATCTGTTTGTCTTTTATGGGTATGCATGAAATATCATGGGATGTGTGCCTGCATGTCTCCAGGGTGCATGTTTGCATGTGCATGGTTTGTGTGTATAGCGAGCTGCAGCAAAGATGGGAAAAATGGAAAGGGGAGCTGAGAATGCCGCCTCCTGCTGTGGCGGCTGATTGTTTCTGCACTTTGCTGATAAACGGAAGCTCCCCCTGCTGTCTAATCCCTCACACCAAAACAACTCAGACACAAGATTTCAGTGAACGGAAAACAGAGCATCACTTTACAAACATTACAGTTAAAAAAGGCAAGCTTTTTTTTTTTTTTTTTTGAAGGAACACACTTTTGCAAACAGGGACACACTTTCAGTTTTCATGTTTTGCATGTATTCAAAAGACTTTTTCTCTCTTTCATTCAAACAGTACTGGTTGAGTGAATGCAGAAATGATAATAATAATAATAATAACAATGGAAACATGCTTTAAAGCAACATCAGCCCAAATCACTGCTGTTCTCGAAGGGCAGACTCACTTTTCACACAGTGTCAAGCATCATGTCGGTTTCGTCTGTTATCGTTCCACAACCATCCTCCAAAGAAAGATTTCTTACCGTCGAGTTAAAGCGCAGGTGGCAAATGTTGCAGGAGATAATCTGCTTTTTCTTGAGGGGCTGGGGGACACCAAAAGTGTGGTTGATTACTGCCTTCTGGACAGGATCCATCTGAGAGACAGAGACAAATGACCAACACACAAAAAAAAACATTAGTCCTGGAGGACTTCATATTTCAAAGAAAGAGACGAGCAACTTTTCTTCAGATGTGAGGTCGTTTTTTTTTTTTTCATGGCACGATTTAATGTTCAGTGTGACTCTGCTTTCATGATGTCTCACCTAATAAATCAGAAGTCCGCATGAAATCACACTGTCAAAGTGATTTTTACTAAAAGAAATGATTTAAACCCGCAGTCATAAATGAGAAGATGATTTGACTTGAAAATGTTTACACATAATGGAACAGGATTATTTAACAGAATAAATAATATAAATAATTATTTATTCAAACTTAAACAGAACTTATATTGTTGAAATACATATAGAGAATAAATAAATGGAAATATAAATTTGTTGTCAAACTGTTAGAAAGTAGCAGAGAGATGAGTGATGCTTTGGGATGTCGTGTTTGTTTCCTGGCAACAACTGAGCTGATGACATCACACGTAGGTGAAGACTCTTAGCAGATGACGTGGACAGACGGTCACAGTCTGTTAAAAATCAGGTAACAGAGACCCTCCTTCACAGAAATGTGTCCGGGAATACAGCATCTCTGTTAGCAAGCACTGCAGTCGCTCCTCCTTTTGGTGTCTTCTACTTGTTGTAGAGTAATCTGACTACATAAGTTCCTGTGGCCACGTCTTGATGAAAAACACATTGTACTTGATTCCAGACGCTCCCAATATGTCTTCATCAGTCGTCCCACTCCCATTTTATGTGCAAGTGATCTTAAACTCTCCATCACAACTGAGAGCAGGAGTTGTTTAAGTTCTTCCCCTTTTTCATGTCTTTTCTTCAACCTATTTGGCAACCTCTTTACGACCAACACTTTGGAAAGCTAAAGCAGCTGTTTGCATATGTAAGAAAACTTTCCCCCTGTCATGGTTACTCGTCATGGCAGAGGTTGAAAAGTGACAGAACTACCATTAGAACCAGCAAAGCAGCCAAACATCCAAACCTCTGGGGGAAGATTCATGATTCTGTATTTTAAGGAAATAAAAGCCAAAGAAAACCTCAAGAAAAAGACACCCAGCTGTGCCTTTCTACAATAAAATCTGCCATCTGTCCATCCTACGTCAACGGACTCTGTTTTCTTTGTGACATCATCCCTGCACATCAGAAATTACAGAACAGTCATGCCATAGTTTTTATGTGAGGTCTCTTCTTCTTTGATAGGTTCAGTCAGTTTGTGTCTTTTTTATACTCCTATTTTGTATTTGGCTTGTTCACTGTACTCCCTGATTATTTATTTTTATTTTGACGTGTTTCTCTTGTGTGTGGTATTTCTTTTACTTCCTGCGCTGGTCTGTTCTCCTGTTCCTAATACTGTTCCCACCTGTATCCAGGAGCCCCTGATCGGCCCCAAGTATTGTGCATTTATATGTAGTCCTGTCTCCTGTTCTCATCATTATATCCTTTTGTTTTCCTCCAGTCTGTTTACCTGTTTGTTCCACCTGTTTGCCGTCCGTCCAGGGGTTTCTTCTCCTTTGTTTTTCCTAGACATCCCTGTTCAGATTTGATTTCTCATTTCTCAGCCTTTGCAGTGCCTTCAGTAGACAGAGAAGGTTAAGCTTGTGAGGAACTTGGCTGATAAACTGTGACGACACATGTAATCTAGACTCTGAGCGATCCATCTAAACCAGGAAACTGGGATTCACAGGTAAACTGGTGCTCCTGTTAAACATAGCCAAATGATCCAGCTTCCCCATCTTTGTCTACACCTAACTTCTTATTTTCCTACATTTGTTGTGTTAAGAGGCTAACTCCGCCCCCTTAAACCAGCTGCTATGAACACAGTTGTAAAAGTGTTCACATCCTTTCAGAGGGGGTCATTTAATGTCACGCTGGGAAAATGTTAGACTTCACAGAATAACTGAGAACATGACACATGATACGGTAATGTTGGCATCACAAGACACTTCTGCTCTGGGGTTGCTCTGCATGCAACCTGAGGGCATGAAGGGAATATGCTCTTCATATGGTAATCGCCCTGCATCAACATTTAAAGTTAAAACAAAGAAAAGGCATCACGCAGAGACTATGTTTCAGCGAATACTTTTGAAGCACAGATCTGGAACAAACAAAAACTTTACTTTGTGGATTAGAGGTGTACTTTGATGTGAAGGGAATGTCGGAATATCTCAGTCCCTGCCTGCAATGACGACCTTCTGCGGCCCATTTCTGACCATTTCTCACTTTGCCAATTTTTATTTTCCAAGATAATTATTGTTTGTTTTTTCTTCTTTTTTTTACCTGTTTTCACCCCGTTATTTTCTTCTATTTTATTTTAATTTCTGTGGTTGGCACGTTTAATTCCTAAAACAGCTGTTTGTATTAAAACACTGTATATTGCAAAAACATTTTAAATGTCTACTAACATTTAATCATCGGATGGCTTATAGACTGCACCTTTTGATATATTTAAGTGATCTCAAATCCCTGTAAGCTATGACTCTACTCTGAATAAGTAAAATTTCAGTGTTTTTTTTCTTATCTCACATTTTTTTCAATGATCATATTTATGAGAAAAATTACAGGTGATGTATTTTAATCTGAAAAACATCATCTTCTCTGAAATAAAAAAAAAAAAAAGCATTTCATTATATGTAATTATCTCAGTTCACTCCAGACTGCTGTCCTGTTGGTCCTTCTGGAAATAATTGACTTTATTCCACATGTATTTGCCCTTTAATATACAAATTATGATCAAATTTCATGATCCTATTTCTGGTCCAAACACGGTCATCTCTTGTTACAGGAGGACCACGATGGCATTCAGTGAGTGCCGAAGTTAAAATTTCAAATTGGGACTTCACAAACTGGCATTTGAAGTCAGGACTTCTGTGCGCTAAACTTGCATTTTCAAACGCTAATGCCTCCTGGGACCAGAGTGTCAGACAGCAGAGAGCAGCAGAAGCTCCTAACACGCTTCCGACAAGATCAAAACTCGAGTGATGCGGCAACGGCAACCATCTGAGGTACACAAAAAGCCAGCCTGCTCCAGCAGCCAGACGTAAGTTCATTACGGCGATTAAGTTCAGTCTGCTATTCCTAAAGTTATGTTCAAGGGTTAAAAATCGGTGTCATCATGATGTAAAAATAAGTATTTAATTTAGAAAAAAAACTACTTTTGATTAGTAATGTAGTTGTTTTTCTGTCTGAAAATTGTTATCTTCAATAAAAAGAAATGCTCAATACAAATGTTTTTCTTGTCAATTTGTAACAAAAAAAGCTGAGTTTATACTTTTCTGCTCAAGGTAACGTGTAAAAGCTGGCACACAGCTGAATAAATAAAAACAGGAGGGAATAGTTTGTTTTTGGCGACTTTGTCCTCAGAGACTGTTCAGTTTGATCCCATATGCTTAAAGTGAAAACACCAGGACTTCTTTTCTTGGTTCTTCAAGTCCAGGTGCCTTCTGTTCCAAACATTTAACATTACCTTGACCCGGATGACTGAGAGTATACAACAGCATATGTTTAGTACAATATGAGTCACTCACAGTAAAGTGTTTCTGGAAAAGGTCTTAAACAGACTAATACAGTGTTAACTGCCTGTGAAAAGACTGCGGAGAGTCCCAGGATGGCGTGCTATAAACAGCAGAGTGAAAGCCGTGGCTTCGTTATAAGATCCACATTCCACCGTGGCAGCTGGATCCAGTGCGGCACCCTTCAGCGCGGTATCGCATATAACAATCACGTTGGGTATTTTCATTGGCGGGCTCAGGGTCGGGCCGTTCAGGCACTCGGAGTATGGTCAGGGAGAGCTCTGTTCACACCGGCCCGGGCCTGGTGACACGCCGACAGACTCAGCCTCCCGGAGATCAAAGAGTGTTGAAGTATTTTTGACAGGGAAAATGACACACTGCCTCAGATCCTTCGGTACCACATGAAGCTGTGCTATGTGCAGGGCAGCTGGCTCCTCGGCAAAAGTGGAGTCTGTTTACTCCAGAATCCCTTTGGGCCAGGTGTGAGAGGAACTACAGACACACCTGACAAAGCTGGAGCTATGACCTCTCCCTCAAGCTGCCTTCCCTCCCTCACGTTGCTTTATTTTGGCCTCCTCTAGCTGTAGCCCAACCACGGAAACCTAGCTCTTCCTGTTCTGCCCACCTTTGCAGAGCAGGCTACACACAGCCATTTGTTTTAGGAGCTGAAGAATGTGTCCATTGTCCGTCTGCAGCCATCCTGAACGGGCTGCTTTAAATGGGTCTTTTGTCCGAGTCCTTCGCTGTCCCTCGCCATCCAAGTGCGCACAGAACTTATCCTGTGCTGGACGACTGATCCGGTGATGGGGTTTCAGGATAGGCAGAGAGGAGAACATGCACACACAAAGATGAGAGGAGTTTGAGGTGGGGGAGGTTGTAAGAAGGGACACCAGGGGAAATGGAGGATATTTGGTTTGGAGACAGGTGCATTCATCTTCCCCCTGCACACGCCTGGTTCAACGTGAGCCTTATCAGAACTAAGAGAACCTGGGGCTCCCCGTTGAATGGACTTTGTGATTAATGCCACAGCTGCACTGTCAGACTGTGTGTTATGCAGTCTAATCGTCTCCTCCTGGGGCTGAAGCGACACTGATTTGACGTTATTTTCGCACTTATCATAAATTTCTGCATTCTGGTTGCGGTAGATTTCCAAGTCCCACATCCTATTTCCCTTTTGTAGCAGCTTGCTGCATTCATCCTCAACTGCATATTTCTTCTGCAGCTGTGGTTTACTAATATGACTACTGCTGTTTTATCTAAAAAGGAAACATAATGTGCAAAAATAAACCAGTGCTTTAAACAGTGTGGCTGCACAGACATTGGTTTGACAACAGAAATGGCAATTTTACTGACGCAAAACACAGACAGAGCAGTGACCAGAACCCCCAACTCCCCCTCCCTGCTGCACCACTAATATAAATATATAAAGGTAGGACGGCTGTTGACTGTGCTGCCTTTGATGCTACAGTGGCATATACAATCCTCCACAAGACAGTACAGTGGGCGGCAGAACAAATGAATAGACTGAACTTTTCACGTTGGCGACACCCTAGATTTTCATCATACAACAAACGTTTATGTCTCATCCACCCCCTCACACATGCCCTTCACCATTAAGAGCAAACCACATGCCAGCATCCTCCCTCCCCCTTTTCTCTCAGTCTCATCCTACATGTTTTTGCTCACTTTGAAAAGGAAGTGTACGCTGGAGCCAAAGCTTTGGCTTATGCTCCATTTATAGACCATAGAATTGGAGATAGATTTGCAGTGCAACGAAGGGGGCGAAACTAATGCACACACACACACTGAGTGTTAAAACTGGGATCAAAAGAAATCAGAAGGGCCTGTACACACTGACACACAAACGACAATGGGCATAGCGCTGGCAAGGAAAGGATCAAAGACACAGTGTTTTAATTCCAGGCATGCAGGCCATGGAAGCATCAGAGCACTAAGCTGTGTGAAAAGCAAACGGCTTGTTGCTGATGCTCGAAACAAAGTAATAAAGGTCTCAAATGTAGATGCTGACAGCAAGGTGACTATGGCAATACTGTGAGGTGAAAGACAGCTGGAGTAAAGAATATATCCTGCAATTCAAGATCTATTAGAACGTATGCCCTTACATGTTCTTTGTTTTTTTTATACTCTTGTAATCTTTGTGCTGCACTAATTTGTTGCAATGCTTCTGCTCACGTTGTGTCTTTCTAATTTTTTTCCCCCATCACAGCAGTGATCTTTAAAACATTTATTTAACTTTCTTTGAATGCTCTGCTGCAAAAGTGATTTTTAAGGGTAATTCTGGCATTTTTGAGCATCTGTTTTGATGCGTAACTATGACAACAGGATTTTTTTTTTTAAATATGTGAGAGCAGCTGATTGACCTTTCCAAAGCCCAACTAATACCTGAATTAGGAATCCAGATCCAGATGAGATGACAAGTTGAGGCCCCAAAACTTTGCTGGACTATTAGGACCAGGTAAAACGTAATAACTACTAAAGTTAAGCCATGTCTGTTTCAAGCTAGAGGAAAAGAAACTAAAGCCTGATTTATAGATTTATGAAGCAACAATGTACGTAAGCTACAGAGTCATAGTACCTGCTTCAATGTTGACTTTATTCTTGTTTGAGTTGTTCTGTTACTACACCACCCAACACTGGGTGTAAGTGCAGGTTCTTTGAAGCTCCGTCTTGTTTACTTCCTTCATGTAGCTCAGACACAGCAACAGAGCAAATAAAGCATGTATTATGTGAGCTATAGCTGTTAAATATTTGAGCAACAGTAATTTTTACAAACATTGCAGCAATCCATCTTTCTCTTTTCTTGAAAACAACAACAAAGTAGAAGTGGAAAATACAAAGTCGAAAAATGCTATCAAATGGACCAGTCAAGTTTCTTGAGAATCTGCATTGACCTGATTTGTACTAATGTTTGTGGAGAGGTGTGTATCATGCTGCGGTGTAAGATATACGACGAAGGATTGTACGGTACAATGTACATACGCCACCGGTTTGATGATGGGACTCAGACCAAGCTTTAATGCCTCCTTGGAAAATGGTCGCTGTCCAAAGTGCTGAACAAATTCAATGGTGCAACAAGATACCAACCAGTCTGACTGAAACACTTTAACCATAAAGTTGAAAAAAAAAATCAATAAACAGGGGCCCATTACAGCACCTGCACCAAGTTAAACTAAAAAGGGGTATTTGTTGTTGTCAGACAATGGGCAGACAGAGCCGTTAGGAGTAAAGGAGGATAGATTAAAAACGACTTAAAAGCAGATGGTCTAAGCCTGGCTATCTCACTGTAAGGAAGCATCTTTGCACCTGCGATATTGAACTCTTGGCTGTAAGCCTCCATCCAACTTGTCCACCAAGGAAGTTCACCTGTGTTACCTGCTGTTGCTACGTGTGATGTCATCACCTCTGTCCTTGACAGACTACAAACACAACATCATGATACGTTCATAACTTCACCACTGGTCTGGCAGAGGAGGAAGAACTATGGGGTGTAACAAGCTGGCTCACATTAGCATCATCATTTTTATTTCATATGACACCCCCACAGAAACCCTGCCAGTAAGAGATGGAACAATGAAGCATAAATTAGGAAGCATGTGGCTCATAACCCGGATCATTATTCTTAGAAGCAGGACTCCTGCACCTGGTGTGAGGTCAGTTTGTTACTTTCAATTCTCTTAAAAGTTTAAAAGTGTGGAAAGTGCAGCATCACTTATTTTTATCTTCTAAGAGCTCGAAGAAGATAAAAATGTTTCGAAAACAGTATACAGTAATGGAAATAAGTAACTTAATTACATATTCATACTAGAGCTATAATATGATTTACAGGCTGTCTGAGGCTTGGCTGAAAATCTTTAATGGAGCCAAAACATCTTGTGACTTAAAGTCATGTCTTCTTATTTTTCCCTTTCATCTGGCTGGTGGTTTTTGTGATATAGAAACTCACTGTGTTGAAGTTGGGGAAAAGGCTAAGGGGGGAGGATCCATTGAGCCGGAAGGGCAGGAGGTGTTTGAGGTCGAGCTGAGGCTGCAGAGGCCGTCCTGGGACAGGGAGAGAAGCGAGAAGGGGACTTCCTTGGGCCGACGTTCCTGGATAACAAAGAGAGACAGATGTTAGAGGGCACATTAACACGGAGGACGTTTCTGTCTCACAAGGGCGGAACGGCCTGGGTGGCTCCCAGTGCTTAGGAAGACCAGAGGCCCAGTTACATCCAGCTTGCTCCCAGATGACAATGCACAGCTCATGCATGTATGTGTGTGTGTACCCATGGATGGATTTTAATGTTTTTTTTTACAGGCAGACGTTGGGACGTGCATGCGTGTACGGAGGGATGGGCAATTTTACTGGAGACTTAGCAGCTCCAACTGTGCAGGCTTATCCCTCAAAGACACACACCTGCCCCCGATGCGCACACACACACACACACACACACACACACACACACACACACACACACACACACACACACACACACACACACACACACACACACACACACACACACACACACACACATCATTTAATTACTGATTTATTGGTCAAGGAAAGGCGGCTGCATTAGGGGAAGATAGGAGATATCGGATTTCAAATGGACTAGGGATGAAGAGATTTCTAATTTTCCACCTGGCTGCGTTTCAGTGGACCGGTGCGCTCGGTGGTGCGCAGGCACTTATTCCAGTCCCGGGATCAATCATCGGTGTCAGCTGCAGGTCACCGTGGCCACCCCCAAAGTCCACCTACCACTGGAGCGCTCACGCAACATGCTGTGATGTGGTTGTACTGTTGTGTGTGTGAGACAACCACCACAACAGGACGGAAAGCTCTCAGTTACCTCACAAAAACACCAATTTATCAAATAAAAACGAAAAGAACAAAAGCTGGTGCATAAGAGAGAATCACTTGAACCCCTGAACCCATGTTGAAATACTCATGTGTGTGCTTTGTATGAAATGTATTGTCAAAACAGAGTAAAATCACCACAATTTGATGTGTTTTTCCACATTAATTGAGTATTTACTGAAGAAAATAGCTTAATTGTTTAAGGTAATAGAAGAATCATGGCCACGTGTATAAACGTCAACCTCCAGTTTTCAATATAAAGACAAATAAATGACCAGCTTCTACAAGGATTCTTGCCTGGTCAAACTTTCTAAATTAACTGAAAGATTTCAAAGACGTGAAGTTGAAAAAAAACCCAAAACATTTTCAACCATATTTACCTTTTATCTTTCAAGCAGAAGTTCATCAATCCTTACCGGTCACTACTTAGTCAGAAACTCTTTCCCTTTCGCTTCTTTGTCATTTTTCCAGCTGACGGTTTGTAGCTCCATGAGGTTCGTGGACCTTCTTGCCTGCATTGCTCCTTCACAACACTGAAGCTGTTATCCAGGGCTGGTGAGGCTCCCTGACAAGCCTCCACCTAGCTTCTCCTGAGGTTATCCATTATTGATATTGAGCTGTGTTTTGGTTAATAATCTTCTCATAGAGGTCATCCTCTTCATCTTTTTTTTCATGTCTATATTTAGCTTTATTTGCTCTATGATATTTATTCTGTCTTTAAATGTGATCAATAATAGTCCATCTTTAATGTTAGGCCTCTGGAGGAAATCAGGTCATCTTCTACTCAAAATAAATATTCATAATATTGACCAGGGGTCTATTTGCATTTTAGTTTTTGCCTGGTTACATAAACCCACTTTGCACTGACTCTACACACAATACAAACAAAGCCTAGGCTTTAAGAAATAAAAAGTTATTCCAGTCAGGGTGCAGCCCTGACTGCGCGCAAATAATAAACTAACAGAAGCTGTCAAAGTAAAGTACTGCAGTTGCTCTGCAAAATTTTGTGGTGTATTTTTTTCTTGTTTGTTGTGGGATTTCAACAAAGCCTTTTTTTTTTCCTTTTCTTCGAACTGCTGTCAAGATGATGGTATGATGATGATACTGATGTATGGCTCGTGTGAGGTTCATAGCAGAGAGAAAGACAGGAAAATCTGTCAGTACAGGAGGCGATGACTTTCTCCAACTTGGCAGAAGTGCCAGCCGTGACGCAAAAATGTCTGCGTTCATGTGTGTTTAGAGGGTGGGGGACGACTACTCATGCTCCGAGCATATGCTCCACAGTGTCAGGATCAGGCCTGTCTTTGCCATGCGTGGGCTCTCCTCTGCCGTCTGTCTGATACCCGGAGTGAGGCTGCGCGGCACGGATGCAGCCTACAGACACGTGGGCAGCAGCCGGTGGGGGAATCGCTCCCACACACAGTGTGCACTTTCACACGAAACACAAGGAGAAGCCGAGACTTCTCTTGGCAGGGCTATCAGAGGAAAAGGATGGGCTTGCAGGGAGGACAGTTATCAGCTGATAGTGCTTTCCCACCTCTCTGTGGCTCCCTAGGCAGCTTATTAAATCAGGGGCTGGCTGTTTGCCTCTTTGGATGATAACACTGCCTGAATCCAGGCATGTATGACAGAGAGAGGGTGATAGTGTGTGTGCTTGCTTGCATGTACTAAGGGAGTATCATACGCACAGACACAAACACATACAAACAGTACTGCCTACACATCTCTGCAAACAAATAGCTCCCAGGGCGAGGGGGAAGTCAATATAAATGCAGTCGCAAAACACACACACTAACACATGCACACACATACGCACAAATCAAACAAGGTATACTTTTACACTTGGCAAATATTGTGCATGAATCTAATGGGAGTAGAATTTAAATTAAGCTGAAGCACATTCCTTGCATTTCTGTCCAGAGGGTGGATTTGTTATTTCAACCTTCTCCTTCTGGTTGCCTCCTCCCATCATTGCGTGTCATTTCTCACCAATTTAATGTGTGTGTGCTCTTGCACATATGTGGTTATGTGAACATATGCTCTTTCTGACCAGAGTTATGTCTGCATCAAGGATCGGATTTATTTACGCCTCACTTGTGGTCCGGTGTCCAGACAGCCACTGGAGGTTGAGGCAAGACCCGAAACCAAAGGCCCAGCCTCTTCCTCCCTCTCCCGGATGACTTTGCTAATGGATCTGACTGTATCTGCCCTTTCTTCCCCATGCTGGCCTCCTCCTCCTCCTCCTCCTCCATCTCCTCCTCCTCCACCCTTCACAACAACACATTCCTCCCTCTCATGACTCACTGGGTTTGGTTACACAACAGCCACCGTCACATTGCATCTACTCAGACGTGAGCATGTTTGTGAGGTTCAGCTGAGCCGTGGATTTCAGACATTGATTTTTCACTTATTTTCTACATGCTCTTTGCAGAAAATAATGGATTCCAATACACACAAGCAAACAAACTGATCCACCTCTCCACAGATACCCCTGAGTTAGACCTTTAACCCTCAACTTATTTCATTGTAATTCTTATGTCATTACTCCCGTGCTCCTGTTGATTTCTGACAAACTTACTTATTTCCCATCTACTACCCCCCACACCACCACTGCATCCCTGTTTTGCATTCTCCTGCTGCTGAGGAGGAAGGTGAAAAGGGAAGGCTGGGAAAGAGCGAAAACTACATTTCCTTTTGTGATCCAGCATAATATGTGTGAAAGCTGCTCGCAAGTGGGTGACAGCATCTTCTTATCCTCCTGTTTTTATATAATCTCACTCAGGAATAATGTGTTTAAAACAGGTACTGAATCAGGTCAGCCCTTCTCAATCTAAACCCTTGACAAAACTCTTCTGGGTCTTAATTGCAGACTCCCGAGCCTTAAGAACATCATACTGCTGTGAAACCGTAACTGCCATCATGACTTTGGCTGTACTGTTCCTTTTAGGGACACATTCTCTGCTTTCTTTCTTTCTTTTTTTTTTTTTTTTTTGCTATTTCTTTGTACAGACAAATGATTTTGGCATTGGTGGAGTTGGAGCTATTTGTTTGTAAGAATTAATCAGTGATTCCTGCAGATAATTGTGAACCATGCAGCACTTCTTTGACGCTCTGCTGCAGCCGCCTGCTTGGTAACAGCCGGACTGGCAGTAAGACCCTCATCATCACGGCTCTAATCTGGAGCTCAAACAGTTGTTTTCAACATGCTCATCTGACAAAGTAATGGATTCCAACGTACAAAAGCCATCATATGTTATTAAAGAATTAACCAGCGAGCCCTTAAGCCCTTCCACTGTAATTCTTCTGCTGGGCTAATAGCTTTTTCTTTATATGATTTCTTTGGATTCCTGCTGGATGTTAGGAATCTTGCACCACATCTCTGATGCTCAGCTCCAACCACCCGCTGTTAAACAGTTGGACTGTCAGTTAGGCCTTCATCATCAAGCTTCTGATCCGATTATCCAGCTGTGATAATGAGTATCTACACATCTAAACTTAAACGTGTTACACAGAAACTTTTCAGGGAAGCGACTGACCGGTGAAACGACGAGATGTAAATGAAAGTGCAATTTGAGCACAATTACCTGATTCTTTTGTTCTGGTTTCTTTTGTTGGCCAGTGACACATAATAACACCTCTTTTGGTGGCAATTAGCTGAGTCCCCTCATGCGCATTAAGTGATATTAGAGAGTCAAGTCCTGGTATGCACAGTTACGCCAACTTCCTGGCGGACTAGTGTGTTCTGCGGAGTATTTTACACTGTAAGTTTGCCATTTCTTTGAACATCTCCTTTCCAGAGTCTGTGTCTGGGATTAGATCTTCCTGTCAGGCCTCGATTGGGATGGAGTCTACAGAGGATATCAGCTTGTACAATTCTGAAAGGGTCTGTTTTGCTTTGGTTATTTTCATGGCCATTTCAAAGCGCAAAATTACATTATGCTGCTTCATGATGTCTGGATGCACTTCAGTAAGAGAGCAGAGAGTGGCTCTTGGCCACTTAGCTTCTGTTTGATCAGCAGGTGATGTGAAGGTCACTGAGGAAATTATTATAGCATAGACAGAAACATTAACCACAATCACTTTTAATTACATACTGATGCTTTTTACTCCTCTCTATCTCCAGCCATTCTTCCCTCACTTCTCTGCTCCATGTTTTCTTAAAGAGAAAATGACAATCTGTTCACCAGAGTTCATAATTAAATGCGACTTGGCCCATTATGTTAAAATGCAGCTGGGTGAATCATGTCGAAATAATACTTTAAAGCATTATACCAAATACGAACGGCACAGCTGAAAAGAGGCTAAATAAATGAATGGTTTGAGCTGCTTTCCTGTTTAATTTCAACTTTCTGAAAGTCTATATCTGCAAACCTTTCTCCTTATTCAGCACAGAAGTAGAAACCATTCATATTGGCATGCAATTTAATTTCTTCACAAAGAACCCTCTCATTTAACACCCCCACCCTGCTTCCTATCTCTCATTTGCTTTCCTTACCTCCAGCCTCTTAGGTTGTTTATACTTACATTTTTGCTCTTTTGTTTTTTTTCTGGGTCACCCAGCCTCCTGAGCTGGCTGCATTGTTTTGTGTACTAAAGTGTGTGCTGCACATGACAGTTCGTATTTACGATGCATGCACAGTAGGCAGATATAGTGCATGCTATAAATGCGCACAGGGAATATTTGAGCAGAGCCGAGTGCCCACTCGGTGTCAAACAGTCAAGTGTCTGTCATCTTTTTGAACACTAACGAGCTTCTTTTCCTCTTCAGCGTGTGCGTCTGTATGACAGATTAAGAGCTAAACCAGATCTAAAACTCCATATCATGGATATTTCATGCAGAGATACTTGAGTTGGTGGCTAATAAGCTTTCCAAGAATGTTTCCAGGGGATTGGATTTATTCCCAGCGTATCCACTTCCTGTCCATGGCACTATTTTAAGATAATCTTCTCCTTAAAAAAAAAAAATCTCCCATATGAAGTTTTGGCCTTCTTTCTCCTTCTTTTCCATGGATTGCAGAATCTCCCAGGCTGCTCCATGTGGCCTGATTATATGCAAGGCTAAGCACAGTTTGACCTGCGACTGAAAATGGAGCACTCTCAGCAAGGAATATCTCTTCTTTACTATCTTTTCTTAAACATGCAACCTTGGAGGAAACATTCAAAGTCAAAGAGTGAAACGGTTAACTCGCTCTGCTCCCTCACTGTTCTGAGTTTCATACAAAAAAAAAAAAGAATTGGTGCTTCATCAATTACAGCACACAAATTGAAAATATGCACAAATAGCTTTAAATATGCAGGAGTTTTATTTATTTTTGGGAGATATCTTCGAGTCTCTCCATCACAGTCTAACTAATTGATGGTGTATTAATAAAACATTGCCTGACACTGAGTTTTAAAGTGGATCAACATACATGAGTGACATCAGCAGCAACAGACAAATTAAAACTTTATCAATTTAAAAGGTTAGGGCATGTTTAAGGAGTAGAGATTGCGGACAAAAGGTTCATAAGTTGATCTTCTGCATCACAGTTGAAGACTTGAAGTTGAATCCTAACATTGGAAGCATTGTTGGCATGACTGGGAGCAGGTTTGAAAGAACTCCGGAGTTTTACCTGAAACTGAACAGAAGCCTTCAGCAGCGTGTTTGGGGTCTACAGTATTTAACTCAGCGGTGCGTAGTGCAGGACCACGTGGAGATGCGTCTCCTCCTGGGGAGTGTCTATAATGAGTTCTGTCAGGCAAGCAGTGAGCGGTGCGCCGCAACCAAACCCGGCCTGAGCAGAGGCGAGGCCCATCTGTCAAGCAGCGATGATAAGCCTGGAGCCATCCAAAAACAAATTGCTCAGCTTCCCTGCTGCAAAAGCCCTACCGGGCAGATGGCCGCAGGCAGCTGACAGAGATGCTACTGACTCCTAAAGCTACACGGGAAAAAGGAGGAATCAGAATGAAGCATCAAAGACATTTATCTATGCAGATGCTGCCAATGGCCACTTGTCGCTCTGCAGCGGCAGCAGATGTGCAGAGAACTTCAAGAGACGATGAACTCTAGGGAAAAGGGCAAAAACCAGAAAAAACATATTTGTTGGTTCCTTCGCAGCCTAGGAATGATTCATCCATTCTTTTCCTTTGGTTTACAAAAATAACACCAACTGTCAGACCTTTAACATCACTTATAAGTGAGCACTGGGCCTGCACAGTAAAATCGTTCAACAAAATTGCGATCTCAATGAATACCTACACGCAATCTCATTTCAAATCGACAATGATTCTTCCTCATTTTATTTCACAAGCTGCATTGTGAAGAGATGCTCCTATTATCCTCCACATTTCCTCGGTTTCTCAAATGCTCCTCAACTCCAAGAGCTGCATTGTCCTCGCCTTCTCCCTCAACCGATGACAAGGCGCCTTTATGTCATGTGATTCGAGCCTGCCAGCGCTGCAGCAGTGTTGTCAACTCTGTGACTTCTACGCTATGTTTACCAAGTTTTCAGACCTCTGGTGACAAATCTAGCCACTTTTTCAGGTCCTACTGGAGACTTTAATGTGAAACGTATCGTTTTCACTTGTTGCTCAGCGAGCGGCTGGTGCCGCTTTGTGCCGCTCCCTCATAGCAAAGTGCTCTGAAGGTGGCCTTCAGCTCACGTATCAGTAGCTCCCAGCTCCAGTCAGAGCTGGAGCTGGAGATGTTCACCCCTCTCTGTCCTGCAAATGAATTACGCACGCGCGAAGCCCCAGCTGGCTGATCCTGTACTGGCCTGGATTTTAGTCTATGGTACTGGCCCACGGCTACCGAATAATTATTACATTTTTATTTATTCTAAAAAGTTAGTGTCATTGAGACATGAGGTCTCATTTTTAAGAGAGACCTGTTTTCCACAATAATACCATTATTGTCAATAAATAATTAAAAAATATCGCAAAGAAATATGCAATTAAGTTCCTTAATATCAAGAGTTACATACACATCACTATGATATGATATATAAGCAGAAATTCAGTTGGAACAGGAGATTTTAAACATATCCTTCTAATGAATGTAATTATTATAATCATTATTAAATGGTACTGCACTGGCATACAGCCAGGATAAAGAATCAGTGTTGGAACTTTATTTATTAGTGTGATGTTACAATAAATCATTACATTTGTGAAAAATAAAAAGATCATGCCCAGAGAAACGCCATCTCAAAATTGTGATTTTAATTTTTTTCAGAATCGCGCAGCCCTGGTGTGAACAGCAAATCTTTGTACTTTTCCTGGTACGATCACAACAAAGTGGCCTGACGGATTTTTTTTTTTCCTCCGAGAAAGAAGAGGAGCAACATTTTGTTATCAGTGTTGAAAATATGACAAACAACGGAAACGTCTGCCTGAGACCCGACTTGAGCACCCCCATGTTCAAGCGTCACCATCTCACAATGTATAAAAAAAAAAAAGGGAAAGCAAAATGACTTAAAAAAAAAAAACTAATTCAAAGTTGAGCTATATCCACACATGGAAAAACTTGCAGCGAGATTGACAGGAACTCAGATGAGGTTCATTTCCGCAGAAAATTGAGTCATTTGTGTAAGTGGCACTAAGTACAACATCGTTTTTTACATGAATAAATATCAAGCTGGTCAACCAAGCATCACACGGTCGTCATGCTGACTTTGACAACTCATTATAAATTGATTGGATGTGGTGTGTGAGCCTGGACCGGATCTTTAAAGGAGCAGGATGAGACATACAGGAGAAAATAAGCACAACGCAGAGGTTGGTTTCTAATTATATCTCTTCAGCTGATGAGATGAGAGGAAGAGGAGATGAAAACATTTGCCCAGACACAATAATGGCTATGAGGCTTTTGTGGGAAGAGGATGAGGTGTGAAGATGTTATTAAACAGAGTGGAGGGATCTTCTCCTGATGTCCTCAGCCAACCCAGAATCAAAACACTTACAAAACACAAAATCCTTTCACAGTTAGTGATACATGTACATTTTCAGAGAGTGTGAGATTTACAGGTGCTGCAAGCAACAATCTCTCCTTTATTTATGTAAATGAGAATAGAAAACTGCTTGCAGAAAGAACTGTACTGCACATTACTTTCATACTAGTCCATCCATTGTTATGTAAACGCATTTCTGCAAAACAAGTTGTATTTTCGTAAATTGCCTTTCGGAGCACACTTTCTTTGCCATCGAATGGCCTGCTGATCGGCTAAAACCATTCATTTATTTTTAACTTGTTCCTTCTTTTCAGGTTTGGTATAATACATCTAATTTAAATTCTGCTTTCAGGCGTGTGTCTACAGTCAATTAAAACTGTTAATGGAAATGTGTACTGACTATAAAAAGACAACGCTTTCCTGTTCTTTTTAAGTACTAGCTGTAGGGCCATTTTTTTCTTCTTTAACTACTTCACTATTTGAGAAACAGAAATTGAGTTACACAAGGGTTACAGCACAGGGTGTGGAAGAGCTGATACACGGATTGACTCACTCGAAAACGAAGATGGATTAACACAAGAATAAGCAGTTATGGCAAAAGCTCGTAGATAATTTATTTTTTTCTATGTTAAGCACAAAAATCTACAAACATATGTTTAGAAATCCAGTGATTTTAACCAGAATGAGCCCACATAGAGGTAACAGGTTTGCTGAAGGCTGTGCTGACGGTAAAAACCAGGCTGCTTTTTAAAACGTCCTTGTTCTCAATCAGCACCAGCCTCGGGAATTGAACCAGTTAATTTTGCCCAACCTGGGTTGTAATTGTTTCAAATTAGCCTCATGCCTCAGCGTCAGTGCCAGAATAATTGCTCATGAGCAGGAAGATTAATCTACAGAAGCACATCTGCGGGACTTAATTTACAGGTCGCAAAGCCGTGCCTTGTGGAGCCATTACACTCATTTGGTTTCTAGTCCAGTGCAGCATACGCAGCTAAACAGAGGTGACACGATGGTGGGAAAACGCAAGGAAACAAGCAAATATGAGGGGCAAACTGCCCGGTGTTCTCACACAGTCACAAACACACAGATTACAAGCCTTTTTATAGATGCACGCAATGATCGTATCCCAATGTACGGAGGCGTAGGACATGCTGATGTTGATGAACAATTCGCGTCACCCCACTGACCCTCTGTTCCCCAAACTATTTGTCTCATATCATGTCTAAATTCTTGTTAATAAACAAAAGGACTCAGCTCCAGGCGCAGTTAACAAATTCTTACAAAGGAGGAGAAGTGTCATCATGTACCAGACGTCAGCCTCCAACCGGCGGTGGCTGACAAATCAGTAACTGGATTGTGAACCACTTCAAGGCTGAGAGAGGACGGGCCGTTCGACAAGCTGCCTGAAGAAAAACAGCTGCAAGCAGCAAATTGGAAAGCTTTGTGAGAAGCTGCTCTGCCTTTTGTTGTCTCCTTCCTCCTCTCCTCAAAGTGCTGGCATGCAGATGTCTCCTCTCATTCCTCATGCTTAATTATAAAAACAGGAGAATGGCACAAAAGGATGATTTTTATGAGGCACTGAATTGCGGGCGGCACACCCGATCCAGGCAGCTGGCAGGGTTTTAAATAGGACAACGTTACCAAAGCAAAAGATTTAACACCCTGTTCTGCTGAAACAGCCACCCACTTCCTTGTGCTTCCAAACCCTCTCCAACACGATGGGATAACGTAGCTGAGAAACAGTCAATGTGGCCACCGGATTGTGGCGTAATTTTCCCCTCCACTCCTGTTGTAGGGGCCTCCTGCTATGTCGGGGTCCAGAGAGGAGACATGGGAATAAGCAGATAAGGGACTCTTATCAGAGCCTGTGCAGGTGTTTGGTGAAGCAAAGCCATAACAGGATTCCAGAGTAGGAATTGGCCAGCAGGAAAAGAGGGGTGGGGGCGGCGCTGCAGATGGATGGTGGAGGTGAGGGTAGTAGTTGCATGTGTTGTTCTCAGGTGAGCCTGTGGCCTGTGTGCTATAATTGTGAATCCCCTGTGAGTGCAGCGTTGAACCACATCTTGGCCACCTGCTGGTTTGACGATAAGGAGTGAAAACCAATCATTCCAGCTCGCCTGCAGCCTCAACTGATGCCTCTCAACTTTCCACGGTGGTATTTCTCTCTAATATATCTGGACTTTGTCGTAGCTCCTTCTCTGGGCTGATACAGTCGTGGACACAAGAGACATCGAGCTGCAGAAATGTCCCTTTTTTTTTTTCTTTTTACAGTTAACCCTGATATGGTCGCTCTGCTGACTGTCAATCCGGCAAATCAAAAACAAGAAGGAAAAAAATATCCCTTCATCTAACGCCACTACAGGCTGCCATTTTAAACCAACTCTGTCGCCCACAGAGGTCAAGGACACACAGTCAGCTTCTGAGTGAGTCCTCAGACTATCTGGAGAGTGTTTCTCATTAGTGCGATTCCAGCTGAAGATTATACCACGAATCCGCGGACGAATCTTCGCTCGTCACGCAGAGACCATCAGCTGTTGCAGCCGACCAGCACCAAGTCTTGAATTATTCATTTCCTGTTTACAGCAAGCGACAGGTGCGTGACCTCTGTGATGAGCGCACAAGGTGTCTGAGAGAAGTGGTGACAAGGGAAAGAAAGGAGGGGGAAAGGAAGCCTCTGAGGGACAGTGCTGTAGACGAGGAGGAGGGAGGAAATTCACAAGAAACCGCCAATTTGTCAGACTCAGGTGCACAGAGAGGCTGGAGGTTTCATGCTTTTCATTTTAATTCTGCGGTCGGTAGTAAAGGCTTCAGAATTTCACTTGAAGCTGGATAGGAAGTTGTTGAAGCTAAAGTGGGGCCAGAGTTGTAAAGTTAAATGACTGTTTCTCATATGTTATGGAAGATGCGCCTCGAGCTACACTCCAGCTGAGCAGCATTTATTGTAACCTTTCCCTTGGCTTTTAATAACTGGCACAGAAACACCAGAATCATGGATCACTGCGACTTGCAAATAGGTATTCCGTCGCTCATAGCGCTCATAGAGCCAATAAACACCCAGACTGGTGGGTGCAGCTTCAGTTTTCAGTTTCACAGCTGACCCTCATCCCTAAGAAAATGTGAAAGCCGCATCATATATCAGAGAATGTGAGGTCTGCGAACAAAGAAGAGAAGATTACAACTACTGAACACTACAGGATCAAGGTTGTTCAACAGCGATGGCAAAAGGCTTTTGTCATGCACGTCAAAAAAAAAGAATTGTGTATAAGGTGGGATTGCCTGGTGGTGGGAACTGAATATCAGGGATTCTGGTTCACTCATCCTGAACAATGGTCTGTGACACCTCATAGCTGGAGAATAAGCCTTGAATTTTATGCACACACATTGATGTGGACATCTGCATGAACAGACCCTCGCAAGAATGCACGCAAAAACAAACAGACTCCCAGCAAAAGTGATGAATGGGTTTCACCTTCAGGCAACTGGGGGAAAGAGACAGACATTTCTCCCCTTCAGCCAACTTCTGCTTCAGACAAAATAACAAACGGCTGAATGATGTAGTGAGCTGTCCCCTCTGGTTGCAAAGTGGGAATGGAAGCACATCTCTCAGACAGCAGCTACAAATGGCCCATTTCTATAACCATCCTCTCCTGTTCCCTCAGCTGTGCATCCACAGAGACCTTGCCAGATCTCAAAGATAGATTAATCTCGACTGAAAGTTGCTGAAGTGTCCTCAAGCATCAAAGCGTTGCTACTTATCGAGAGAGCACGGTGGACACGATGGAAAGAATAGAAAGAAAGTAAATTGCTGGCCATTTGGGATGGATGGACATCCACAAAGTGGCCAACACTGTAAATTGCACCCCACTAGATTAGGGCATGTGAAATGTTTTCTTCTGCCTGTGCAGTCTGTGGTAAGGTTTGGATTGCTGCTGTTATATCTGCATGAGCATCTACAAAAATGCAGTTTTGGCTCAGATCAGAAACACTTCATCTTGGATGGACATAAATAAACCTGAAATGTGATCGCAGTCCAACCTCTTTAATTCCTCACAGATGATAAATCAGTAGAATTAATAGCTGACTGATCATTTTTGCTGTTATTTTCATGAATGACTTTTGCAAACAAAGTCAATTTGTGATGCAAAAGGGGTTAAGTGAGTTCAAGTATCACACAAAAAGCCATCTTTCTGAGGTGTCAGTTTGTGAAATATCTCTATCAGATATTCCACGGTCAAAATAAATATTATAAGAAGGCGAAAGTGTTTAGAAACAACAGAAACTTGGCCACAAAGCAGAAGACAACGTAAAATCACAGCGCAGGATTTACAACTGCTAAGACACATTGTGTGTAAAAGTTGCCATAATTCTGCTGACTGCATAGCTGCGCAGTTTCAGACTTCCCCAGGCATTAATATATATGCAAACACTTTACTGCAGCACCTTCATGAAATAGGTTTCCAAGGCTGAGCCCAAAGAACTCACGAATCACGGATGTATGAAGAGAAAGCGGCTTCAAAACTGCTCTTCAGAAACCAATGGGTCACGTGACCTAATGCTTCGTCCACAGTTTTTTACAGTCTATGGTAACTAAGCGCCACGTAGATGTGGACACTAAAACTCCATGAAAGCAGTGATTCAGTTTTATGAAAAGTGCTGAGAAGCAATAACAGCAAAAGAGGAGTCCAAAGGTACTCTGGGTGGTTTCTGCCGATACATACAAGAAAGAGCTAGAAAAGCTAGAAGACACAATCCTCCAAATGAAACATTTTACATTAAAATCTCCTTTGTGTTGCTTTAATGCAAACCCAAATGTTACATGTTATTATTCAACATGGGTTGACATGTCAACCCATCTCATCGACAAGAGAGATAAGCGATGCCCGTTTGTTAACAGATGCGCCTAAACTTTTGTGCTTCTTGATGATGGATTGTTAACACGTGAAAAATCCAGCTGCTTCACAATAAAAGACCTGTTTTCATTAGAGGGGGTTCAGGTTAGTTTTTTGGCGCTTCAGTTGTTTATGCGTGTCTCCATTATCAGGAATTGGCTTGAAATGATCATTTTCGATAACCATTACAGGGTCGAAGCGTCTCCCTGATGTGGGTTAGTTATGCGTAGTGGTAAAAAAACTGCAGGGGGGGGGGTTGTGTCGAGTAGGGGCTGATTGGATATGCTGTGGCCTGCAGATTATGGTTTTCAGCCATCTCAATGTCCTTATTAAGAATGAGCCATCTCTTCCTGTTCATTGCGACCACTGTAGTGTCTACAAACAGCAAAAAGAAATGCAGCAACCATCCCAGCTTCTTCAATGGTGATCCCATCATTCCATCTTGTTTTCTCTTCTTTTTCCATTCACTAACATCCTCTTCTTTTATTCATTGATGGTTAGCAAACCATAAAAAGTAGTTTGTTCAGTTAGTAGATCCCGCCGGGTCTGTTATTGTCAATAGAAACATGGTGGCTAAAACAATAAAGGAGGATGTGGTTAAATTCCAGCCTCCGAGGGATTTATTCTGGATCCTGACTAATGGAAACAGTTTATGTAGAGTATGGGTTGGGACAAAATCTTACCAAAGCTCTATCAATCTTAACAACAAAGGGATCAGTCGCGCTCTGCTGGAACTAGAGCATCGTTGACCTTTGCTTGCATGCTTTAACCTCATCTGACTGTGGCCTCAGCTAACCCACTTCACTCTGTCTGCTGCTGTCTACTGAGACAAAGAGGATTACACATAAATCTGGCCTTAACAGCAGGAGAGCCTGCACTCCACAACAACACTCCAGAGAATAGGACTAATCAAGACATCATGAACATCAAACAGGAAACAATTGCCTCTTTTAAAATCTATTTTCCTGAGCGACTGAGAGACAAATGAGCTGATATGGCCATTTGATTGTACTCGGTTACACTTGTGCGTTTTGTATGGCATCACAGAAAGAAAACATAATCATCTCAACAAATTATTAACATTGAGAAGGAAGTGGAAAAATGTAAATATGTTGCAAGCTAATTTATCTACTTTTTCACAAAATATATACTCAACACTTTGGTAACAAGATTGATATTGAAATCATATTTGCACAAGACAAAACTCCCCCATTCACATTGGTGCAAAGTTTATCTCCCAGTTATTGACACAAGCCAAAAGAACCAAGCACCTATGAAATCGCTGAAGGCACAAAGGCGCCTGATGAGGTGACAAACTGGGCTTGATTGTAATAGAGAACAAACAGTGGATTTGATTGCAATAATGAGCAAATGACTTTAACAGGTGGAAGTGTAGCTCGGGAAGTGTACAATTTACAATCCCCCCCTCATTAGCAAGCAAATGAATTCAATCACATCTCTTTGGTAAGCGGCTTGATAAATCCTTGCAAAGTGGTGTCTGGCTGCAACCGCAGCGAGCAGCTTTAATAGGTGCAGAGCTGTTAATGCATTGTTCTCGTTAACTCTGCGCCTGGCATTCCTCTGAGATCAGCCGCAACACAATTGTTGGCCTCAAGCAATCAAACCCAAGTCAATGAGGCTGCACTCCACAGGGAGCAGCAACATGTATTTTTCTCGCACTGGCACCAATAGATTTACACATTTTATTAATATGTCCCCCGGGAGAAAGGGTATGGCATGCTTGTGTTCAAGGCAGAGGGTTGAAGCATTCAGTGGGCAGGACACTGCAAGAAAATGTTAATTTAAGGAGACAAGCTGTGTCTTCCTTTGTCTATACACGAGAGCCAGGGCAGCTCCTCTGCTCCAAAACATCTAAATATTTAGAGATTTTCCTAACCAGATCAAGGAAAAACAAATCCTTCAAATTACATTGGACACAACAGGATGTGACTGTTGAGACTGCAACCACAAAACAATAATCTGTAGGAAATATTCATCAAACATTGGCCTAAATTTTATAAACTGACATGTTTGAAAGCACTGACTTCTGCCTTCAGCCTCCTTGTGAGCTCTCTAAAATTGCTTCCAATGAGGTTGTGACATTTACGGAATCAAAGGCCAATCAATATATTTGTTGTGTAAGAGCCGCCAGCGAAGTATAGCGCTTGGCAACAGCTTATACTGGAAAAAGGAAAAAAAAAAAAAAAGAACAGAGACAAAACTAATCTCTCAGTGACTGGCAACAAATCCACTGTGCAGCCCTAATCAATTTGTTGTACTTCCTCTCCTTCGACACACATATCCATGCAGAAGTAAGGCACTGCAATGATTATCTTGTCCCACTTAATCACATCCTGTCACAGACACCTGCAAGGTTGCAACAGTCTTATGTGATTATGCGTAATCATAGAAATGTCACTTCTGAATGATAAGTGACATGAGGAAAAAAACACGATGCAATGCCTATTTACGCCATATAATTATTAGATCAATCCTTGTATTTAAAAAGAAATATTTATGTAATATATTAAGTCTCAGAATTGTATGAAAGCACATCCACAGAGGACTCACCAAAAAAATCTGTCACACATTATTTTCCATATGCTGTGCAGGCGTATAAAAACACACAAACACCCACGCTGGGTGGGGGGGTGGGGAGCTATCTGCTGTGGATTAAAAGGACATCTCTTATCAGCTTCCTCATAGAGGAGTTGGGAATGAAGGCATTTACTTAAATGAAAGAGGGAGCTTTTGGAGATAAGCCGAGAGAGAGACGAAGCCCTAACTAAGCCTCAGATTGGAACGGGCCAGCAGTGAGAACAGAGAGGACGGGAAAAACAGACACGGAAAGGGTTGATGGACGGATGGATGGACGGATGGATGACAAATTGTAGATGAAGAAGTGATGGGAGGATGATGCAAACTCTTTTTTTTTAGAGATGTTGTGTGAAACCAGATGTTTTAAATTGAGGAGGAGGAGTGTGTGGCCTTTGTCTGCAGTGGAAGTACTTACATAAAGAGCATTTTGAGGATGTGGGTGTGAAAGCTATTGTGCTGACCCCAGTATTTAGTCTGTGCAGGCGTGCATGTGCACATCCACACCTCCTGTTTATCTCTGTGCTCAGCGTTGGCCCTGTCTGCACAGCGAGCTGGCACATCTTCCCCGCTGCGCTGAGCCGTGAGCCGTGCTAGAATAACCCACTTCAAAGAGAGCCATTGTCACACGCTAATGTGGCAAAAGACAGCTAGTGCCATGGAAATCGGCACACACTGAGACTGGATAGTCCCTCTGAGTAGCTGTGAAATAGAGGGGGTGGCGAGGTGGCGCAAGGGGGGAGATGAAGATGAGAGAGTGAGGGGTTTGTTCACAAACACACTGCTGTGCCAACATTAATCATGTAGACTCTCATGAAATCGTTAGAGCTGATCATTTCTCGTCAGCCTCTCCAAAATGGCTCCGCAATGATATAAAAGACGCAAGGAAGCCAGTTTACATCAGTGCAAGCCAACACAAACACACACGGGATACCTTTGTTGTTGGACTGCTGAGCGGCTGCTGAATAGTCTCCATGAGTTCTACCTAGTAATTATACAAAGTAATTATGGTTTTACCTTTAAAAGCATGCACCACATTTATGCTCCTGCAGTGCATTTATATACAGTCATTTACATCCATAAACTCTTTGTGCATTGCAGTCTGATTACACAACATTTTTGTTTTAATCTGCTGACTGCATCCAAGATCAATTTATTCATAGACCATGTTTAGAACAACACGGATGACCAAACCGTCTTGCAATCAGATAAACATTTACACACTAAAATAAACTGCAAAGCTGCAGCAGACAGAGAAAATGTTAAAATAAAAATGTTAAATCTGCAGCCAAACACAAATGCTATTTGTTTGTTTGGGGCTCACGCTCCGCTTGAGTCAAAAGAATGTCAGAAGTCTGATTGGCTTCATGTGAAAAATAAAATGCTCCACATCTTTGAGTCAGCATCAGCAAAAGCTCGATGTTTTAATCTGCAGCCTCCTATCCACGAGGAGCTGGCCGGATGACTGCAGTGCTCGTACAGAGGGTCGGAAGTAAAAAAGATCTGATAAATAAGAAGGTGCCAAGTCATTTAAAACTTTAATAGAAAGCTGTAAAATCTTAAAATCAATTCCGAATCAGACAAGGAGCCAGTGCCAAGACCGGAGTTATCACACTTTTCCTGCCAGTTGGAAGATGAGCTGCTTCTGAGTACTGAGTTGTCTGAATGATTCAAAATCAGTGGAGGTCATCACTCATTATCATTCTTTGAGTGAACAAAAGATCCATCCTGAATATATTTGCATTTCTTTAATTAAATGCATCTCTATTGCAATCATACAAACACAGATAATACTACATTTGCATGTGTATCTCTATCTATCTGTGAAAAAAAACCCAGCAAAAACTTAAACATTGGATCGTATCTCACCCATTTTCTTTTGGCATTTACATTTTATTTTTTAGTTAAAGGAACATTACTGAGTAAAAACGATGTGAATCGAAGAACAGAATATGTGTTGGCAGCAGAAATACAATTAATGTTATCACAGGGGGGCAATGATTCAGAAATGTCTGTCCACAGATACGACGGAGCAGAGAGTCCTCACAGACAAACCCAGGTCCTTCGAACTTTGCATGTGAACATAAAGGGCTGCGTTTTCAGGCATCACCGTCCGGTTGCTGCTATCTTGTTAAAAGTCTGTATAAGCCGACTATCGATGTCCCACAAACTACTGTCAACAGAGTACACGGTCTCTGCTTCTAACACCTTCCTTTTTTCTCATCAGTATATACTGTCCTACCAGTCCAGGTCTGTGGAAGCAGAGGCCTGGAACTCTGCTGTTTGCATCCGACAACCCTGCCAGCCAAACCCATTCACTTCACAAAATTTCTCCCCTGTGAAATGGGTCTGGTACCAGCCACAGCCATTTCCACTGGTACAGATAGTATTAACTGCAGGTAGCTCCTTGGATCAACAAGTTCTACTGCAAAACGCTGACGTTCCTTCTCCACTGGTCGTTATCTTCCTCACACTAGTCTGGTATGTGGACCTGACTACATCACATGCTTCATTTGTCTGATTGGCTGTCCGATGGCGTCCAGAGACAGTTTCTTCTGCACCCGTTAGTACTGCCCCAAGAAGTCAAAGTCAAACCCAGAGGAACCAGACTCTTTCTAAAGAGCAAAGGAATTGGGATGGCGGGCCAGAAGAATGATAAGAAAACTGAAAAAGAATTAACTGCTAATCACTTTGGAAATGACAATCTTTAATTATTTCCATAAAGAGGCAACTCTTCAGTTTTTATTCATATTGCATATTATAGTTTTAATCTTTTGTGTGTGCAACAGCAATTTCAGCACTAAAATGCATAATTTTTCAGTTTGCACTTGTGTATGCGTCTGCATCGAGAAGAATATTTGGGTATTAACTTCCAGCAACTGTAATTAATCTTGAAAGCAGTTGGCTGTGAAGTGCTCATACGATGTTGGCGCAGTACAGGTGGAGGTCAGCAACCCGACGGCCAACAAAGTGCTGGCACAAAGACAGCCGTTATAGCCGGACCACAGCATGTTCTGTTTACACTTCCCACCATTTACACACTAGCTGCACTCTATTATGTGCATTGGACCCGGGGGTATTGCAGATCGGTGACCAGGGCACCGGGGTCTGATGGCTAGAGTTGACTGTAAAATCAATGGCCTGTCTTACTTTCATAGCCGTGAAAGTAAGCCGTGCTTAGAGGGCTATAGAGCAATTAAATAGGCAGTCGTATTTGATGTCGTGCAAATACTCTTGAGACAGACTTAAGAACCATGAGAGAGAATAAAAGAGGTGTTACTCCTTTTTCTTTTCAGTCGCACTTCAGTTATGTCTCTAACCTCTCAGTATTTAGTGCAATTCCTTTAGCTCTATTTTTTCCTTCTTTGTGCTTCTTCTTATTTTCCAGTCTTTTCTGATTAAATGCCTTTAGCTTTGCTTTCACAGTTGCCCACTTCAGCAGAAAACTACCTTATCTGTTGAAGATACAAGTGCACGCACGCACGCACGCACGCACGCACGCACGCACGCACACACACACACACACACACACACACACACACACACACACACACGCACACGCACACGCACACACACACGCACACCGCTGGGAAGCGATGTGCTGCTGTTTCACTTCAAGGCCTCCGTCTTTAGCCTTAGCACCCGGGGAATGAGAGGCGTTGAGATTTTGGTGCAGAGAGCAGCGTGGGACATTTCTCATGTTGTCAGAGCTCCCGCTGAGGCTCACATATGCCTACAGCTCTCAGCATCCAGAAGCCATCACTCCAGCAGGCGGGCCAATCAAACCCACACTGTCACTTCACTGAAATGACTTGAACTGTCACTCACGTACAGGCATTTTCCCTGCAGGGGGGCCCTGGGGCCAGAAAGGGTCACATCCAGTATAAGCCACGTATTCAAAGGCTGGAAGTCCAAAAGCAGACATGTAGTTTGTGCGACAAAAGAAATACAACTGTCCCTTATGAATACCCTGCCCTAAAAACTGTTTGTTTGTGTATCAAGATTTGATAAATATGTGAGGAGGAAGATTAAATGGAAACAGGTCTTATCATTGTCATTGCCATATCCAACCCACTCAACCTGTTTATTATACAAGTATGAAGTTTCACTTATTTTTATAATGGATGACTTTATGATTTCTCTGTGCTGGATTTCTTTCTAAATCCGGCTACAGCTTCGTTTGCTTTCAGAGATGGAGTTTCTTGAGGAGATAAAGAGACAATTCCAGCACCTTCAGGGTAGCGTCAGGCTCTTCTCTGCAATGACACGCCCCTGATTTTAGATTTGCCGTCCGGCGACACTGTTAATTTGCAGTTTGAGTAAACCGTGCAGTCGAACCAGTTCCTCTGACAAGAGGAGTTCTCCTTCTTAGATTTGACACAGCTTGACTGGGCATTTTAAAAGAGTATTTGTTTTTTTTTGTTTAAAGTGGGGTTGTGTTTAAGCACTACATGTCTTACCGGCAGTAGATGGAAATTACAGTGCTCTCGGTTTGGAGAATCGGGATGGATTTTGATGGGCAGCAGTGCTAACAGCTACTCTGAGTGAGGACCATAGAGGAGCCAATTTTCACCATCTAAGCAACTCAAACGTCATAGATATCACGAGTCAGATTAGATTCATGCTTTGTGTTGCTTTTGCAACACAGGCAGTTATCTATTTTCTCACTACATTTACTTTCCTGCAGAAAGCGCATGTAACAGCAATGTGCTGTCAAACGCATCGTGTATCGCAGGGTCACTTGGACAAGCCCGTGTAACTGCTTGAAACAAAAGTAGTAAAAATAAGTGAATTATACATTTTATAACATATATGGTGCTTCTACAATATTTATGCTTGTGCAGTCTACTCATGCATACAGTTGATTTAGAAAACAGCATTCATTAACCTCCTCTCTACAACAGAAAATGGGACCTGGACCTCGTTCACAGTTCCAGTATTTCTACATGTCTTGGACACGGTGTAAGTGCCCATGACGCCACACAGCTGCTCCACAGGACACTGTACTTAACACTGATGCCTGTTAAAGTATGATTTAATGCTGACACTACGATCACAATTAAAATCTCTTGAGGATACTTTTAATGAGCTTCTGATCCTGAAAAACTTTAAAGCCACATCGAGGTGAGGAGAGTGGCGGTAACGATACCTCCACTAATCAGATGGGGGCAGCATATTACAATAAAGTTTATAAGTATGTTCAGGATTGAGTTTATTTGTTGTGTATGCTCAAACACAGTGCACTAGGTATACAGTGTTTTAAATGCTGTTGTTGTGATCATATTGGGAATGATGACCGTCAACATGGCAACTCATTGCCGGGATGTTACTTCCACCTTTTTAATTTTTTTTTTTTTTTGATGAGAGATAAAGCTGCACTGTCTTCTGCTCCAAATATGTGCTGCTATCTTCTTTTGGACTAAAAATGTGACAAACAAGTGTCTCACTACTTCCCACTATATCGTCGGTGGCAACACTGAGGACATGAAGTGTTTTATTTTCCCTATTCGGTTTTCTGACTGTAATGCATCATTTCATGAATTACCAGTGTGATCGCACTCATGCCCTCAAAACAGTAGGTGTTACATGCAGAAGTGCAAAATTTGTAACTCAACCCAGCCCATGTATCAGCCCCTGGCAGTGCAGTTTCCCCTAGGCGGACAAAATGGTATTAAACGTCGTACCGAACCGTCCCCACTCATCGGCATAATGCAGCATTTCGTCTAGGTAATCTTTGTGTTCAACCTGGCTTCATTTTTTTTTAGTTTTTTTAAGACTTTTTGGTTGAGTTTTAAACATAAAATATAAATCTTACATGTAGCAGCTTTAATTCTTGTCCTCCTTAAATGGGGAAGTTGGAGGATACGGTTTTGTGCTAAAAACTGATACCTCATGCACGCAAGTAAAGTTGATAAAATGACAATAACAATGATGGAGACTGTAACACAAAAGATAAGGACCTCATAGTTTGGTGTCTCACACTCATCGGCCACCACGTCATGTCCTCCAGCTCTGAAGACTTTTCTGAAGAGTGAAATTAATGATCAGTGATCACTAAAGGCCAATACATTTTTCAACAACAGTCCGATATTCTTGTTTTCACACAGGAGGATCAAAGACGGCATGCGCTGCATTGTGAATAGAAGATGTGACGCATGCTTCAATACTGGTATTTCATCACAGAATTACTCCTGAAAGCAGTAAGAATGAATGAATGAATGAATGAATGAATGAATGAATGAATGAATGAATGAATGAATGATGATAAATAACAGTGTGAGAGCTTCCATGATCTGAATCAGTTTTGAACTCGCACCTCGCGGACAGATCTCAGCTGGGAAACATAAAACAAAATCAAGATGACTGGTGGAGAGGAGTAGTTCTGGAGTCATAACACATTCCCATTGTTACTCTTACCTGGAGGCAATGGCAGAGTGGCGTATTAAAGTGAAAAAGTGCCACACGCAGACATCGAACACTGCGTACAGGTGGAGTATAACTTCTCACAGTATGAAATGGAGTAAGATGAGGTACAATAAATGTGAAATAATGCTCTACAACTGTCAGTGGCAGCACTAGACATGACAGATTTTATTACACAGATGACACAGTCTGCTAGGAGCTGGAGTAATGAAAAATAAAAAATTCAGTCTTGCTACAGATTTGCCATGTAAGTTGAGGCATTTGTTGAGCTAATAGAGTGGGTTATTTGTCTTTCCTGTGTGTGTTTGTGCATTTGTGTGTATGCGTGAGAAGACAGAGGAGGGCTGAACGGGTGCTGGAGAGCTGCCACCTTCGTCCCTCTGGTCCATGAAGGATGAATGAAAAGACAGGAGGCCTGGGAGATCCATCCATCATTATGTCTCATTGCCTTTGCTTTGACGCACACACGCACACACACACACACACACACTCACGCTCCCATGTGCACTCCGTCAGCCCGGCTAACAGCTGCTTTAACAAATAGATGCAGGCATTTAGTGAAACACACACTTGAGGAAGGGTTTGTTTGCTTTAGAGGCCAGTGGTTTGATGAAGATGTTGATAATGACATGACAAGATCAAACTCAGTCCAACTGATGTGCCTTTTCATTACCCTCCTCATTTACCCCCCCTCCACCTGCACTGCCACCTCAAACAGATGCTCTATTGCTCTATTCTGCTTGGGAACCTTTAAAAGGGTTCAAAGTTGAAGATGGAACCAAGTGGATATAGATATTTCAAAGTAAAGGACTGCGAGAGAGACACGGCTCAGCGTTTGGAAATAAATGACTAATATTTTTAACAAACAGGCCAACTTTTTAAAATAACTTTACCCAATCTTTTTTAATCTCCCCCCAGCTCCACTTTCGGGGGGGTGGCCAGCCTCCACCGAGGGGTCACGGGGCTGTAATCCCAGCCTCATGTAATTACCCCGATGGAGCTCAGGACCCTGTTTAGTGGATATTAACTGTGCTTCCCCTGCACCCCTCCTCCAAAATCTTTGATCCTACTCATAAAAAAAATAAAAAGAGTGGAGGAGGGAAGAATGACAACCGCTCCCAAAGAGAGCATGCCTATAATTAACCTGTCGCCTGCATGGATGGATTGTTGGGACAGTGACAGGCCTATGGATGGACAGTGAAGTGAGACAAAGTCAACCCCACACCACCAAGTCTTCAAGCTTTCTGGAGAGAATACTGAACAGGACCCAAGTCCTGCCTCTCATAAGGCAGCAGCATGAATTATAGCTGCCATCTCACAGTAAAGGCTTGAACTGAGAAGAAGCAGCAACAGCAGCAACAGCAGCAACAGCAGCAACAGCGCTCCCCTGTGACCCAATCAGTTTTTAAGGCGACATAATGGCTGAGGTGAAAACCATAGGGTTTTATTTGATAGAGGAGCAGCCCTTCATGAGCACACTTAAAGGGCAAGAGGAAAAGAAGACAGAATTTCAGCTGAGCAGATCCACTCTGGAGGCTGTGGTTCTGTGGTTCAGCCCGCAGGGGGGATTAGGAGATGGTGTTTGGGAGGAGAAGTAAATATCTGAAGAAATGCTAATGTGGCATCCATTTGCATGAGTCATTTGCCCAAGCACCGAAGCCATTTTAAGAGCACTGAATTTTCAAGTCACCACACAATCCCACTTCTGGCGACATCCATCATATCCAGAGGTCTGTTAAGTCTGTGACTCTGAGTGTGCAACCACTGCACCCAAGCCAGTAAACAGGACCATCAGCATCATTCCTTTAAATCTTAAAAATCTCATATTTACATTCTCCAATGTTTTTGTTTTTAGGACTACAACCTCTATAAGTATTTAGGAGCAGTTTAAGCAGAAGAAGGTAAAGATGACTTGAATCAGTGTTTCAGGTGAAGCACATGAGCCCACAGAGCAGGTCCATTAGCTCAGTCCACACAAAAGAGCACCTTCATTCTCTCACATCAGCACAGATAACACTGAGTTAATTATGCAAATGAGGTGGAGAATGTCCCTGTGGAGAATTATGAGCATTTTTTGTAAGACTTTTAATTGCTTTGAAACCACTACTTTAATGAAAAAGATGAGGTGATACATTTTATTATCAAAATCAAATGAATATTTAATTGACAAAAGCAACTTTGAAAAATACATCCATTAATTTTCTATTATTTAATTTTTTTTTATTGTATTAAGAATTTCCGAATACTACAAAATAAAATCAGTGATCAAAGCTTCAAATAATTAGACAAGTAGTATAAATATTTTGGTACCTTTGAAAATCTTCCTGCACAATTATGTTAAAGGTTAGGTTGAACGATTTTAAAATGCTGCTGAGAAGTGGTGGGGATTCAGCGAGCCCGGTTTTATAGAGCACATTTGGTTTGAGGTTTTTTATTTCAACAGATAAAAGTGGCTTATTCTTCTGTGGAGGTGCACTTCGTTTGTCCGATGATGGAACCAAGTTCCTGCATTGGATTGAGAGCGATCAGGAGGTCCTGGTGTCAGTAACTCCGCACCAGCGCGCTACAGTGCGCACGCTTGGTTTGAGTAGATGAATGTAGAGCCTCATAAAACTTACTCTGATGCAGTGGCCCAGACAAGTCCATGCTGATGAGACCGTTTTGGCACGGGTGCTCGCACTGATAGGCCAAATGAAAACATAAAAGCGACACTTTGACTGATCATCTTACGACTTCGATGAGCTAAAACCCTGTAGTTTTTCATTCATGTTTAAACGTATTTGATCCCGCTTGACCGCTGCTCCCTTCATTCGTTTTCAGAGATTTGACCCAGGGACTGCGCACTTCAGCAGTCACGCTACAACAGCCAAACGCTCGGGTGCTGAAGGTGTTCAACACTTACCGATCAGCATCGTGCTTCCAGGACCGTATTCCGAGTGTTTCCAGCTCAGCGCGCCACTTGGTGTAAAATCGGTAAAGATTTTTTTGTACACTTTTATTCCCTGGAGAGAGGACGTGCTCGCGCGCAGGTGAGACCTGAAGAAGTACCGTAGTTATTACGAGCCTCCAAAATGTGCCGGAGCCGATTCTCGGTGACCTCTTCCTCCCTCTCGTCTTTGAAATGACAGCTTTTTCTTTCCGATACTGTATCCCTCTCTCCCGCGTATTTGGTGACCAATTCCCGAGAAATATCAGATCCCACTGATGCGCCTTCTCTTCAGTTAAAATCCCGCATCTCTTTCCGCCGCTCCGCTTGGCTTGGAGGAGGCGAGGAACGGGGCTGTTGGAGGGGAGCTGAGCGTAATCGCCTGTTCCTTCTCTCTCTTTGCTCTCTCTAGCTCTCCCCGAGTCTCCTTGTCATCCATGCCTCCCTGTCCTACCTCTTTCTCTCTCCTCCTCTCTGTTAACTTGACAGAACCGCACATAAGGGGGAGTACGCAGCTCCCCCCTCCCAGTCCTCACACCTCCACAACTTGGCAACACAAGAACCCTCTTGTCAAACTTTCTGCCTCACAGGTCAGGGCTGCGCAGCATATATGTTTCAGACATACATTGACTACTATTCATGCTGCTGCCGCGGAAGGGCAGATTTGGAAAAAACAGTTTGCATCAAGAAGCAATTAATGAACAGCGGTGCTGTGACAGAAGTACGGAAGATAAATGGAGAAAAAATAGTGTTTTCTGAGACAGCTTCCATTTGTGCTCATAAAACAGGCCATCTGTGTGTGCTTCTCAAAGCAGCTGCCTTGTGTGCACGGCAGTGTGTGAATGAGAGTGACAGCAAGTATTGGTTTCTCACAAACATCTCTCCTCCTTTGAGTCTTTTCTTGTCGATGCATCTTTCGGTGAAGCTGACACATATTCTGGCGTTTGGATTGGCTTGTGAGAGCAGAGAGGCTGCTAGTTTTAAAACTCCTGTTTGCTCAAACAGTGTGAGGATATAGATTGTGGGTTGAAGAGCCTTGGTGCAATGCTAAGCTGTTCTGGAGCCACGCCAAAGCACATCTCCCAGGGTGCTATCAGGAACTTAATTACAGCATTAAACTGCTCCCTCTCTGCCTCGCAATTCGCTTCCACTTCTTTCCCCTTTTCTCCCCGTTCCAGCCTTCTCTCTCCGTCTGCTGACCCCTCCTCTCCAGAAACTGTGTATCTATCTACATTTGTGGCCCATACACTACATTTGCTGGTTTTGCGGAAACGCCTGCTGGGGCTGCTGTGTTCATGTAATCATTCGGCGTGAAAGGCCTCCACATATATTTCAGCTCTCTCTGATTGGCAATCGGAAAAGCAATAAAACGCACATCACCTGTCTCTGTTGAGCATCTAAAGGGTCTAATTTCACACTAGGAAACAGCTAATCTATGCTCTTTATCTGCTGGTTTGTTATCATGCAGTTCAGAGTGCTGTAACACAGCAAGTGTGAAAGCGGAGGATGGCAGCAGCGAGGGTATGCAGTGATCGGGTTGCTGATGGAGAGCTCCCATTTAAACAAGAAATATTGCCCCTGACAGAGTGTTATGTGGGGTGTGAGCTGCCTTTCTCCTCAGATCCAGGTTTCTGTTTGTCGCCATTCACAGTGGCAGCAGTGGACCTGAACTCTCCCAGGAGGCAGCGTGGAGGACACAGGGCAGCTGGGCTGTCCTGCTGCCTCATGCCAACCGGCAGCCTGCGGGCTGGCATGTCAGAGCCGGGGCTAATTAGAAACATGGGAATGGCTCCAAGCTTGACATCAGTCAGCCTCAGCCAAGATGATTTGTTCTGGCCTATTTGCTCTGTATGTTGAAAAAAATTGATAAAGAATACGTGGTTATACCACAGGAAAGGTCTGTGCTCCTACTGTTAAACTATATGAATATGCATTTTGCAGTAATATGCTGCAAAAGTAGTCTCTTTACAGCAGAACAAAATACTCCCTTAATCACACACTTTATTAACACTTTTAATAAATAAATCACAGGTGTGATTAAGCATTATGAACTGCCTAGACTGTGCTTCATACATTGTGTGAAAAACATTCTGTGCTTTCTGAGCTGCACTCAGGTACGCATGATGTCGCATTTGCTGTATCCAGGCAGGAGATTAACACAAAGCTGTGCAACAGCGTTTCAGAAAAGGCGTTGCTCTGAAGGGGAAGGTGGAGTTGAGTCGAGTGTTCGACTCGAACCCCCTAAAACCAGCTGCTGTGAAAACAGCTGCAAATGCGGGGTATCTGAAATGTCATTTAGAGTCCATTATCAGGCTTTCCCTGTATTTAAAAGAGTCAAAATTCACTTAAACTGTACAGATGCACAATTGATTAAGTAGCAAATAAACACTTTGAAAGAGCTGGAATACATTTAGGTCCCACAATTTGCTTATCAAAGTGATCTTCTCCATCAGGACATCGGTCCTCTGAAATCCAAGTGCAGACCAACCCAGCCCATGTGGCGGCAGCCCTGCCTCCTTTGAATACAGTGAATTCAACTAGAAACACCCCAGATTTCTCGCGATGTGGCACATGACTGGCAGTGATGTGCCTGATTGGTTGAGGAAGCAGACTGAGTAGGGAGCAGAGGGAGCAGAGGGAGGTGGACGCCAAACAGGCTGCTCACACAGCAACCATAAAATAGAGGCTTTATAATCTAGACTAGATAAAAAATAAAATAAAAAAACAGCATTTAATATGGTGCTTGTTCAATATGAATATTAATTACTCTTAAATAATAAAAAACAACTCACAGCCTAACTGAGCGAGTGGTACCCATGAACACAGGCTTACAGTCCTCATGTAGTCGAGTCCCAGCCCTCTGCTGCGTGTCTTTAATCATTTTCTACGCACTTTTAGACTACATCTGTAGCCAATTTCTGGCAGAGTTACCATGGTTACAACTTTAAACACTGTAGTCATCTCTCACGAGTTGGTGTAAAAGACACAATTAATGTCTCGGTGCTCTGCAGAAATTCAGCACATGTAGTGCTGAGTTTAAAGATTCTGCTCTTCAAAAAGAGGACAGCTGATGATCTGTCGTTGGAACATTTCATTTAAAAATTGATGTAGTTTATTTAGTTATGACACACTAAGTCTTCTTAGTTGCTCTGTGTTGCGTTAAAAACACCCGCTGGAAATAAAGTTTTTAATTCTGCATTTCATTTGCCTGGAGTCCTAGTCGTACAACATGAACCTTTTAACTTTTAGTTGTGCTACCGGTGGAGTAAAATTTGGTGTTTTTGGCTTGACAGACTGTGACAAGACTCACAAAAAGAAAAAAAAAATATATCAAAACTGGTAAAAATTGGTCTGGTGTAGAAAGTCACATTCAGGTGTTGATGCAGAACTCGACCTCCTACTGAAGGTAACTTCATTGGAATGAAAATTAGGAGACAAAATCCGCAGGAAAGCATTGGAAAATAAAAAAAGAGGAAAGAGTCGACATCAAGGCAGAAGAAGTCATTGACTCTATTATGACATATTTTCTCCACTTTTTTGCAACCAGACTTTGACATATGACAGCACATGAGTGAACGTCTCGATGTACTCCTTGAACACAGCGACACTACCATGACCCAGCGCGCCGACTGCCGTTGAATCAATCCTTGTGACAAACAGAGAAAAAAAATCTAAATGTTTTGCAAGATGTCTCTTTTTGAAGCATTCCTACTATTCCTGGATCTGCCATCAAAATGACTGTGTTGCTGACCAGATCATTTTTAATCCCATAAAAGCATAGACAATGGCTTTTCCCTTAAATAAAGAGACATCCTAAATAGTGGAGTGTTTTCAATAAGAAATTATCAACCAAATGGTATTTAGATTTGTATGTGTGATTTTGTTTTGATTTAAGGAAGGTGGGATTTAGATCAGTTCAGGGGCCACATCAGGCCCTCAGGCTCTATTCTGCTTTCATTTGAACATGATTATCAATTATTTGATGTTAATTAAAGTTCCGAATACGGTGAAGCGTGCAACCCAAATACACGGACGTTATCTTTAACTGCTGATACAGTTAGGATCAGCAGGATTTGTATTGTTTTATTTTATTTTTGAAAGGAAAAAAAAAAGCATAATGTAATTAATACCTTTTAATTTTAAACCATTGCTTCTTGGCACCCTCATATTCTCATCTTTTTAGCCACTTACTGTATGTAATAAGCTGCACACGATTATAAGTAGTTCTATTATTTATTTGTATGAATTGCTACTGTTTTACTGTTATGATATAGAGATGTCCAACGCCGCTTTGTGAATGCAGAAGAGTGAATACAGAGTTAACAGTGGTGGGCCGTTGCAGCAGCGGCTGAGTTGCTGCGAGCCAAGTAGCTATGGTGACGGGTGACGGACCCTGGAGAGGAGAGAAGGTCAAGCTGTCACTCAAAGGTCTAATGAAACTGTATCGTCTCTCCGCAATGGTGTTCTTTTCTGTAGTTTTCTGAACTGGAAACACTCTGCATCTTTTGTCTTGAATGTGAAACGCAGGAGGAAGAGCATGCAGAGACAAGTGTTGTTTCCATTTAAAATAAAAGGAAAATTATAGCCTGTGGAAAAAATACATACTTGGATGGTATTTTTATGAATATACACTGCACTTGTGACGTTCAGGATGGGAATGTGGACGCTCTAGAAGTGAATCCCCCTGTTAGCCTGTTACGAGGTTCCGCAGGGGCATCTGGGATTTTCCAAAAGACTCTAAGCTCTTCTTCTTCACCGCATTCACTCTTAATGTCCCAACTTTTATTAGTCATTTACAAATAGGGACAAACTCCCCAGGAAGGGGAAGGAAGTTCTGGTGCTGCTGTGAAGGACATCTAACCGTCAGTGAGTTACAACCTTAGTTCATTACGAGGTGGACGAGCGTCCAGTGAGATAAAAGTGGTTCAACCGTCTTTTAAGAGACGATGAAGATGAGTTAAAACCGGCTTTCAAACTGCATCTTTTCTCCTGAATGTGAAACAATTGTGTTTAAAAGAATTTACTTTCATTAGTTTTAACAATACATGTTTTTGCAAACGATTGATGATTGACGATTAATGATTTTCACAAAATTGTTTAAAACTACCATGAGTAACATTTCTGCACGTTTTATTAAACAAGCTGTTGCCAGCGTCAAAGGTTATAGAAGCAACATATGCATATCTTTATTGTGCTGAAGTATTGCACAGAAATCCTCGTTTGTCTGATTCACTCAACAGTTTTCAACACGCGTGCATACAAGGTCTAAAAGACATGCAACAAAATGTACAAGAGAAAACTCTTATTCAGCTCTGACTTAGTAATAAAAGAATTTGTGACAAATAGAAATCTAGTTTTTAAATTGTGTGTGTGTTTTTTTTCCTAATTCAAACCAGATGCCGGGATGTCACGAGTGACAGGCTAATTTATGAACACGAAAAGAAGAAATCCAGTCCTGTCTCTGTGGTTCCGAGCCACCGGCCTCCTCATTAGAGCGCACTCTGGCAACCTGCTGCCGAGCCTCAGATAGGTAATGAGTGGCAGCAGCTGAACACGCAAACAGCCACCCATCGTTCTCACTCTTTCTTTCTCAAAACTAACAATTTTCAACCCCCCACTCTCGTTTAACTAGTAAAGTAAACTTCAGACTTTTTCTTCATTTACTTCTCTCATCGGCTCTCTTTTCTTTGAAAGTCTGACACAAAGCTCTCACTCTCTAAATTGACATCTCCCAATCTCCTTCTTCCCTAATCCTTCTGTCAATTTGCTTACTTCATTGGCATATTTTTTCCTCTTCACAGTCTCTCACTGGATGAACATCGCTCTCAGCTTCTTACTTTGACAAACAAATGAATTGAAGAGCAGTGGAAGGGAAGATCCTCAGAGCGTAACGGCCAGGCCGTCTACCTGACTGACTGACGGGGAGACTAACTAAATGACAGAGAGACTGACAGGAGGTTCTGGGAGCACTGAGAGGGTTGGCTGTGAGGAGCTACAGTAATTTAAAGAATGGCAGACAAGAAAGGCAGATGCTGATGGTTGGCGGTGATAGACCCCAACTCCCATTAAAGCACCTGAGGACACCTCTAACTACTGACAAAGTCAATAAAAAGGGTTATTGACATGGAGATGAATGACTACAGATGAAAATGAAAACAAAAACATTACAAATGACACATTATATACAGATTAAAGCCTGACAAATTTAATTTCTATACACTTTTGGTAGCGCTTATTTGAGTATTTATTTATTTATGCATTTTTGCATTTATTCAACGCTCCATTATTAATGGTGTAAATATGTTTTATAGATAGCAAACCTTTTTGACTACCTTTGGGAGGGCAGGTCGTAACAGCGGGTTTACTTGTGGTTCCTAGAGTTTCTAAAAGTAGAATGGGAGGTAGAACCTTCAGTTATCAGGTTCCTCTGCTCAGGAACCAGCTGCCAGTTTGTGTTCAGGAAACAGACACGCTCTCTACCTTTAAGATTAAGCTTAAAACCTTCCTTTTCGGTTAAGCTTATATGGTTTAGGGGCCCTGATCTCTCAGTTATGCTGCAGTGGGACCTCCCATAATGCACCTCACCTCACTCTGTTCTCTTCTACTCCAACTCTATCAATGACACTATTGTTCCTTGTTCCCAGCAGGTCTCCTGATTTGTTGTTGTTGCTGTTCTCTCCTCTTTCCTGTCCTCTCAACCCCCAACTGGTCGAGGCAGATGGCTGCTGCTCCTGACTGGTTCTGCCAGAGGCTTCTTCCTGTTAAAGCGCCGTTTTTCATTTCCACAGTCACCTGGTGCTTGTTCAGGACAGGAAATGGTATCGAAGAAAAGTGTTGATGCAATCTGGTAGGTTCCTTAGAAAAGCAATAATTGTTATTTTATTGGCTTTGTATTGTTAAAGTGCCTTGAGGTGACGTTTGTCACCACTAAAATAAAACTGGTTTGGAAGACATAAATCCTTTATAATAATCTGCTTTTTCCTTTTATCCACAGCATATATTAATCAATCATTTTAAAAGGAAGCTCCATACATTTGCACCCAGTTACTTTTTTAAATTATAAGAGTTGTATCAAGAATGAACAAATAACTTACAAACCACTGGTAAAATAAGTTTATTTTTTGTGTTCTCCAAAAACAACTCTTTTTGCTTAAAAGAAATGATGTAAAGATACTGTACAAATATGAATTCACTAGCCGTCCTTAATGTGCAGGTAACGGCTGTCAGACTGTAGTTAGACTAAAGCTCTGAAAATAGACCTTCATACAACAGACATATGGAGCTCATAATGCTGTCGGCAACTGAAATGTTTTCTTATTTTAGAAAACGTGACGTCATGCCACTCATCATATTGGCTGCCAATGTGATGTTTCTTAAAAAAGAAAATAGTGCAGATAGTGTCAAATACTTAGATTATAAGAGCAGAAAGATGCCATCATCTCAGCATGACACTGCAATGTGTGTGTGTGTTTGTGTGAGCGCGTGGGAATGCGTGTGCGTGACTGTAAACGCTGGCACCTGCACATTTAATCTCATCACAACAGGAGAGAGGACACCCCATTTAGCATCACTGTCATATACAGTTTCACAGACAGACAAACACAAGGAGAGGCAGACTGACAGCTCCTGCACGTGTGTTTCCGTGTGTTTCCATGTTTAAGAAAGAGACAGAGTCAAAAGAGGGGAAGATGGGCTTACATAAATCATCATCGCATTTCGTCACATGACCGAGTTCACGGATGGAGGGGTGAAGGCAAGGACCACCAGAAGAGGAGGTGAGGGAGAGTTACACAGATCATGTCGAGAAGGAAGCTGTTGGCTGAGAGGAAAAGGGAGGTGGGAATCCTGATGTCTACTTTATACCTCAAATAAAACAGAAATGAAAATGAGGTCAGCTTTTGAACCATTAAATCTCCTGCCAACAATAAGTAAAGGCTGCAGCTGTTTAAAAACTCATCCAGATATACTGTAGATCACCGATTCCCAGCTTTTTTTTTTTTCCCAACTTATTGTATATCTACAAGAAAGCTGTGACCCCATGCGACACACATGCAAATGAATAAATAATCTCTGTTTTATTGACACTACTTCCCATAACAGTCAGTCACAGTTTTCCTCTCATTAAAAGCTTACAATGACATTAACAGGCATGCACTTAAAGGGGAAAATTAACCTGAAACTGTGTGCTTAAAGGAATATTCAAGAGTTAAATCAACTCAAGGTCTATTACTAGACAGTAATGAGTGTAAACTGCCATCGGAGAGCAAAATTATGTAGATCAACGCAGATGGAACAGAAAATGTGTTTGCAGTGCAATTTACTTAGCTTGGACGGGTCCCAACAGATAAACCAAATTCATTTTAACTTTGTTTTATTTGGTACACCTGTGTGTAAAAAGGACTGTTGCATGAAAAATGTCCTCCTTTTCACTTCACAGCTGTCTTAATTTCATACCAGTTGAAATGTTTATAATGTTGTCAAACACAAAATGAGGAGGGCTCATGGCCACTGCCTTCCCAGAACTGGAATAATGATCCATTCTAACTCTAAAATCCACTGATTCACATCGTTTTTAGTTAATACTCTTTACCATTAAGAATAAAAGTAGTGTTAATTTACTTTATTATTCATTTGACCAGTATACATATGATTGTGTGTCAATACCAAACATTTTGTACATGCAAACCTTTCAACCTGAATCAGACGTTGCAACTGTTGCATAAAAATACACAGAATATAAATGTGCATCTGGAGATTAAATCCTTGTCACTCCGAGTTTAACTTTTTTTTTTCTGCATGGGGAATATCTTTACACTGTGTGTTAATTGAATTAGTTGCATCTGAGAGCACAAGTATGATCATTCAGTCCAATTCATCAATACAAGTAGAATTAAAAAGTTCTACAAACTCATCAGTACTGGTATGAAAATAAAAATCCCTCGTGTTGAACACAGAGTCATTAAAAGCCGCACAGAAACCTAATGCTGTTAGAGTTAATCGTGTGCATGCAGCGTGCCAGACAACACAGTAGCAGAATAAAACAGCAAAATGGTCTGAAGTACACGTGCCACAGCTGTCACTGGTATGTACGTTTAAACCAAAGGACAACACACGGTCCAACATGTGTCCTTTATCTTGAGTCTTTCCAGCCACAGATTTAATCAGATTAAACAAGTCCCCAAGATTAACTCCTGTCATGAAATCTGCGAGGTCTTAGTTAAATTTTGGCGGACAGTAGATCAGAGCACAGAAGATGGTTGAGCTTAAGGTGATCCTCTTTCAGAGAGCAGGGAGTGCAGGTTGGGGACCATTGCTGTAGTTTATAAAATGTTCCTTTCTTTCCACTGGGATGAGATGGGAAACTGAGCTAATTAAATGTGACAGAGCCAAGTGAGAAACTTAGTTTTCTGAGAGATATAATATGACCATTTCAAAGCCTTGAACTTATGTTCTTAAGCTTCTGCGCTACACCAAAAACACCTCGATACTAAACAAAAAAAATTATTTTACTAGGTCTTCTTAAATATTTAAAAGTCCTACACAGTGTGGTGGACTTGAAGTCCTCTGCCCTTCACTCTCTCCCTCTACAATTGGACTGCAAAAGCAACTACTACTAAGCACGTAAGGGGTAATAGTTAAGTTTCAGAATTTAATTTTTGACTTGGAGTGCATGACTTCTGTGATTTTATGTTGGGTAGTTCAGACTCCTCTAGCAAACATCCATGTCTATCTGCTGGAAGTGAAGATTGATTTACATTCAATCATTAGGGTGGTGTGCCATTTGGCCGTACAGCAATTGATTTAAAAATATAAGAAAAATAAAAAGTGACATTAGCCAGGTTGACTGACACTGAATAAAGAATCATCTTCCCGTTTAGTCCTTTACTGCACAAACGGTACAAGATGTCAAAAATCAATCTCTTTTTCATTATCAGTGGAGTGGCTGCAGGCTATACATTACCACATAATAGACTTTTCTTGCCTTATTGTTTTTGGAAGATTGCACATATTCACATTTACTGTGCTTTAAAAAAAAAAAAAAAAATCACAAAGAAGAAAAAGTCCACATGAATGTCTGTGCATGCAGCCGGATTTTTGAGTCTGGGATGCCTGAAGGCAACGATGAAAGCAAAGAGATCTTTTTTTTTCACCTTTATTTAGAAATGATAAGCTATGAAATCAAGTAAAAACAAGCGTGACATAAAAAATTCCAACAGAAGGGTACACTCTGGTTGTGTAAGTGTGGCTATAGCATATTAAATGAGCTCTGTGAAGAGTTGGTATTTTTTGTAGAAAAAAATACTTCCGCAATCTTTTAGAATTCACCTTGAAAGAGCATGTGTCTTTGTGCTAATAAATAATAGACGTGCGTGTGCTTGTTGAGTCAGATAAAGAGTCATTGTGGAGGCAGAATGCTGCTTTGTACCCTGAAGATAAGGCCATTTAGAGTTGAAGGCAAGGGCTCATCCTCACACCGGCAAGGTCAACTTGCATTACAGCGACGGTTCGAAAGGAGCCATGAGATGCATGTCACACTGAACTGTAATAGGTGAGCCACTTTTAACATTTTCACATATTTATTGATGGAGAACATTAACCTACCATGCTTCAAAAGAGCATTTCTATAAATACTCTTCATTTGAAGCCACCATAGAGACACATTACAGAAACCTGTAGTTTCTGTAACACAATTAAACATCAGAAATAATCATTTGCTGACTTAAAATAAAATGAATAAAAATAAGTAGAAAAAGAGTCCTGTGTGGTTTTAACAGATTTACATAATGTGGCACCTGCAAACCATCACATAAAGTCACGGAGAGGTGAAACGGCTTCACCTCCAGATGTGCTTCCATGTTAAGTGCCGTAAGAGGATGTTGGAGGTCAGAGGGAAAAGTTTGATATATCGTGGGTTATGCAGGGTGCAGACGATGACCCAGTGGAAAGACGTGGGTTTTTCTCTCCTCTCAAAATATCAGAGGAGTCTGATGTACCAGATGATAACCCTGAGAAATGTGTATAAAAAAAAGAAGTCCCCATAAAAGTGAATGATTGTAGGGTTATTCATAAAACACCAATAAATAAATGCACATTGATATTAAATTTCAAGAAGTTCAAATATATGAAAATGTGTAAATAATCATCTTGGCACTTATTAATGAAAAATTATCTGGGATAAACACATTATTTTGCAAATAATTTTTCATGACCTAAAATTGAGCAGAATTAAATTGGCTTGATTTGAAATTGAATGTCTTTGACTTAAACAGCTTTCAACATTTATTTGTTTTTACATTAGAGTATTTTTTTAGTAGTTTTTTTTTTTTTTGTGCGTGTGCATTTGTGTTTTATCAGAGCAGCTGAGGCACGTGGAGTGAAAAGCAAAAGCACAATCTTGAAGGTCCAGAGCCAGGCATGCTGAGATTCACTGCACTGCCATTCAGCCAGATAAAATATCGCAGCAGTGCTGGCCTGCGCCCAGTGGCACCGTGCATGTGTGCGAGTGTGTGTGTGTGTTCATAGTGTGTAGTGTAGTCCATCCGTGTGTTGCATCTGGCAGGGTTAGAGCCTCTGCTATTGTGAAAACGCATCTCATTGCTGCCTTCATGTCTGTCCATCCCCTTCTAACACGCCTTCCTTACACTCCTCTACCCCCATGCACCAGGTCACATGGGTGCTGTGGGTGGTTTCACATCCCATCATTTCCTGAGGCTGACTGTCAGGGCAGATTAGGATACTACGTGTGCCTAATGCTGACGTGTTGAGACAGCTTCATTCTGACTGAGGGGGGTCCATTGGACCAGGCACAATCTGCAACCGCTGCACCCTCCTCCACATGCAAACAAAGATAAACAAACATCCACATATAAAGAAAAACCCACAAAGCAGGTGTGTGTGTGTGGGCACCACTGTGCAAACCCATTGTGTATGCATGCGTAACTGTGTCAATACAGTACAAATGTGAGTCAAACCTGAGGGTATAACGGTGGATGTTTTCCAAGCCAAAAATATACCAACGCAATAAAACAACCACAATAATACATGGTGGTTGTCAATCTTTAGGTAAATAAAAAAATATGACTGAGAGTCCTTGGAAACATCACAAGCCCCACTGGCAGATACAAATCAATAATATCCTAAGAAGTACAATAAAAAAAACAAAAAAAACAAAACAAACAGCCGTAAGCAGGAATGAAGTGTGCCATTGGAATCTGGCCGGAGCCGTTTCATATTGAGAGCTGGACTGGAGGAGGCCTGTTATCTTCTGTGTCACACATGCACATGTACACAATCTGTGCACGCGTGAACCTGCGTGTGCGTGTCCTTGCAGATATCACATGTGTGAAGTCGTCATCAAAAGCGACCCAGAACAGACTCGAGTCTGAGACAGACGTGGTTTTAGGGCGAGTATCGGGAGAGAGAGCAAGAGCAAGAGCAAACAGGAAGACAGAACTGTTTGACAGAAACAGAGCAGAGCACAGGACAGCTCAGGAGAACCTGAGATCACCTCTGATCAGAAGAGTCTGAACAAAAGACAGAGGAAGTGACATGGAGTGGCTGTCGTACTGAGACAAAAGACAGAAAGATGCTCTGGACTTATAACTCTCTTGTCCTTCTAATAAAAGCAAGGAAGGTATTCAAAGCCATACAGCGTGTCTTCCAAAACCTCAACAATTTGATTTATTTTTGATTTTTCCTCATGAGGAGCCTCTCAGCATGTGGACAAAATACACCAAACAGAACTTTCGATCTGAATGTGCCAATTCAGTCATCTTTAGTTTTTGGATAATTATCACAACTGCTGCTACTGCAGTTGCAAAAATAATCAACGGATGACAAAGGATGTGGACAATCAATCAAATAGTTATTCAAAGGCAAAGCCTGTATGTAATGCAGGAACGCATAATGATTAAGTAGTGTTACGGCACAACTACGTCATAAATGAAGCCAAAAACAGCTGGTAGCGAGAAATCAGTGGCTTTAGACTGAGACTATTCAAAATATTGAATACTGGATCTTCCTCTTTATACGTTTTTTTAGAAGCTGCCATCCTGACATCTTCAAATCCAACCGTTTACTTCTTCGGTTATCAGCCATGTGCATGCCAAGTGCTAGTCAAAAACAGAACAGGAAAGCAAGAAATCTGGTTTCGATCACAGTTTGGTTATGGCAACTAATAAATCATTTACATGCTTGTGAAATACATAATAGAGGTTGAGATTGAGGAACGCTCATGGTTCATTCGAGTAAAGCCAACATTAATTGCAGTTCTGAGAGTTTATGTACTTCTGGCACCAGCGTGACAGCTCAGTGTGATACACACCCCTTCACCCCCCTGACCTCCATGCCGTTACTCTGTGCATTACCAATAAATAGATTATATGGTCTTCAAAATCAAAGATAAATACAATACTTGTATAATTGGCTGCTAGAGAGATTAATTGTGACTTCAACTTAAACCTGCCTGGCAGGGTCACATATCCTCTTATCCTACTTGTCTGGCTGTGCCGTATTAAGGATTTACTACGAGCTTTTTTTCCTCAGTTAGGGATCCATCAGGAAGACCCTCACCAATGACGCACAGCTTATTGTGTATTTATTTGGCGTGGTTTGGCATCAAAATGCTTGAGAACTCAGAGTGTAAACACCGTACATCTTTCATAAAACCAAGGACTGATGTTTTATGCTTTATGTGTTGCCAACGTGGAAAACTGAGACTGTGTGATCAATGTGGAAAGTGACTGGTAGGCCTGAGTGAGAGCGCGCACAGAGCCGGGACAGATTAAAACTGGATTTCTTCACCAGCTCCTGCTCCTCTGCTCCGCTTCCGTTAGAAGACGCGAGATAAAGACAGTTACGAGCGGTGTCCTCAGAAGAAATTAAACCGACTGGTCGGAAAAGAATGGCGCAGCCTGACACAACGAGTTGCGGTGTCACGGTGTCCACGCCGACAGTCACCGCGCTGCAGCACGGCGTCCATCCCAACAGTCACCGCGCTGCAGCACGGCGTCCACCAGCCATTTGAAATGCAGTTCTTGACTGACGAGGACATGGGAGAGCTGCTTTGCTGTGAAATGTCTCAAGTCATTTTCCAGTCTGAGCCCGGGAAAAGGTTGGTCTTCTAAGAGGTTTTATAGCTGTAGGATGTTAAGCTCCATGACGACCAAGTCTTTTAAGGAGGGGAACATTTTCTGTGATGATGGGACTGGAATGAAGATCAAAGAGGCGGCGCGGGAGAAATTGTCTCCATAGTTTTCTCCTAAACAGACACAGCTCTGCTTTCAACTCTGAGGGCAGAGTTTACATTTTTTCAACCCTTTTTTTTTTTTTTGACGCAAAAAACACAGACATGTGAAAAAACACACAATAAACCTTTTCTCACATGGCCTAGAAAACATATCTTCCACCTATGACCAAAATTCCTGCCAAATTCCTGGTTCAAGTGAAACTGAATGTGTTAGCAGGCATGTAGCTTGGCAGAAATGTCACAGGAGCATGACCCGTTTGGGGGATTTGATTCCCAGAGGAGGAAAAACAGGGAGGAGGAGCTGAGATATGTGTATTCCTGGGGGAAGTGGAGGAGGCTGGGCGTGTTGTTGCCATGCCGCTTTGAGAGGCCCAGCAGCGTGCCGGTCGTCTGCATCTTTGCATCCCAGTCAGGTGCCAAGCCGACTGTCAACCTCTGCGCCGTTGCTGTCCTGTCTTTTCTTTGTAGTTATTTTCTGATGAAAAAGTCTAACAATTAATTCAAATGAGAGATGTTGTATGCTTTAGCCGAACGATTTCCTTCCTATTATTCAGCAACGTGTTGATATTAGTTTCATCTGTCTAGGCTTTTGAAGATGCCTTTGGCAACGTGTAATTGGGCCTCTCACTTCTTGAAGCTTACAAATTATTTGCACCTTGTGGTGAGCCCTTCTGTGCCGCATTCCTCTTGTGAAGTCTTCTCTATGGTGGAAGACTTTGATAATATGCCTCCCTCTTTGAGTGTGTCATACACTTGGATGTTGTGAGGGTTTTTTTCTTTTTGTTATGTAAAAGATGCCAACTTCATCCGCCATAGGTGTTATCTGTAGATGCCCAGGGCTTTTCTTTTTTTTTAAAGTTGTAAAAATCAGCATACAGTGATAATAATCTGAAAATTAACTTATGTAATAAAAACACGAGTGTTTGTTTCCAACCTCTTCTTGCTGTGGTCTAGACGCTTTAACAGGAGAAAAAGACAGACTTCAAAACTACATTCAGACGCAAACACAAACACAGACTTGCCTTTCTGGCTAATCCAGGCTCGCTTTAGCAGGACTACAGGGGGCTGGTCTAATCCTGTTATCGGGTCTAACAGATGCTGTTGACAGAACAATAAGCGGGGGGCCAATACGGCAGCGTGGCCCCAAAGAGGTCACGAGCCAAACCCGGCAGCAGCAGGATTGCCGGCTGGCAGGAGGAAGCTGGACCCGGCGCTGGTCACACACACTGGATCTCAAAGGCTAAACGCAGTGATTTGGTTCCTGCTACGCAAAAATCCTTTCTGCTTTGTCTGCAGCGGGAGAAGGTTAAGAGAAAAAATTCAAAATCGGGCCAGAACTGGTGGGGATAATTGGGACACACTGTCAACAATGAGCTCTAACTGGTGTAAAAAAAAAAAAAAAAAAATCTGACTCAAACCTTGCGTATTGCAATAAGACATCTAAATCTAATTAAATTCAATTTCAGTACATGAACAGTTCTATATAGAGGCTTTGTAGCAATGTACCATTAAGCAGGCTTTTTGTTTGAAGCTTAAAAAGAAAAACTACGATGGTCTTTATCTCTCTCTACATTTCCCCCAAGATCAAAGCAGGAGGAAGCTGCCTGGGGGTGCCAGCTTTATGTGTCACCTTTCAGCAAAGGATCTTTTCTTCTACACACCAACTGTGTCCTGCCACACATCACAATGTCTTGATGTATGGCAGATACAGTTGAATGAGGCAGACAGGCTCCTGCACTCGTACGCGCTCCCCTCTGAACCACGCCACCTTGCAGATGTCTGCAGCAGCAACCACTGTGTCACACGGACACAAATAATATTGAACTGAATCAGCACACGCGTACTTGTTATGAGCTGAACCGAAACCGACGAGCTACCACCGGCTGTCACCGAAGAGCATGCACACAAATACGACGACAACTGCAGGATGAGCAGTCCCTTGATGTGCAAAAACGGAAACTAAGATGTTTGAGCAGTGAATAACAAAGGGGGAAAGCGCTGAGATGATTGGAAAATTAAACCAGCGTAAAAGACGAACCACAAGAGTAACATGATTAGGATGCTAAAACAAGAGTTCTGTGATTGACATTTCCCATAACCAATAAAGAACAGCGCTGACACACATGTTCATAAAAAACAAAACAAAAAAACAAAAAAGAAATCACAGCCTACAAGTGAGTCATTCATGGGAACAGAAATAACAATGACGTTGGCAGTGATGATGAGAAAGTGTTTTTCTCCCCTCTCCCTGACTTTCTGGTTTGTGTCCTGGTTTAACTAAATCCCATTAAAAAGGCTTTCATCTCACTGCACTTCATTACTGGCATAAATGCTGTGGCTCACCCCAGAGACAGGCGGGGATTAGATGAGACGAGCTCATCTAAAATGTTATGCTCTTGAACCCCAGCAGTTTTTTAATAAAGACACTCATTTTAAATTCTCAATATTGGATTATCCAAATAGACTCTCCAGCGCGGGAGGCATCATCAAGGTCACGTTTGCAGCGTTATGTGTAGGCCTGTGTGTCCATTCTCGCTCTTGTGCAGCTGGCGGGATTACAACAACTGGGGTTGCTGTGCATTTCCTGTAGAAAATTAGACCGGCATCCTTGGATGATTTGAAACAAATTCAGGGAAGGAACACGGAGAGAGGAAGGGGAAAAAGAAAAGAGCGAGCACCGCAGGGAGGAAGCTTGCTATTGTGTATGTATGATTGGATGCGATGGGTCAGAGGCTTTCACACGCATTTATGAATGCTTATTTTAAGCAGAGCCCAAGCTGGGCTAATCTTCACCGCTCGCCTGAATGAGGGTGCTGATTAAAAGCTAATTATACGCTACAGATTTGGCCTCTGGTGAAGACTCTGCTGATTTGACACGGCTTGGACTACGGCCTGGGCGCATGCCCGTGGGCTTCAGCTCCAGATAGCCATGCATGTGTGTCTACAAACCAGAGGGGAAGGAGACGTCAGCATGCATGAAGGTTGCTGTGAGGTTTTTGTTTATGGCAGTGCAGCATAACTCAGTTCATCTCAGGATATTATCACTGCTATACGTACTTTGCATTGTCGGTTCTATTTTATGGTGTTTATTTTCTCTGCATAATTTATTATGGAAATATTGTGGTGCTTATTGCACTTCTGTTTGACTAATAAATCAGTGAGAAATCTGCTGCTTGTTTTGACACATTTTCATGCTAATATGATGGTACTTATTCTGAAGTACTGGTACCATTACACGGATACAGATACTAGCCTTTAAACGGAGCCCTGTTGTGGACTGTTGGAGTCACTTTCTGTTTTTTTGGGGTTTTTTTTCATGTGCACACATCTGGAAGCAAACATGAGGAAACCAGGACATGGTGGCAGCCTTTAATAACTAATAACTGGAAAGAAAAAAGGTGGAGTCACAAATATAAAGATGTAGAAACACCGTTTGTATGTAAAAACGTTATCAAAAGAGCTGAACACAGCAGGATATCCAGCAGTGGAAATTTCAAAAACACTGATGAGAATGAGAACGGTGAAGATCGCAAGACCGCATTTACTTCTAATGTAGTGTATAGTGTGTAGTGCATTCAGGTCCGGTGGGCATCGCTAGTATGTAATAAACAATCTTATAAACAACTGTGCAAAGGGGCACATAGCAACCAGTCACTTTAAAATTAGCCTTTTAGAGTAAATTCTGCTAAATATTTACAGACAGTCTCACCCCATAATGTCCAGACCGATGGTCCACGGCTCAAAAGCAGCAGTTTTACAATAAAAGCTCAAAAAACTTAAAATTAATGGGCTCAAAACATTGCCCTTTAAAATCAGAACATTCATTGCATTACGTGAACTTTCAAATGAATATATTTTAAGGGCCAACATTTCCTTTGCAAAGAGAAACATACTTACCTTTAGCATTGAAAATGCAAAAACATGGAATAAGACGGGATGAACAGAAACTGGACACTGCAGTTGGACAGCAGAGGTCCAGAGCTCCCTCTGATCCAATATTCACCAAAAGGTTTTAACTTGATAACTTCGCTATTAGCTGCGGTTCGTTATGTTTAGGGGTTAGATAGAGTAGATAATTAAACAAAATTAAAAATTCAAAAAACATGATTAGGGCTGCTTATTAATAAAACAGTTATAGCTCCACATCAACTGAAGGATACTCGGCATGAAAAAAATAAAATAAATAAAATGTGCGATGCAAATTTGAGAAAAGTGGATAAATGAACTGATTACAGCGTTTCTTGTGAGAGTCGGCAGATATTTAATTTACGATATGGTGCTGCGTGCCTGGCTTCGACTTCAGCCATCTCTGCGTGAACTCTCCCACAGCAACGTTCTCATTCCTCTCCTCTGGCTGTTATTCTATCACTCCATCGTTCAGACAGGCGGGGGTTAATGTCTTTTAGAAAAGCAGCAACCAAGAGAAAATAGACCAAATCCTTCGCTGCCTGTTGGCATCTCGTCCTTGACATCATTACTCCTCCGGCATGTCAGTGCTCGACTCCTGCGACCCTCCCACAGACCTAACCCCAGCCCATCACCGCAGCAACACATGCAGAAAACAACATGTCTCACAGCCAATTGCCTACAGGGGATTTCTTTGCCTATTTATGTCTTGGGAAGTGACAAAGTCACTTTCCTCAGCTGCTTAGTGTTATTTGCAGAGACTCGTAACAATGTCAGTGAAGACGCAAATAAAAAGTCAGTGGCTTTTTATTAGTCGTGTTTCTTTATGAGCTCAGAAAGTAGTCGACTTTTAAGCGTCACTGCAGGTTAGTATCACCGGGTGCTGACACCTTGAGATAGAAACGTCCCCTTGGTAGCAGGTTAAACGTATAAACTTAATAAAAGATATTACTTTTTGCTTTTTTGGGGGGCATTACATGATGCAAAGTCAGTTTAAAATCAGCTTTATTAACCAAACGTTGGAAGATCGGCACCCTGCAGCTGCTCAGGAGTCTTGTCACCGACAGGGGGGACAGCTCTACATGCTCACCTTCATGTCAAGGACAAGATCATTCACAGCTCGATCACACCTGGCCACCATCTGCACGTGTGTGTGTGCAGAAAAAGAAGCAGGAGATCTGAGACCTGGCGTATGACTGGAGGCATCTCAGCAACTCCAACCTTCCCTCTCTATCTGTTATTCCACTCCCACTCCTCGCCCCTTTTCTCCCCCACCTCTCTTGCCCGTCTTTATTATTAGTGGCAGCTAAAGGCAGTGGACCGGAAAATTCCCATCGAGAAACAAACCCACATCTGCATATTATAGCCCTGTTTCACGTCTGCCATGAGCGAATAAATTAATACATGAATAACAATGAAAATCATCCATGAATTGCGGCTCTCGCTCTTTAAATGGCATCGTGTGTGTGTGTGTGTGTGTGTGTGTGTGTGTGTGTTTATGCTTGTGTGTCAAAGTCCTGATTCTATCTTGTTATTTGCATAAAATCTAAAGAAGTGACACATATGCAGCACTGTTAGCAGGGTCACAAGTCAATAAACAAACCAAACATTTCCACGTAGTTTTTTTGGCCTTATAAAAACATGTTGATTTTTCTCCTGTTTTTATTTATAGACTTACAATTTGCATATGTTTTAGCAAATATAAATTTGCATTATATTAAAAAAGAGGCACAAATAAACATGTTTGTATCTCCATATGGCAACAGAACGCAAGGATGAGAGGTGACGCTGCAACTTAGGCAAAAGCCAGTCGCCCACCCCAGTGAGATGTCTGTTTCTGCTTTCGTTAGAGCACCCTACATCCTCCCAACCTCATCCTTGTCTCATTCTGCCCAGATTACACTTGTTTACCAACGCTTGTCTACTTCAGTTACATGTACTACACACCAAGGGTCTCTGGAGCTCCACCACGCTGCACACAAGCAACTGCTCCAACGCTGTCAGACTACTTTGCAGCAGATTCCAATCATTGGACATAATACAAAGGCTCTCGTGAGATCAGATCAAATTCCCCAACAAAGATACTCAAACATCTTAATTCTTGCTAACAAAAGCTTGCCAACTCTCTGCAGAGATGCTGCTGTTATCTTGCCGTGCATCAGCTGTGCTGGCAGGATGTGAAGGATGGGAGGTGGATGTAAACTTTGAGAGCTGTGAGGCACAGCGAACTTTCAGGGGTCATACATCATGGGTCCATTAGCAGACAGCTCTGCCTGGCAGTGTAAATGACAGTGTTTGTCTACATCTGCCTCTCACCGTCACTCACATACACCACCCACCCTCTCTGTTCAAGCCATTCTCACTGTCTTGCTGATGTGCTCCACTCTTAGAACCTCCATCTTCCTTTCTCCTCTCCCACATGCACTTTATCACCCTCTATCTTCACTTTATTCCTGTCTCCCTTTTACCTCTCTAACTCTCATTCTTGCCCTTAGATACAGCTGGTAATAAGTCACTTTGCTGTAATTTAGCCCTTCCAAAGGCCCGTAATGATGGGGATCAGAGGATGGCTAAGGTGGAGGTGAGATGAGGGTGCATAAAGGACCCCAGCTCTACTCAGAAAAAAAGCCTTTCATGAAGCTTTTTGCTGTGAGAGACTAAGAGGGGGGCAAAAAAAAAGAAGAAAAGAAAAAAGAAAAAGAGAGGCAAAGCTGTCCAAAAAGAAAGTTAAGTTTCAGAGAGAAAGTGAGAGACTCATCAAGTTAGGACTGCAAACACTGGAATAGGCTGATGTTGTCCTACAAAATTCTGCAAATCCAAAAATAAATAAGACTCCTGCCGATCCCAGGAGACAAACCAGGAACGCTCATGCTGTGAGGCAACAGTGCCAACCATTAAGCATGGGTTAGTGGGAAACTGGGATCGTTGTGCTTGACTTATAATGCTAGACTCATACAATGTGTGTCCTTAAAGGGGTGTTACTGACTGTTTTTGTGCATCCAACCTCGGCGCCAAACGATCTCCACGCAGGAAAAAAGCAAACAACAGCACCAACAGATGTGAACAATGATAAACTATCATCTCCAGCTCTGGGAAATGACACCTGCCACGGTAGCGCGACAACACTCTTTTTTTATTTTAATATTTCATTTAATTCAATTTTAACCCGTAAAGTTGCCAGTGAGCTTCAATTTCTCATCTCCAGCAAAAAAAGTCAGCGAGAGAATAAAAAGCGCAACCATGAAAGACCATTTGAAAAGTGGTAGCAACGTTGCTACAGTAAACCCATAAGCAGCAAGCACACGCTGGCTCCTTTCTGGCTTTGTGTGTTTTTCACAGCTACCACAGTTATTCTTTCACAGCCGACCGACGAGGGAGAGGTATGGGATGTTCAGCTCATTTCAGTTTTATGCATCCTACACACTAGGCTTTTAAATCAGAGTGAATCCATTAATTTCAGTCACATTTATCTCATGAATCTGTAAGAACAAAAATGAGAACTGCTCTAGTTTTCCTTTTGAATCAAGTGGCAGAAAAGTTACTGCATGATGTGTTTGAATTCATTAGCTTCACTTGACATTTCGCTTCCTGTGATGTGGCACATGTGCACGTCATGGCGCTGATGCTCGGCGACACATTGTGCAGCCTTGCATCAAGTCACGCTGCGATCATTGCATCAAATGTACAATATGTCTACTGATGTTCAGTATAATGCAAGAGACAAAAAAAAACAACACATTTCTCTATCACATCCAGCCAAACACACACGATATTTGTGTCAGCTGAGAGATAAATGAAAGTGAGATCTGAGAGAAAGAGGCCAATGATGAGCATGAAAGATTGTCACGCTAGGTGACCAAATTGACAAAATACGGTTGAAACAGCCTGATATTTTCTGACATTTAGCAAATTCACGAACAGTTCAGTGCATCTAGCTGGTATGTCTGCAGCAGCTGTGGCAGTGTGGGTTTGTGTATCAAACAAGTCAGATAAGAGCTGTTCGGGAAAGTCGCTTGGCCTTCTCCACACGCCGCCAGTCGACCTGCCAGAACCCGGGTAAACACAAATGTCGGATGTTTTCTGAGCGATGGGTTCCTATCGGGGACCTCACAACAACCAAACTTCCTGCTTTCTTGCTACGCGGAGCCTCGTGCGCTGACCTGGTTTGCCTGGTGACCTTTTTCTCACAAATACGGCTGCAACCCAGGGGCAAGGAGGAAAAGGGTGAGAAGGAGGGACGCCGAGCAGATCAGAGGTGAAGGGAAAGCAACCACCACCGCGTCACATTTCAGGGTATTTTACATAACAAAAAAGAAAGCTCAGGGAAAAACTATTTTTGAAAGCCAATATAGGAGTATTTGAGAACATATCATGCAGATACAAAAAAAGTCTGGAAAATTGTGATATTGTAAAGTTCTATAAAGTGGTAACAGCATAAATACAACAAGGACAGTTGATGCACATGCATGTTGGAAAACGTGGAGAAAGGGAAAAGATTAGTGTTTTGGTGGTGGTGGTGGTGGTGGGGGGGGGGGGGGGGGGGGGGTATAAAATCGCAAGGCAGTGCAAAAATAAACTGCAAATGTGCAAAAGCATTCATGTACAAAATCCTTACCTATAATCCAATATGACACAGTTTGTTAAAACCCCGAACCCAAACAGCAGAATCAAACAGAGACGATTATGTAGAAAGGTGGCTTAGGTTACATAAACTTACAGAAGCACACACACACACACACACAGCAAAAAAAACAAACAAAAGAAAATTAAAAGGCCGTGAGATTCGTAGGAGAACAAAAGAAACCCCAAAAACAAATTCAGTCTCACCTCCCTATGACTGATGGAGAAAACGCCCACATTTATGCCTTTTTATGGCTACGAACGCAAAACAACAAAAAACACAGAGCACCTCAACGCGGCCTGATGGTGTGTTGTCAGACTGAGATTTATGATGCTGGGTCATATCAGTCCAGGCTGCTGCCTCCTCCCTTCATCTCTTTCCTCTTTCCCCGCTTTCTCTTCTCACTGCCATGATTTGATGAACTGCTCTGAAAATAAGTGATTTACAGCAGCAGAGTGCTCATCGATGTCGCTGAAACTGTATGAGCTCATGCGAAAGCGAGCGCGTTGCCAGAGTTTTCAGGGCAGACTATGCTTCAAGTGACCGTCTGTGTATTTTGGCTCATTCCTTTGGCCAAAACTGATGACACCACCAGTAATACAAGATTAGGACCCATGTCCCTCTAAAGAAGTGGACTCTTCATGGCTCACTGGTGAGTCAGAGGACGTCTGACGACAGGAGCACTGGAGGAAAAGCAAGGTTGAGTAGCCAATTAGAAACACAAGCACACTGTAAAGTTGAAAACAACTCTATCTCTGAATAAAATCAATACTATTGTGTTTTATATTAAGGATTTTTAAGGTACCTATAGCTTCATGAATAAAATTGTGGTTAGAATAATGACCAGAAAGATTTGCAACTGACTTCCAAGTACTTTTAGCTCTCGTGAACACTTTTAATCACTTTTTAAATTTAATTATGGATTAATTGGTTTTAATTGTCCTTCACAAGTCAAGAAGCTTTGGTCGTGATTTAAAAGCCTTTAAAGTAGCTCTGGCAGTAATGTTATCCAGATTAAGTGAATTGCTTCTATTGATAAGCAAATTAGGTTTATCCAAGTTAATTTGGTAAGTTTCTTCAAAGCAAACTGTGAAAAGAGTAATTTGTTTCGACTATAAAATCAATGCAGTTTTTACAGTACATAAAAAAAGAAAGTGCTGTGATTTTTTGGGGGGGATATTAGGATAGAGAATATATTTACTTTGTTTTAAACTTTGTTGTTTCTTGCTTGTTTCTTGCCAATTTATCCACTTGACAGTGTTTCACAAATGTTTCACAAAAGAAAATCCAAATTCACAACCCAGATAGAGGGGTCATTTAGGTCCAATCAGGGCTACTTGTGGTACTTTTGGCTCAGACATACACTGCTATCTGCAAATGAGGAATTTCAAGAAGCTCGGGAGCAGCAGCTCCTGTAGTTGGAATAATTCCCTTTTGTTTGTTTTCAACCTGCAGCTTCAGTGTAGCTCTGAAAAACACACTATGACCTCTTTAACACACATCTCTACGTTTGCATGTTTGTGTACACGTCATTTTCACACACTACATGGATCAGGCTGGGGGCGGAGACTTACTCAAGATGTTTCCTTTAAAAAAAATAAAAAATAAAAAAATAAAATCAAGCATAATGAGCTTTGGCATCTGGACTTGAATTAGATTATTAGCAAGACTCTTTTCTAATTGGATTTATATGTAAATTATAATACTGTTTAAAGTTTATTTGATTATTTGCTTCTGTTAGAATTGTTTCTTTGTCATTAAGGTAAACAAGATTGTGAAATACACAATCACATACCATGAACTGTAAAATATGTGTTCATTGTAAGTTCTTGCTCTGTCTAAAACATTTACTGTAGCTTTTTAATAAAGAAAACACTGTGGCTATTTTTCTAAATGGACAGAATGAAATATAGCCACCATTAGAAGTCATAATAAAACCACAACAACCTAAAAAATAACATCAAGCTGCAAAAGTTGATTTTCAGGAGACCAATTTGTTCGAGCCTGAAAACAAGCAGGCCGTAAATAATAACATTATGAATGTTGCATCTCTGTCAGTTCACGTTGTCACCACAACGTTGGGATTTCATCTGACCAACCTGATGTGGAAGTGAGTCTCTCAACATATTCTCCATAATAATGAAGGAAAATCTCTGAATAACAGACAGATTTATTGTTCAGTACGACTGGCTGCTCCACATGTCCACTATCCATGCCAGAGAGAGGAAAGGAAGCGAAAGAAGAGCCAGGACCCACTGTCAGCTCAGTGAAGCAGAGACGGGGGGAAACTAAAGCCGACATGGAGACAATTCGCTGGGAGTAACACACACACACACACACACACACACACACACACACACACACACACACACACACACACACACACACACACACACACACACACACACACACACACACACACAGTCCATGGTCCATACACACTCACACAAATTTAAATTATTTCATTTATTCTTTCTTCAAGCAATCTTTAAACCTGTAAACAAGCATACCAGGTCCAGATGCATCATTTTACCAACAGTATGAGGGGTGACATAAACATGGGTACGCTCAAGCATGTATTTCTGCCTCCACAGGACAAGTCGTGGGCTCTGTAACATTTAGGAGCTCTAAAAATATCAGAAGCAGACAAGCAGGATGCACACATTCATATGCGGACACACAAACAGGGCGCACAGAGGCGGTGGTGGAGCTGAGGACACAGCAGAGCCGGCTGCCTGGGGGAGTCAGCAGAAGGTGAGCAGAGATAAAGCTGTGCGATTGTGACTGTGTGTCAGAGAGAATCTGCACACCACAACAGTGCAGCAAGCCCTGTGCCTCTCTCTCTCTCTCTCTCTCTCTCTCTCTCTCTCTCTCACACACACACACACACACAAACACACACACACACACACACACACACACACACACACACACACACACACACACACACACACACACACACACACACGCACACACTGCACAAAAGCACACACACAAAAACAAACCTTCATACATGCAGTCTGCATTCCCTGCAGCAGTGTACCAAAGCAGAGAATTTGGACCACGACACATGGCCCGAGCGCATGAAAAGTTTGAGATATGTTGTACTGTAGAAAATAGTAAGTTTGTTCAGGACTTGTTCATCTGCAACATCTAAATGCCCTCCATGCAAACGCCACTTTGCATTAATTCCTATCCTGTGCTAGAAGGTACACAAAACACACACACCATCAGTCCACAGAGCTGACTGCTGACACGATATGTGTGTGTCCTGGGAAAGACAGTAAAGGACAGAGGGGATTAGGATAATACACATCCAGATTGAGGAAGCAAAATCATTTAAAAGGAAATGTTTATATTTTTATGCACCTGTGTCAGCATCAGAACAACACTGTCAGAGATTCACTCCTCTTCTCGCGGTCACCCTCTTTTCTCTTGCATTCTTGTTTTCTTGAGTCTCTTAGTCACCCCTATGACGACATCAACTGCTGCTCTGTGAGAGAACTTCATTACTTGTGACGTCTGACGTAGTCACATAAAGAAACATGCAGTTGTTGCAAGAGACGACCGGGATGGATTCAAAGTTACAGTGAGTAAGAATGTGCTAAAATAGTCAAATATTCCTACAAATAAATTGAAACTAACAATTAATATTAAAAAAAGTATTAATGTTACTTTTACAACAGCCACTGCTGCAGAAGAACGTGACATATTTGATGTTTGAAAGACATTCGTGAATTTGTTTGTTCTGGCTGCGAGGGTTTTCTCCGGCTTCCTCAGCTTCCTTCCACCATCCAAAAGGATAAACATCAGGTCGATCCGGGATTCTAATGTGTCCGTGGATGTGCGTGTGGGCATTGAAGGTTGTTTGTGTCTGTGTGGTCCTGTGGTGGAGGGTGTACCCCGCATCTCGAACACATGACAGCTGCTAGTTTCCAGCCCCCAGTGACTCTGAACAGGAGAAGCAGGTACAGAAAATGAAAGGCAGGATGTGTAATGATTTCTGTTCAGCCTGAAAATAGGGTTCATTTGATTTGCCTCTGGGTGGTCACATGAAGTGACTGTCCTCCCCCCTTTTTTAATAAAATTCAATGAGTTTATTTATACGTTATTAAGCAACTATGCTAAGGAAACCATGTTACGGATTCTGTACAGGGCGCCCAAACATTTGCAGATACTAGACTCATTAATTCATTTTCCTCCTTTATGAGTTGCACACGTTCTCGTCAACCACTCTTACTTTAAAAAAATGGTTTGAGTGCTTCATAAACGTGAGCAGAAAGAATTTGTTAACTTTGAGCAGAGCAAAATTTACATGTTTTTTTTCTCCACATTCATTAAAATGTTAGTAGTTCTGGATGTTTTATAGACACGAACAAAATCTCCTCCCGCCTCCAACCACGTGTAGAGCTTATGTAAATGAGGAGCACGCCAGTATTGCTTGTCATTCACCAGCTTTACAAGACTAATGCCTATTTTCACAATATTTTAACCAGAAATGTAGCACATGTATCTTACTAGAAGGCCATTTAAGCTTCAGATTATGTCAATGATCGATTAAATTGACTTGATGTGCTGACAGACACTCCTGCAAGAGACTCGGGCCGTTACGGAGCTCATCGATGTTGTCATGAAGGTGATGTGGTTGTGCGTGGACACAAGCAGCGACTTGGTGTGCATAATGATATTGACTTGAAGGCTGAGTCCTTTCACAACATGGTCATGAAAAGAAAAGACTAGACAAGAAAAGCATCCAGAACCGGAACTTAATGCACGTGAGTGCCTGCAGAAGCAGTTCACGACGCCCCCGTTGAAGCTACTTGGCCTCGCCAGCAACTTATTGAATGATTCGATCAGCACTGGTTAGGCCACTTAAGCTGTGAAAGTAATTTGTAAAACATGTTATCTTGCTTCCTGCAGGTTCCTTTATTGGAACTATAAAGAGTAATGTTTGTGAGCCAACAAACTAACTAAACTGCATATAAGAATAATGAATGCACCATGTCCACCAAATGCACCATATTTTCTTAAGCAATATGTTAAATGCAAAACTGAAAAAAAAGCATTAGTCACCTCTCTCCAGGCCTGTGCTTCAAAGGTTCTTGTCAAACCTACTAACACATCAAGGGAAAATATTGTAGCGGGATTGAGTTACTATAGGTTCCTCCAACAACACACAGCCACTTGGTTTGTTTAATATTCTTTGCAGAGCAGACGTTGCCTTCCTGCTGTCCTCGCCATCCACCGCCCTCCGTCCCCAGATGTCACTGTATAACATGGTACGTGAAAATCAAGTGAGTGGAGCCAGCTGTTTCACACGTGCTGCTGCAATCACCTGAAGCTGTGTGGCCCCCCGCCATCACTCTCCACTTTAGTTAAAATTAGTTATATCACCAGGTTTGAAAAATCTCTTCCTCTGTCTCTCACGTTTTAATGTGCGCCAGGTAGCCGTGCAGGATGAGGACGCGCCTTTACACCTCCTTACATGGCGGTCCTTGGGTCGGGATTCACGTTAATGCCACTCATACACGTACACATGTTTTTATCGAGTATGCTTTAAGTGAAGAGGCGATTTATGTGCAAATACTATGGTGTCTCTGTGTCGGTTTATTCATGAAGCTCTTGGATCCAGCTGATCCCGAAGGGGCAAATGTGATGACCAAATCAGTTGTAGTGATTCAGGGTGGAGGGATACGAGTCATCCTCATCAAAGGGATTTTGTTTGAAGATATGAGGACTCATGGTTGAAGATTAGTCATCCTTGTTTAAGTAAGTTAGCATCATAAAATAAAATAATAAAAAAACATGTATCTTGATTCTTAGCACCACAAATCCTTCACTTTTAGTGTTGATCAATCTCATGCAATCAAAGCAAATCTCTTTTTTCTGCAGAAAAGTAAAAAGTGTTTAACTGTTCATAAGATGTTTTTGCCTGATAGCAGGAGCAACCGCATCATCTAGCCAGCAGAACGTACTGAATAACATTCCTCTGCTACTTTCCCTCGCTTCCCCTCCAACTATAATAACGGCAAATGGGAAGTAAAACATGAAAAATAAACGTTCATGGCTTTTTTTGAGAAAGTGCTTTAGCCTTCAAACAGTGAGAGAAGCCAAAAGGTTTTCTAAATAATCAAAGTTATCTGGAATTAAATAAATCGCCACTGTTGACTTTGTGCAAACGTTCTACATGAAGCTCATGGTGCTGTGCAGTTCACACAGTCTCCCAAACCATTGTCTGTTTTAATTTCCTCAAGTCAAATAGTTACACTAATGGCTTTAAAAGCCGCGTTTCTTGGAGCTAGCTCAGACATCTGCTGAAGTTTATTTCAGGATTAAAGAAATTCTCAATGGCTTAATCTTTTTTTTTTTTAAAACATAATAGTGATGCTATTTAAGTCTTTCAAATAGCCTTCAGCTTCACGGTTGAATTTTTTTAGCTGCAGTTAAGTACTTTGGTTAAAAATATCTGGACTTCACATGCAGTTGAGAAAGTCTACAACCTCATGCGCAGCAGGAAGCTGCAGCCCTACGAATATCGTTTCTAGACGCAGCGTAAACATCACAGATCCTCCACTAGATGAGGTTACTCCACTTCTTCTGAGAAATGTATTTGGGTGGTGATGCTGAAATATCGCCATGTCAGACATCTTACAAAAGCCTGGCTGAGACCCACAAATGCATGAACACACCCACACAACGGCGTCCCCATTAATGATCTGCCACACCCTTTTGACTGTTGTGTTTATTTCTGGAGGGCAGATGTTCTTCGAGCACACATACAGCACAGCGCTCACACACAATCAACATGCGTCTCTGTCAGGGCTAAAAAGGAGCAGTCTTATGTAAATATGACTCCTCTGTTCCAAGACGCATCAGCCTGTAATTAAATAAAAGCTGCATGTGTATTTGAGGTCTTTATTGTGTTAGAAATGTCCGTGCGCTTCACTTTTCCACAGTTGACTGCACGTTTTACTTGTATGAGTTCAGCTGTGTGAAACCGAAAGGCCGAGTCCCAGCAGCCATTTCTAAACAAGACCGCGACTAGATTGAAAAACGAAATAACTAACTAAACAAACAGAAAGGTCCAACTCCACTCCAGCAGCTCCACTCCCAGCAACACCACCATCAAAACACAACCAGCACTTAATTAGCTTCTCACTCGCTGACTTCTCCCAGCTCTGCTCCTTCTGCATGTTTGTGCGTGAGTGTGTGTTTCCTCAGCCCAAGGCTGTGTCTTAACACATTTCAGCAAGTAGAATCCAATTTGTTTAACTTCTGTTGAGTACGAGTAAGGGGGTTTTGGCAGAGGGAGGCTGCTGTCACTGTACTGCAAAATATGCATGGGATTCTGTTAAATCTGCATGACCCTATTGTGCTCCACAGCATTACAAACTCCACTGGGGTACCACTGAATGCAATGTTCTGCTTTTATGTCTTATTTTGCAATGAGGAAATGGTCATCCAGGCAGCACCCCGGGCCTACCTGTGTTGCTCGGTATTTTGCCGTTGCTGATCTGCTTGAGTCTCTTCTGATGGGATTTGCCATTGTAGTGGATCTGGGCCTGTGCTGCTGAGTTGAGCTGAATGTTGCAGACCTCACACAATGTATAGGTCCGCTGCTTCCTCTCCCGTTTGGGTCTGCATAGCGAAGAGTGCAGAGTGCCCCCCGGTGCCTGGTGCTCCAGTACTGCACCTTGATCCTGGGTTTCGGAGCGAGGCTCACTGTCCATTTGCCCGACTCCTGCGAAGACCCCACTCCGGCTTGGCTCAGCGCTTGGCCGAGTTGACGGACTGAAAGGATGTTTCATAACTGTGACAGATGGAGAAGACAGTAAATATAACGGAAAAGGTAATTCACTGGTCATTCTCAGAAGATGTTTTTTTTTTGTTACTTTTCAGTCTGTTTTCCTTAAGAGGACTCATGTCTGATGCGTTCTCCCCGTCTCTGGAAAAAGAGTGATGCACTACATTCTGTTTCACGGGCATGGAGTTATCTTTTTTCCCATACTGGCTAACAAATAAGCTCACTAAACTCACAAAAGCAGCCTCTTAAAACCTGATACCAGCAAAGGACACACAGGCAGAAATACTCCTGATTCCAAAGCTCTGCAGTGGGATGTGTGGAATCCAACCACACTCATGTCCCATGTCAGTAATGCTTGTCGGCACTCTTCAAACACAGCAACACCTGCTCCATACACATCAATGAAGACATAAGGACGCTGAAATGAAAGACCTGGCACAAATTCATGCACAGCCACTCGGGAAAAACCCAAGCTCTGTTGCTCTCTGGGTGCTATGAGGCACCACTTGGGGGAGACAGAGTGCTGCAGCGCTGCTCTCTGAGGAGCACTGGAGATCCTCTGCCAAGCCTTTTCCACAAGTGATGACTCTATGCCCGTGCCCACTTGCAAGCCAAAAAATCTTGCAGCAGGAGCTACGCAGTCTCTGTGGAGGATCTCGACCAAGCCATTCCTGGATCAGACCCACAAAGAGGAAAACAGCTGAAATAATAGAGCTCACAAAAACACTTCTGACCAAGTCTCCTGGTAGGAACGCTCAGATCAGAACAGGATCATGGATGGAATGATGAATGAAATGCAAGTTGGTAGGATTTTAAGGTGAAATGGGTTTTATTGGAGGGTAATGGTTGTGAGTATCTGGAAAGACTTCCTGGGGAAGTTGGATACCAGCAGAGATACAACAGAGAGAGCACAGCGGTCTTTAAACGACTGAGAAAGAGAGAGGAGCTGTTGGTTGTGTTAGCTACTACCCCCCCATGAATAAATGAAACGCTAGGTCTACTGGAGCTTTGTGAATGATTGAGACATTACCACTGGAAAAACGCTCCTGATTTACACACAGCTGTGCATTTCTGCTGCCTCTCGCTCAAGTTATTTACGTTAAACCCCAAACCGCTCACACACAACACAAACAAAGAAGAAAAAGTCCACGAGTCCATGACGCAAACATACATGCATACATGCATGCATAAAAAAACCTCCCAAAAAACTTAAACACACAACCACGAGTGCACACAGTTCTTAAAAACACATTAGAGCAAGCAGACTCTGTGAAAGCTGCTATTCACATTGCCAATTTGGGAGCACTCAAGAGGCTCCATCAGACGTTTTCTCAAAAGCTGAGTAATGCTGCTCTCTGGCACAGAATAACAAAAAAACCTCTGTAGTCCTTAACCGAGGCAACCTCCGCGCACTCCAGCCAAACAGCACGACTGGCAGATTAGTGTAGCTGAAGAAGCAAAACCCTAAATGAAGTCTGAGACTGTCACATACATACATGTGACATCCTCCTGTCCTCCATGACAACCACGTGTCAGGAGCCTGATCCTCATAGACAATAAAGCATTCATCTAACTCAAATAAAAGGCTCAGTTGCTTTTGTCAAGAAGAAAAGGGACGTTAAACAGCATTTTTTGACTCGTGTTTGCCGTTTTATGATGATACAATCTGCTCTCATTCATGCAGGCGTAAACCCGACTGAAACCACAGAAACCAGTCTGGAGCAGCTCTGACAGATCTGGGCTGACTAGACCTTTGTAAAAAACTCATTTTGGATTTCTCTGTGATTTGCACTCTCATGTAAATAGCTGTAAATATGACCAACCTTAAAACATCAGCAGACAGCATGTCATGAAAATCGAAAGCACACAGAGGAAAATAATTCTGCCTGAAATGTAATCTACGTCAGGAGCATGAGTCCTGTGTTTATTTCTATTTTTTTTAGGGGGAAATGCAATGGTAAAATATTCATAGCTATGCTAAGTTGAGTGAGAAAGTGTTGGTACAAATTAATTGTAAATTTACAAAGGTTTTTTGTGATAGAAGCAGGACTTTTCCTTTAACTTTTACTTTCTTCACCGTCAGGACTGTGTGCAGGAGAGCAGACAAGTTGGGAGACTTTTATGTATATCAGCGGTGAATCCACCTGCTGGATGAAGGCTCACCGGGACTAAAAGGTTTCTTACATCCGTCTGTGCCTGTTTGCACTATATGGCTTTGAGTGACATTAAAGACTTCCTTCTGGAGGTGGAAGCTGTGTGAGACAAGAGCCCATGCTGTGTCCCCACACAGAGATCTGTACGTTGAGGAAGGATTGAAGATTGTCGGGGTGAACCCTGGGGAAGGAGAGGAAGCGGTGGATGGTCTGGCTCGCCATTTTCCCTGCCTGATAAACCCCCCGCCCCCGCTGCATCCACTCCTCCCTCAGCACATGGGAACCATCAATCACTGCTGCGATCTTGCTGAAAGAACAGGGCGCACCCCACATAGCAGCTCAGCAATAAAAACTATTTATGATCGTAGGTCTGTTACTCACTGATCCTGAAATACTGTAGCGCTTCCCCTGCTTAAAGCAGCTCTAACCACAAGCCCACTTTTGAAATGACCCCCACCCATCCTCCATGGCCACAGTAACACGGGGGTGTCGGTTCTTCCAGGTTAGGGGGGAAACTGGCCTTCTGACGGACGACGTGTTCAGATGTAAATACTGCAGGCTGTTATCTGCTCCTAAATCACACTGATGAGACAACAGCATGTGGAAGCCAACAGGAGGATGGAGGCCAACAAACAGTTGCCCTTGGATTTTGTAAACAAAGATTAAGCATCTCTGCAAACATGTATGAGCTGCAAACAGAACAGAGGCATTTAGACTTTATTCATCATCCACTGAACACTGCACAGTGATTGGCCTCAGCAATATAAAGAAACAGAAGCGGAAAAATAATCAAGCATAATAGCAGCCAGATCTCACACTGCCACTGAGGAGATGGATATATGCGAATTAAATAAGAGGGAAAGTGGAAGAAAAACACATTCATGATTGAGCATCATTGACCAGCGCTTAAAGAACTAAGTAATAGTCCAGGTCGGGGGTCATCTGCTTCTCAGCCTGATATGGGTGAAATTCCCCTCACAATCAACCAGAACCCTGGACATTTACTAGATGAGGTCGTTGATGGCCGAGAGGCAGAACGAGACATATGGAGAGACTGCCGAGTGGTGAACTCTGGCTATTTCATAATTGGCATCATCAAAGATCAATTACTGTCATCACACTGTATTGTCATCACTGCAACTACATAACGGGCCTGAGGTCTTTGAAAGTCCGTGTCTTTGTGTCCGGCGCATCAGTGTTGATTATGTAAAGTCCAGGCCTTAGAGGTCCTCTAATGAGTGTAATTATACAGGAATCAGTGGAGAGCTTATTGAAAAAGAAGCCTCAGCTGTAGCGAGGCTGTCAGGAGTCGGAATGGGCTGTTTGCTCTCCCTATCGCCCCTGCCTGAGCTACAGAGGAAATAAAGAGCAGTAGCACATAAACTCGTGTGTTTTCTCTAATCTTTATTTGCAGTGCCTCTTTGGCAGAGCGCAGGGAGCACATTTGTTTGCATGTGTGTGTGTGTGTGTGTGTGTGTGTGTGTGTGTAACTGTGCCCTGATAAAAAAAAAACAAATGTCATCAGGCAGAATTACACAAAGTCAAAGTGATTCTATAACTGAGAATTTATTGTAATTTGTGTTTGAATGTGAGAGAACATAAGCGCCAGAGGAGATATTTCTGACTGTCTATTAAAGATAGCGTCTTTAACAAGTACATCAAAGTGTGTGTTGCCTGCAAGTTCGGTTTTATGTAGCGATGGGATGCATGAACCAACTCTTTGAAGTGCATGTCAAGCAAGTAGTATTCATATTTTCAAACAAAGCAGTATTTTGGGTCTAATAAATGCCCAAACGAACATCAGGCTGCATTTAAAAAAAGGCTTCCAACTGTCCTCTGACACCATAGTTGAATTTACTCATTTAATCCTTCGCCTAGATGGAGCCAAGGTGGATGTGAGTATTTGATAACATTTATTAGCGTGTATGTTTTTTTGTTTGTTATTTTTTAATCACTTGCAGAGATTTCACCAAGACCAGTTAAAAAAAAGAAAAAAAGAAAATGCAGGTCTGCCGGTGTAGCACCTTGGAGCGCGGCGTAGTCAATTATAAACTTGTTTATATCTGAATTAAAACTATTGAATATTAATAAAATGAATTCCAACAGGGAAAACATAAAGAGATAAGCTGAATGCCTTTAAAGGTTTAAAAGAAGGCATTGGACCTGACGGAGGATTCAGTCTCCTTTCATTGTTAGTTATTGTGACAAGCAGGAGCTCCTTCACACCAGATTTTAACTCTGCAAGGTTATTCTTCATTTTCCAATCAAAACATCTGAACTTTAGCATAGTTAATCTTGATCACAGGGACTTCCAGTTACTGGCGTGCTTGTGCTTCTGTTTACAACATTTTTATTCTCGGTATAAACACATACTTCAATGAAATTTCAACCACTCAAATGTAAAAATCACACAGAGCCGAAGCCTGTTCAGAATTATCTTATTGCGAGGTCATTCGTCATATTAGCACGTTGTGTTTGAGTTCTTCATGACAGTAAAAACACCAAAAGCAAACAACAGGTCGCAATTTAATCAATAGTTTGTAAGATATCTTGTGATAACAATTCATCCATGGTTGTTTCACACTGTACTAAAATATTGATTTGGCAGACACCCTGCTCAGAGGTGCTGTCTAACTGGAGTGAGGGCTGTAATTTGATACAAACCCTATTTTAATATGGATGTTGTTAATATTTATTGCTCCTCTCTCACAGTGGCATGTTAACCAGGTAAAAACAAGCAATTAGTGGCTGACTGCTGAGCTTGGCTCTCCTCTTTATTAAAAGTGAACTGACCCAAACCCTAAAGAGATAAAAACCATTCTTTTTCCTCCCTATTTTCTTTGCTCATTCACATGTGAACACATTCCCAACGTCTCCAACGTGCAGACCTCAGGGAGCAGCTAATAAGGTGTGGCGAATGTTCGGAAACAGCATAAAATACAACGGCAATGTGTGAGCAGTGTATGTGCATGCATGCTTGCAGCATTGTTTACAAAGCTTATAAAAGAAAATCTACACTGCTAAACTGTTACTGTAAACAGCGATGCTGTAAAGAACAAATAAGTTACTGTGCATGTAAACATTAATCATTTATAGAAATGTGTAGTTTCCTCCTCCAGTTATATTTTCTAAAGTGCAGTTCAACCCATTTGGCCAATTCAGTAGATTAAAATAAATAAAATAAGCATTTACCTATAAATAATGTGGAGTAGAAGGTATAATCGCACCAGTAAATATGACTAAAACCTCCACTTTTCTAAGATAATATGATTTTTTTGCTCATGGAAGCAGCAGAGAGGCTCCACTCGACGTAGAGGAGGGAGGACTCTTCTCTCCTTCTCTCCTGAGCTTCTCACCCAACGTCTCAGGGAAAATTCAGCCATCCTGCAGAGGAAATTCACTTTGGCCGCTTGTTTCTTCTGGTTACTTCCTCCAGAGCTCATGACCATAGGTGAAGATAAGTAAATGGGGCCTGCTCAACCCACTGAACTATCCAGGACCCTAGATGGAGAGCCTTTTTGCTCAGCTCCTTGTTCGCCACAAAAAACTGCACACAGTCCACATTTGCTGGAGATACCGACTGCGGTGAGGCGCTGCCTCAAGCACCTATAGTTTATTTACAAGCATGTCTTTCATAGAAAAACCAGAAGCATCAGCTCATTACCTTGTAAGTGTAAGCAAACCACTTTCTTTATTGAATTTTGATACTAATACGTTGCAGAATTGTGCTTCATCAGGTGCTTGCAGCTTCCTTTACAGCCCCGATCAATGAACTGTTGTCCCCCCTGCATTTCTCTAATGTGATATTTTTTGTTAAATGACACATTTCTTGTCACTCATTAAAATCGTGCAGCCAGTCAAGCCTTTCAGGAAGAACCCAGGCCAAACAAGAGGCTCACGCAGCTTTCAAAAGGCACTCAAAAACCCACCACGCTGAGCAGGCCAGTGTGGCCCTTTGTATTTTTCAACCGCACAAAATGCACCAGTCTAGTTTTGCACCACTATTCAAACATCTGTGCTGCCGTAGTGGGCTAAAGTTAGCTGAAGGAAGAAAAACAGGCCCATATTCGCCTTGTTCACATTTGACCACAAGAACTTCTGGGAAACTGCCCAATTGGAGTAACCACGGGGACTGGGAGCGGCTCCATTCAACACCAGATATACTTAGACATAGACTAACCCAGACTCAGCCACAGTCACAGTGCACACACAGGTCTGTATATGCAGCCTGCATAGGCTGAAGAGTTTAAACTTTTATCAGTGTATGAGTAAATGCCCAATAAGATCAGCGACAGGTAAACAGCACCGTCAGCCTGCAGTTATGAGTTTAAACCAACAGCGATGCAGAAATTAATCTAATGCCTCTTAATGACTGATTATCTTGAGCCCACAAGGAATCTGCTGCCAGAGGTTTGAAACAAAAAGCTCAACATTGGAGGGCCAGTGGTGTTTGGCTTGTGCAGAGGTATCCCCGTGACCACGCTCAGAAATAGCATCAAGGACATTTGCCACTGCCAGCTTCAACCTGCACGGCTGAGAGAATCACTCAGAATGATTAGTGCTGACTCGTGTCGGCGTCTCCTCGCTCACTGTTATTCCAAACTATGCCAGAAAAAAACCAGCCCAGGGCTCCAGAGGAGAACCGTTACCTTATTATTTCATTCATTTTAAGTAATAATTATATTTACAACCCTCTGTGTCGGTGTGACTATGCTGATGTTGATATGTTTGAGTAGCCAGAGCTGCACATGCATCCGATTTGTAAAGAGAACTGCCTTCAGATACGCGTCTAATCCAGCATGCACTTAAAAACCTCCCAAAACATCACTAGATATAACATTTATCATGCTCTGATAATAGACTGCTGTCCACTCCACTACACTCCACAGACAGAAACATGATTTTGTTTTTCTTTTACACAAAATGTGCACGACAACGGTCCACAGCAGGGCATGACTGTTGATGACGGAGGGAAACAGACTGACTTCAGGGCAGATGAGAGGAAGATGGAAGTCAGGCACAGGTGCAGTCTTTGCTGCCTTGTGTAACGTTTACATGAAGCACAGAAAGTGTTTTGTAAAGAGCATCCTTTTCTGCCTCCACGTTCCTGCACAGAATAACAAACCCACTGACACATGCGCCTCCATCCACGTAAACATGTTATGCCACTAATATGTTTTTCAAGTGGGTGGTTGATTGTAACTCCTGAAATAAAGAAGGACACCATGAATCAGCAGGCGTCTGCGTCCAGGAATAGCTTCTGGTCTGTTTGGCTTTAAGGCCAAAAGAAAATATGCAGAGCAGACATTCTCTCATGCAGCTTTTTATAACTGTATAACAGAGGGATCATTGATGTTTTTATCACACTATTTAGACAAGAGAGACAGCTTCTTCAGCTGGCAGCGAGAGGTGGGGGGCGGTTATAGACTCCCCCTGGCCTGACATTAAAACAATCATGTCTGTCTTTTCCAGCATCACATCAGCACACGAGCCAGGACTCTGCTTTCAATCTGTCAGCTTCAAGAACTGCCAGCGAGACGCCTCTGTAAGGGCAAACTCTGGGCACAAACTTACCTTGAAACAACACGGGAATTATTCCGATTAAGATTTCTTTTTTCCATGCTCATATAGTTACATAAAACAATGTATATGTCAATAACCCTGCCAAGAGGTATCAGAGTGACATGACCCAAATGCAGAACAACACAGGAGAAGGCCATCCAGGAGGTTATCCAGGACAGAAACAAAACAACTACAGGAAAAAAAACAAAAAAAAAACAAGAAGACAGAAGACATGAACATGACAGGGCAGTAAAGCAGACATACCGGCAAAGAAAAGAGGAAGGACAAGACAATAAATACTCACAGAGCTGCACGTTTCCCTCACTCTCCTCCCACTACCCAACTGTCAATAAAGGTTACTAGAACCACTAACTAAGTAACTGACTAATAACATAAATATCAATAAGGTTCCTGGTTTGAATTCTGGGCCCGACTGGAGACTTTTACTGAGTTTGAGCATCTATGATTGTTTGTCCATATATATACAAAAAGGAAATAATCAATAAATATTTAGTATGAGATTCCATATATTCTAAGTTAAGAAAGGTAGTTATTGTTTAAAATTGCTGCATGAATCTTCCTTCTGTCAATTATTCATAGTTACAGAGTGAAGTCTTCAGGTAAAATAATGCATGTAAATGTTTTAATTTGCATAAACAGTTGATAAAGAAATGTTGCAAAACAAGTAACTGTAGTTTGCACTCAATTTTTGTTTTCTTAAGAGGAGAAGGAGGAAAACTCAACCAACCAATCAGTTTAGGAGGACGAATCGTGCACGTGACTCTGATCTGGAAGGTATTCTTTATGCCCTCGTGCTTTATTGATCATCGAGTATCCCAAGCAGGATGTGATACTCATATTTTCAATATAAAAAATGAAAATGGGTCTTTTCCCAGCAGTCCTCTATGCATTATTTGCATTACTGTATGAAAAATGTGTGCGTAGCTTTTAACCCCCACAAAAATCTCATCTATTGACTAGCCAGCAGAATTCAGCTCCTGAGGCTCAGAAAAAAAGACGCCTGTGGCAGCAAAAGTTGTTCCTGCTGTAAAAATGCTCTAACGAACTTAAAGTTCTAATTGCTAATTTCTATTTCTATTCAATTTATTAGAGCGTAAACTCAATTTTGTGAATGGGCCCATTTAAAATCAGACATAATAGTTTAGGCAGGTCTCAATCAGAACCAGCATTCCTTCATAACTTTCAATTTCAATAAAATAGAAGACAAGACTGCTAAAACACAGACCTTAATGGCTTACATTTATTGATTTTATTCTCCAGAGCTGTTCTCAGACATTCAACACTTTACAATAAAAGTCACATCTGAGTCTGAACAACTGCCCTCGTGCTTTATTTTGTAAAATGTTACATCAGCAACCTGTTCACTCTATTCTATTCGTTTCTATTCACTTTATTTTCAAAGAAAATATTCACAGCAAAGGCACAAAGCAAACAACCAAAATGCAGTCCAGTCGAATGCAGACTAATCTATCCATCCATTAACTTCTGCTTAGCCAAGGTCGAGTCAGGGGGGCAGCAGCCTAAGCAGAGACTCCCAGAACCTCCTCTCCCTGGTCACCTTCTCTAGCTCTTCCAGGGGAAATACCGATGTGTTTCCAAGCCAGCTGTGAGATGTAATCTCCCCAGCATGTCCAGGGTGTGGACATAGTTGGATCTGCCTGAAACACCTCCAGTTCATGACCCTAGGTGAGGCTACGATTAGACTGTCTAGACAGTCTTTTTCTTTGGCTCAGCTCCTTCTTCACCACCACAGACCGATACAACACTACTGCAGATGCACCATCACTGATCTTCTACTTCGTTCTTCCCCCATTTGTAATCAAGACATTTAAACTTGTTCTCACATGGCAACATCTCATCCCAATCCTTGGAGAGGAGACACTACTCTTGTCCTACTGAGAACTAAGGTCTCGGATTTGAAGACTGATTCTCATCCCTGCTGCTTCACAGTTGGCTGCGACACCCGCTCCAGCAGGAGCTGAAGATCGGGGCTTGATGGGCCCAACAGGATCACGTGAACTGCAAAAAGCAGAGATTTTATCTCTCCAAATTTACTCAGGTTCATCCACCTTTATTCAATTTCAAAACAGCCAAATTCTAAGTTGTTGCTCCAACTTTAACAGACATGATCAGCAGCGGTGGGGTAATCTGACATAAGATCAGACGGGTTTCTAAATAAATAAAAACCTCTTAGCAAACTTTCGTCCTTGAAGGTTTTCACCTTGATTTTTTTTTTTCCATCTGAGATGTGACTGGAATGAAAGACAGAAAGCTGAGCCAAAACCACCAGTTATTACAGTATATAAGGATGTACAGAGTTCTGTTTAGTTTGGTACTTCCTCAACAAGCAGCAGTGTTCTGAGATGAAGTAAAAGACGTTTTTCTGGCACTGTAACACCTAAGAATAAACACTGACAGTTCAATGAGCTGAAACATGCAGAAAAGTGATCATTTTCAGCTAATTTCATCCACCGTTAAAACATTTTGCATAAACGCTGCACACTTGACAATCACAATATGGATTCCATATGCGCGAGAAAAACCCTGCTTTGAGGCATGTGGATTTGATTCATTTGACTCATTTAATTCCATTTTTAACGGTAAATGTTGCAGACTAGTGTTCACTGTCACTGGAACATACTTGTCTGAACGAAGCCATGAAGAAACATTGAAAATGACCAGCGTCTTAATCTTTTAATGCTGTAATTTCAAACTGCCTGATGAAGCCATGTCTGAAAACGGGTCATGTAAGAACCTTCAAGTGTCCTTTCATGTTCATATCTATAGATCATCATCCACATCACCCACAACTCTGATGACTTGGTTTTGGTTTTCAAAAACAGCTGCTGTCCTCCCGTATCCTCCTTTCACCTTATAGGCTGTTAACCAATTAAACACACAATGTACAGTATAAATTATGGAAGGGCAGAATCCCACCAGCATCCAATGTGGGCTCCATATGGGTTAAAACTGGGATGCAAAGATGTGTCCCAAGTGGGTCTGACCACAGGTTCCATGGTGGGACTACGTGGGACTACGTGGGACTACGTGGGACTACGTGGGACTACGTATAACCACTTTTACTTGTTGGATGAAAATCCTTTGTAGTCAGTGGCTACCTGAAGTCTACTGTCACTCTTGTAGATATGTTGTTTTTATTTTTTGACAGCCTTCTTCATTTACGTCGAGATCTCCTCGGACTTCATCTTGGTAGCTCCAGTAAACGGCCTCCAAATACCAACTCAATATCTAATATCAACTCCTGACCTTTTATCTGCTTCATTTGTCTTGAAGTAAAGGAATGCATCATACCTGCCAACTTCTTAACTTCTTTTCATTACATTTTCCAAAAGGATGTATTTTGTCTACACTTTGATCACGTCTTGATTGTTCTACTTCAAATTCATTGTGGTGTTTTTCGAAGTGCCATTTGTCTATTTCAAGCTCAATTTGTACTCATAACCGACTTTTAGCCCAGATGGGGCCCACATGGACCTGCTGGCTGGCGTGTTGCACAGCGATCGGCAAATAGTTTCCTTCATATATCTTCTCTGCATGCCATCATCTTCTTTTTGATGATACCGTTAAGGAAGCAGTACTGCTGATACACATTTCTGATGAGCTGCTTCGATTCATCGGTGTAGAAAATCAGCGCCTGCTTGGGAGAGTTGTAATTACTGCGAGGATTTGATTGCATTAGCCTCATCCCTACCTGTTTTTAATAACATTACTTCTGTAGGAGAAAATTCATTAGTTACAGAGAGCTGAGGTGGTCTCCCTCACATGCAGTTAGACACAATGACAAATCGCCTGCTGTGTGGAAAAACAAATGTAATTTTTTTAAAGCTCATACTTATGAAAACACACAAACTATGGCTCTACGGTGCGATTCTGTACCGTGTAGTAAATCTCCCCTGGAAAGGGAAAGAAAAGGTACTCTAACATTGCGATTCTGTGAAATCAAATATAACAGACCATGTAAAAAAAGAGCTGATTCATACACATGACAGTACGCCATCAGCTCTCCAGGAAGTGATCTCTGACCAAAGAGCAAAGACTGAGCTGCACCAATGAGGGGAGATGAAATGTTATGTCAGCATGCGGATAAGTGAGTCTGATTCGGCTGCATGTCTGTGTGTGTGTGTTATTGTTTCTAGGGGGGAGTATCAAACTGTATTATCCACGGATCAGCCATGGTGTTGATGCTGGCATGCAAGCTGTCCTTGCCAATAAGCTGCCGCTGCATCCATCAGTCCCTGCCAGCTCCGATAAGAGGAAGGATTACCTACCCAGAACTGAAGCGATGTTATTTATGTTGCCACGCTACGCAAGGGGACACACAATAAAGCAAGTGATTATTAGAGGCAGTATATACAGTTATGTGCAACGGTTTTTAGGCACTTTTGATATGCATTTATCACAGAAGACCATCAAGGAGGAATTTGACGGGTCTAAAATGTATTTGGCAGCACAACAACAACATGCGAGCATATAGCCAGGGTCACAGAGGACAATCTTTCATGAGAAGAAGAACAAGGAGTCCTGCAACAGATGGCATGGCCCCCTCAAAGGCCTGATCTCTATCACCACTGACTCAGTTGCAGATTTGCATAAAGAACAAGGCTTGGCCACGCAAAAAAAAGAAAAAAACAACAAAAAAACAAGAACAATCGAAAAAAGGATTTTACTTTTATGTTCATAGCTTTACAAAAATAGAAAACAGGTAAAATGTAAAGGAAAAGACTGTAAAATACACTGAATAAAAGGTGGTGACACATGCCAGCAGAGCATAGAGCGGAGCTGCCACGGCATCTCAGTCATAACAACGGGTGCATTTAGATTTCGTACTATATGATCAGTTATTGTTTGTCATTTACAGCTGTTTAAACATTTGACCAAACCTCGTCTGGATCTGATTAAATCCAAGAACCTTATTTCACCTGAAGTCTTAAAAGTCCAAATCCTAGAGTTATATTTGACAGACTGATGGAGTCACAATGCAACACAGCCAACCAACTATTTTTTTATTTATTTTTTTAATCTCAAGTTTTACTATTTCATGTGAGTGTTAAAGTGGCTGAACATCAGTTCAAATCTGCTAGAATTTCTGACACATTTCCAAAACCTGTAACCGCTGTCCTGTTCATGTGCTGCACAAAAGCGGAGGAAACTCTAATCGTGGCCACGGGAGTCTCAGACGGCGGCACCCTCGCTGTGATCGATAGTTGGAACAATCTGAGAGGCGTTACTCTGCTGGCCCAGAAGTAAAGGCAGAGATGGAGAGCAGCGGGAGGGAAGGAGGAGGCTGAATGGAGGCACAACAAGACTTTGATGAGGGACTGCGCCTGCTTTGTTAACCCCCACACTCCCACAGTCAAGACTGTTCACATATTCTGTGATTAGATGCTTTCCAAATACGGTCCGTAAACAAGTCAGAGTCGCTGAGCTAAAGTGAACGTGCAAAGCAAAACAAATATAAAGACTCGTAAACAATCATAAATCAGCCTTCAGTCGCCTCCGTTTGGTATCTGGGTCACCTGCAATCTTTCTGCCTACAGAAACTCAGCAGGGAGTCACATGTGGCAGCATGATTGATAGAGTGCATCAATGCATGCACGCTCACGCACGCTCACGCACGCACGCACGCACACACCAATGCACAGAGAAATACACTTGGGACTTCATCGAGTCCTCCTGGTGATGCTTATAAAACAAAAGTGCCATGTTGTCATTAAAGACAAAACCAGTATGACCTCTGCTCTGGGTGGGGAAATGAAGCTGACCCTCGCCATTCCTCGCTGTAGTGTCACCACATCTGTCTCTCAGCTGCGTGTTACGATTTGGCACAGCACAGACATGTGTTACTGGGAGTTGTACGAGCCCCTCTGAGCGCGAGGCCAATTTGCCGTCTGATGTGAGAAGGTCAAGGGAAGCCTGGGAAGATGGAGGTCAGAGAAGGCTCAGGAGGAAAAGCTTTGCAGCAAGTATGTGTGTAATGACATGGTGTAGCGCTAAAAGCACATGCTGTCATTCCACAAGCACAAATGCATCTACACACACGCACGCTTCCTGCAATGGCTTGCACATTTTGGTCTTTTGTATCAGGATGTAAAAGACCCAGAGGAACCTATTAACACTGTTAAACTAGGCTAATTATCAAGCAGACACTTCCAGCACTGAGTAAAGTGTGTGTGTGTGTGTGTGTGTGTGTGTGTGTGTGTGTGTGTGTGTGTGTGTGTGTGTGTGTGTGTGTGTGTGTGTGTGTGTGTGAGAATGCACAACTGTCTGAATGTGTATGATGTGTGATTATGTGTGTCTCGTCAATTGCTCTCACAGGAAGTGAAGTGAATCAATCAGGTTGCCACTTACAATTATGGAGCTATTAATAACAAAACACTCCGCTGTGTGCTCCACAACAGCCATAACTGCCGGAATGACTCCACTAGGAAAATAGTTTTATCACCATATCAATTATTCACCACTTGGCAGTAAACAGAACCGCATGCACTTTATGGCAGTCGGGACAATTCACCGTTAGTAATGTAGCCTATCTGCTTCCTAATGTATTTTTGGATAAGACCTGGGATCACGGGCCCTCTCCATCACCGTCTCATGTGCAGAGCCAACTGCTGACCACATGTCGAACCACACCTGAGTAGCTTTCTTGGAATCCAGGAATTGTGTTGATGACAAAGGCACAGGTATAGTGGGAAACGTTCAGGAATTAGTCAGCGGGAGGTGAGTGGATTAGGTTCTGTGGATTAGGAAAGGACAGAACATTTTTAAATTAAGTCAAGTAAATGATGTTCTGACTGCAGATAAAGTACAGAAAAAAGAAATCCTGTGAACACGTAAGTGCTGATGTGGTCGATGAAACAACAGCGGCAGATAACTCTTAAGTATTTTCTCTCGACTTGGTTATGGCTGCATAAGGATTAAATGCATGGATTAGCAGGCTGCATTATCCTCTACCCTGCGCCGGTGTTTTATGGACAGCGGTTGAGACCTTGTAATTAAACCCGAGCACGTGGACCAGGCAGGTCGGCGAGGTCTGAGGTTAGACCTGCGGTCCAGTCAAAACACAAAATCCATCCAAGGATGAGCTGGTTTCTGGATGTGGATCTTTATAATCCAAGCAGATTTTCTTATAAAGACAACAAGCCAGGATATGTGGTGAATATTTTAAATAAACATACTCTGGAGGAGGAAAACAGGCCACGATTATTGCATCAAGCACTCATGCGCTCACTGTGTGCGGCTTCTGTTCTCTGCTGACATATTAATCTGCAGTCTTACTTTAATTACATTTTTTCCTGTTCTTTTTCTCTCAATGCTTTTGTAAAACGCTGAACTGCCTCTGTGAATGAAATATGCTGTACAAATAAACGTGCCTTGCCTTTGTAGGGAAACTGTAAAAGTGTCCGGTAAACTCCCCCCAATATGTTAACAGCACTACAATACAACATAAAATGACCATAAAGTGCTTGTATCTCTCCTGCCACTATTGTAATGCCATTTTACAGTGCAATTCTTTCAAGTTTACATTTTTTTAAAGTTGATATTCATCTAGATTTCATGTCCCGATAGCCCTTGTTAAAAAGAGCTGCTGTTATTTCACGTGTCAGCCCAGCTGTTATTCTCATAACTCATCAGATCACATCTGTTAACCCCTTCCTTTCCAGCTATTAAGGTGATTTAAACGGCCTTAATTGACAAATACGCCAGTACAATGACAGCAGATGGTATAAACATTCTACTGAAGCTTTCTAATTTTGTTTTCATTTTACATAAATCATTTCAAACGTCAATTTCAGTGGTCTTTATTTAGACAGCTATGATATTCGTTACACATTTGGCAGCACAGCACTCTGGGAAAGTGACAATGAGTTGCCATGTAACACATTTTCAGAGTAAACTCTCCAACCTGGCATCCGACCAGACGTTATAGACATCGGCGGGTCAGTGTGACACAACTATGAGCTGTTTTTTCCATGTCGGCAATTGTGCAGTCGATGCTCGTAAAATAGTGTGATGGATCAGAGTAAACAGTGGTGACAAACGAGAATGTCACTGGGGGCTGCAGCAGTAAAATACTTATTAATTATGTGATAGATGGCAGCACTACACGGGCACTCTGAAAGCTGGCTGGTCCAAACTGAGCCTGGTTAAAACTATCAAAGAGTGTGATTTCAAAATCATCAGCAAGTGCCGTCCTAACTCGGACCAGCTGCTGACTTTCTACCCCTGCCACACGGCAGGGGTAGAATATCAACTGGCATTAGACTGACACTTTATATATTTTACTGGTTATCTAATATCAAATACTGCTGTGCTAAATCTGCTGTAGCAGATGAGAGGACATGTAGACTTGTCCATTTATTTTCCTAGTTGATGGGATTAATTAGTCATAATGCATCCTTCAGCCAGCCCACAAGATTTACGTCAAAAGAAATATAACAGCATCTTATCTACTAGAACGTGTGGGTTGATCTTTTTATTGGCTATCCAAACCAAGTATGGCCTGAGTCTTTCAGCCCTGCAGATGCATGAACAGAGAATTCAGCAGGACTGTGACAGCCTCCTCCAACCTCTGCTAATCCAGATAAAACAAAATCTAAGTTTCGTGACTTTAATAAGCTTCTTTATACAGAGCAGCAACAGTAAGCCTAAAAGACAACATTAAAACGTCACGAAAAGTGACAAGAATCCGCTTTTGTCTTTCTAATGGGTTACCAGAGACTACATACAAATCTGAGTTGTATAACAAGACTGTCATGTGCAAATTGTATGACGTATGTAGAACAGCATCATCAGCATGCGCCACAGATAATCAAAACTGAGCAAGACAAGAAACTGGACCACTTACATGTGTACAAAAAATGCTTAAAAAAAAGAAATGGTAGAGAAGGGGAATGTAGGTCTCGGCTTCATAGTTGGGGAGAAGAGATACGCAACATTAACTGATATTTCATGTTACAGTCCAGTCGAGGAGTGAGTAGAGAAGCTGTAGCTGTACATTCCTGTTCGTGTCAGAAAACTATTGCAGGTAGTCTTAGGTCACAAGACCTTTGAGGCAACTGTCATCCAAAAACAGGACAGCTGTGAAGAGCTACAACAACAGATATCACCACAAGGCCTTTGCAAAGGTCCGCTTTCAGCATTTCACCTACAAAATAGCAGGCATGAGGTGGAGACTTGTGATCTCAAACCTTTCAGGCATCAGCTGAGGCGTCCTGGATGAAAAGCAAAACACTGCATCAAGAGCAATCATCCATCAATAGGTGACTGAATCATGTGAGCTAGGGACCATGTTGGGGTACTTTAATGCAGAGCTACATTCACAAATGACACTTAAAAGTTTTATGTGCAAAAAGGAAGCCTTATTTTAACTTTGTCCAGAGGCATCGTGCAAGGCATCTGGGATGATCCAGGCATTTGGGGAGCGGAGGAACCATCACAATACGCAGCTGGGTCGAATAAATCAATATTCCAGATCATTTTTTAGGTTCTGTAGTCAGTGGCCTCAGTAAACGTCTCTTACTCTTCTGTCTCTTACTCCTGGATGGCAGCATTCATACAGAAACGTACACAGAGATTTTAGATGAACACTGGCCACAAGAGCAGAGTTGCCCCTCTCTACATTCATGAAGCTCCTTAAAACAAGAAAACCTGAAGTCATTAACTGTGCTCCCTCTTCATCTTCCTGAACTGCACTTGCAGATGACATCTTTTCTGCAGCTGCTCGTGCATTTTTCAGCAAGACGATGCAGAACCGCATCCTGCACACATTATAAAGGCATGGCTGGGGAAGACATAGCTGTGGGTACTGGGCTGGCCCGCCTGCAGTCCGGACATGCTCCGAGGATGTGCGGAGAGGTTGGAAAAAACAAACAAATCCAACAGCACATTTAGACGAGTTTGCAGGAAGTTTGGGACTAGATAGTATTTAAAATGCTTCCTCACTTATGTCCCTTTTACATTGCTGGATACTACATGAATACCGTTGTTATTCAGCATGGACACATTACAAATTGGTAAAAGCTTTACTGTCCTAAATGGATTATATTACTAATCGTAGCAACCACCAGTTTGTGGACACCTGGAACACCCCCAGTGCAACAGAAATCCACATGATACCCGGTTAAACCTGTACTGGCAGCATAATGGGAACCTGTATGATATAAGACATGTGATTTGAATGTTATAACTGACTGCAGTTGTACTGTACACGAAGCGGAGAGCTCTGAAACTGGAGCTTGAACTCTAAATGGTTCAAACTTTTCCATTTCAATGAGCATTCTGAAAAGTTTAAATTGTATCTTAAATTTTTAAATATTGTGTGACAACTCCACTTTTGTTAGTCATATCAAAAGAATTACATGGAAATGTTAATATGATCTGATCATGCTTGGCAACATTGCTTCACACAGAACACATAAGTGACACCAAGACACGTGGAAAGCTGAGTGCACGCATTTCTTCTTCCCCACTCTCATCACACAGCCGTAGTTGTGGCAAATTCAATTACAGTTACACGACATTTCAGCTGAGACCTTCTCCAAAGGAGAAAGTGTGACATCCTTTGAAACAATTAAAGCGCTCCTGCAGTGGGATACGCTCATCCGCTGCCCATGTGCTCATTTTGCCGTCAACACTCTTCCAACAAGGTATGTAGCTACTATTACTTTTACTATTTATTCGTACTCGCCATCACATTAAGTAGATCATAGTCAGAGGGGAGAAAAAGGTCTGCGCATTGATACACAGCAATCACAGTAATTATCGTGATGACTTTGGCTGTTAAAGTAATCACTGAAATGACAGATGGCAGAGCAGTGGAAAGGACCGTCTCTGCAAGCAAATGGAAGAGAAAAGATTTCCAAATGTTCACAGTAACTACCTGGTTCAAAAATTATCTTTCTATAGACAGGAAGAACACATTCATTCTTCCACCCATTATGCCATTATCGTCCCATTACTTATAAATTCATTCAATTATTATCCCCCACTAGGAGAGCGCCAGTGTGCGGCCATTACAACCTATTTTCCGCCAAATGATAAAAGGAGGTTGTTTGAATGAGGAGAGAGAGAAATGAAATCACTTTTGCAACACTGAAATGGACTGCCTGCTAGAAACAGCGGTGACTTTGATTGTGCCTCTCCATCACTGGGAGAAGGAGGTGGCGAGAGCCCATCCAGATTTAGAGATGAAACAGAAATGAGATGCCTTTGTACGGAGACGTGGAGCTGGACTGACGAGCAGCTCTGATTGGCTGCAGCAGCTGGTAAACGCACATGCACACATGAGGATGAGGAGGGCTAATGATGCGTGAAAGAGAATTACCCCTCTCCTTCATAGAGGACAACGATTCCCCTCGTCACACGGACAACACTTTCATACACCTCATGAACAGACAGCTGTAGATGTGTGTGCACATCTCTTATTTAATATACACCATATGGCCAAAGTATCGGCTCACCTGCCTTGACTCGCATATGAATGTAAGTGCCACCCCCATTCCTAATCCATTGGGTTCAATATGACCCCCCCCCCCCCCCCCCCCCCCCCCCCCCCCCCCCCCCCCCACACACACACACACACACACCACCACAGTGAATAGTTGAACTTTTTCAACCAGCCCCTGCTTTTGTAGTTTTTTAATTCTCAGTAAAAGCAACATGACTGCATTTTGCAGAAACGTCTGCCACAAAAATTGATGATCTCATGCCAATTAAAACAGAAACATATGGCATCTGCTTCATACAGCCAAAAGTACAAAAAGATTCTATATTAAAGTTTCTGTACAGAAAGTGACCGTTTGATTTGTCTTGGATTCAGCGACACCTTTCCGGGCATTTAACATTATGTCAACTCATTTCCACTTAAATCCTTCACAGTATCTTGACTTGATGGCACATAATCAGCAGCTATTATGGCTCTCTGCTCGTTTGGCAGCATTAATTGTACTGAGCAACATCAAAGACCCGGTCACAGATGCAACAGTCTGAGGAAATCCTAGACCTTATTCTCTCCATCCATCTAAGCTCTGTTTGATACAGGTGTTATCAGGACAACCGAGGGATATGAGCCGTTTTTGAAAGCTCATACTTTATCATTAGCATGTACCACTGCTGCCTAGATGGTAAAAAAAAAAAACAAAAAAACATTTGGCAAATGACCAGTCTACTTCCCATAATGCACTACAGCAGAAGGCAGGCACAGTGGTTTAGCTTTTGGGTTTGGTGCAGTAAATGGTTTTAAAGATGACCCTAATCCTACCAACGACACCTGTATTTGCCCTGAAACTTCCTTCCGATGGGAAATGCTCCAAACTGTTCCCCTGGAAAGAATCTCGACTGGATGCCCAAACCACCTCAACCAGCTCCGTTGGATGTGAAGGACGAGCAGTTCCCCTCTGAGCCACTCCTCATCCTGAAGGATGACCCCAGCCGCTCCCCGAACGAAGGTCATTTCGGTCACTTCCGTTTTCAGCCTCATTGCTTCCATCGCTACCCTCATGACCACAGGTGACTGTAGATCAGCTGGTAAACTGACAGCCTCCAAGCTCAGCACTCCTTTTTCAACCTCTAAAGGCCAGTACACTTCCGCCTTGATCCGCCTACAAATCTCCCATTCCCATTTCACTCCAACTCCTAAATCAGACGCTACCTAAAAACCTGCACCCGGAGTCCCAACTCATTCGCTGAAAATTCTCTACAATCTGAAGCTCAGCTGTGTGAATTTTGCGTGAAACAGTCAACAACTGCCAAGTCTTCAGGTACAAGAAACGGCTTCGCCTGAGCTTCACTGCTTAGCTCCAAGGTGCCTCAGTATCAGCTCTCCAATAAGAAAGACACACTTTACACACGTTCAAGCCACAAACTCACATCTCAAACTGAGCCGAATCTAAACGATTTCACCTTTTTCCTGATCTGCTGAAGGAATTTTAGTCGTCACAGTACAGATTATTTACCATCTGTTAATCATGATGATAATGTAACCTCGGCCACCTGGCAGAGGAACAATAAGTAACGAGGGAGGAAGGGTCAGATGGATAGTTGTACCACACCGTATTAGAGAGGGCTACAAGATGATGTGAGAAGTGAGTGACAGAAAAAGGGTAAAAACACCTGTTACAAAAGCCTGTGCTCCTTTTACCTAGTGTTGATGAGTATGGGGGTACACCGTCCTTGAGATACTGATCTATTGCTTTTCCGGCTAGACGATCTCCATCCAGACCATCTGTGTCTCAGAGGGGGGCAGACCCGCTGATTAGATGTCACTCAGAAAACAGCAAGGGAATGGCAAGTCTGTCAGATCATCCCTCCATCCGTCTTTTCCATGTTTTATTGCCCTCTCCAGCCTTCCACCCATAATAACATTAATGTACTAATGTGTCTCTCCTCAGCCAGAATAAGCAGATGAAGTCACTGAGACTTTGATAACGCTGGATGTTTTCGCGGAGGAGAGCAAACAATTAGGATTTTGTTAATGTGGGGGGATAATGCAGGGCTCACGTGAAGGCACACCCTTACACGTGGTAGAAAACACACTATTTACCCTGTTGATGACCTTTCCCAGTGAAGGGCAGCGGCTTACAGGCCTGCAAAGGCTTTGCATGTAATTCAAACCATTTTCCATCTCATTTGCACAGACTGGAGGTCTAAGACACCCTGATTAACATGTCCGTCAATGGCAAGGGAAGCTGCCGTCTTAAGCCTTCTCTCAAATGAGATACATAACATTAGCATCATGTTTTCATCAAACCATTACAGAGAAAGCATGAAGTCATTCGGACATTGGTCACGTGATCAATGATTTTTCTGATGCTTCATTCATACAAAACTGTGATAATGCCACAGAGAGCCCCACTGTATCTGTGATATTTATCATTAACTGCAAGATCCATCTGTAAATAAAATAAGACACAGCTACAAAAACCTCAAATGAGACAAGACAAAATGTTCAGCTGAATGGAAAGTAGTACATATTAAAGTGGTTTTATATGTAAAGCAACAAATGTATGCATAATTTGTGGCACGGCCTTTTGATGGATGTGATTTGTGAATGAAGACCTAACAGACAGCCACTGACATCCGGAGCGAGTGCTGTCAGAGCTGGAAGGAGAACAAGCGGAGGTCCGCTGGGACCTGCAGTCATTCGGTTTGTAACTTGCAGGCCAACAGCAGCAGGGTTTCCTGACCTGCAGGCCACTGCAGCCGGCCTAGTGCCGTGAGGGGCAGGCCGTCTCAAGGGGTTTGTCCAGTTCTTCTTGTACAGTGGATTGGTTTATGCCGTCACTTCGACTGGAGCAAAATCTGTAAATTGCAGTTTACACGATGAATAGGATATGATCCTGGACGATATGAATAAGGCTGAAAACTCAAATAATCCTCAGTCATACATCTATAAGGAACAAAATATGTTCATTTCAAACGCTTGTGACGCCTCCGTCCTTAAAAAATAATAAAAAATTGTGCATCATAGATGTTTACTGGCAATCCAAAGCCCTGAAGCACAGGATTTCAGCTGAATACTTTGGTTTTAGTTTACACACATACACACACAAAAACACACACACAATGTCCACACTAAAACACAAGGGATTAAATAAAGAGTGCATTACTTAAATCATTTTTATCAGCCCCCATTCAGACATAAACTGCTTTCCATCAATCTGGTGGCAACTGGACATTTTATTTATATATATATATATGAATTACTTTTAGGAAACTTGGACAGAGCTTCGCAGGAAGAGCATATACTTCAATATGTTTTACTATTTCAGTCTTCAGAAAAGAGGCTTTAGCTGGCTTTATACATGATACGTTGGTCTTTGCACATGTGTGTTATGACAGTATTTTGTTACCCAGTGAGAAGCGAGACACACACTGAAGGTCTCCAGTCCAGACACACCTTCACACCTACGGGGAAACATGCAACCTCCAGACAGAAAGGCCCCAGACACGATTCCAACTGGGATCCTTCTACAGTTTTGACTCCTCTATTTACATTTTAAACAGTTGTTTGTAAAGTTTAGTTTATGTGGGTCGAAGGGAGGAAGGGAAGGGTCCGGCGCCAGGTACTTTTGATGTCATGATTTGTATGTGTAGTAGCAATCACCTTTGCCTCGATACCACTCAGCGATCTTATAGAAAACAGACATGATGGAGGACAAAATCAAAACGGTCACATGATGGCAGGAATCTGGAGCAGCTCCGGCTCTAAATGCATGCGACATAAAGATTCAACTACTGATTATTGTATCCACTATTCCATCAATTCATTCATTAGCCTTCATCTCTACAGGCATTTAACTGTTTATAAGAAAAGTCCAAAATGTTCTTATGTACATGTGATAGAAGCACATTTAGCTTCTGCAGAAATAACCATGTAAAATGAGATTCAACATTCTTATACACATATAGATATAAGGAATTTTGTTTTGGTGTATCTACTTGCTGGGCTCAGTTATTGCTTGCAGCACCATTGTTGCCAGGTAACGTGCAAGTTTAATATATCAGAGTGTAACCAGACAAAATTTGAATCCCTTCACGGCAGCGAATGGGCCCATTTGCAGCCATCGATGGTGAGATTTGACACATCTGGAGAAGCAGCTGGAGTAGAAACTCTCAAACGATGTCTGGATGCACATCCTGCACTCTCTTTCAAGACTCTTTCAAGATAAAATACTGATTTTGATTTCATTTGTTTACCTTTAGGAAGCATTGTTATACTGATACCTTTTGACCTTTGAAATCGAACCCAAATGATCACATGACTTTTGCGAGCCAGTATATGCAGAGGTGATACAATGCAAAGTACATGCATGAAGGATCACATCACTGTTCATGTAACTTGGTAGGATGGGTTGCTGTTTAAGCTTTGTCATCGAGTTATTATTATAATATAATATTTGTCTCCCCATGTATTGAATCATGTATTACTTTATTCAACTCAATAATCCTCAAATACTTTTCCATCTTTATCAAATGTGGCTCAATTCTGTCAAACAATAGTCATATCAGCATCAATCAACATTACTAACTAATCAGTTCAAAACGTACACGCAGAATATTGAAAAATCAGCCGGATGTGGACTAAACTCAAATGTTTCTACGTGCAGGCTCACAAGGTCCCATGATGATGAAGAGTCACACAGACAGCACTAATGTCAGAGAGCATATTCATAATTCTCTCACATTGTATCTGCTTCCTTAGCAGTGATGAGAGCAGCTTGGTGCGTCACCAACACCACAGGCTAAAGAGCCGATGTGACTGATGCATGGCCTCATTCAGGAACACAAAAAAAAAACTATGTTGAGCGGCGGTGGGCGGGCATTCAGTTTTTTGCCTTTTAAGTCAACAAACAATAGTGATGCCACTATGAGTAAGTCACCCGCTGAGAATTGCAGGGTTATAAAGTTACAGATGAGCAACTGGAAACTTACAGGAAACAGTTTGGGACTTTCATAGAATGGATTTACGTCGGTTAGTGGGAATAAAGAGCTGTCCATAGCGGTACTTACCCATAAACATAATTCAGAATAAAATAAACATTTATGGACAAAAGGCACTCTGGTAGCCCTGCAGAGCTGAAATACACATCAGCCAGTAGTAATGTCTGTAAGTCTGTCGGTTCGACTAAGCACCTACAAGTATGTACCGAGTACAGGGTAATGTCTATATCTCTTTGCTTCCATCTCTGGAGAAAAGAACAAGTTTAGTATTTTAATCAGACTGTTCTTTGTTCAGTTAATCACATCCCAGCTGTTACAGTGCCTCGTCTCCCATTCAAGTGTTACTATGGAGGCCAGATGAAAATCCACACACACACACACACACACACACACACACACACACACACACACACACACACACACACACACACACACACACACACACACACACACACACACACACACACACACACACACACACACAAATTAGTTATTTTAACAGACTGCATAACATTCACTTCTATTTTGTTGTAAAACATATTGTCCGTTCTCAGTCAAAAGGGCTTTAATTCATTTTTTTTAAAATCAATTCAAAGTTAAAATCAAAGTTAAAAAACAAATCAAATCAAAAATCAAAGTTTACATTCGTTACCATGTAACAATAGACCATGGGTTGATTCAACTGTGAAATTTTCCTTTAACATCCAGCAACAATAACTACAAAACACACAAACAAAACTAAAAAAACAAAACTAAACAAACAAAACACATAAACAAAACACACAAACAAAACTAAACTCTACGCTCGCTGCTCACGAAAAAGCCCTTAAAGACAATAACTCCAGACTACGACAATAACACAACAAAAACAACACACCTGTTTCCAAAACAAACGAAACATACTTTACATCCCACAGAATGATAAACATTCGCCTTCATTCATCTCTCCCTAATGAAACGCACACGCCAACATCATGGTAAATCACCCTGACAGTCCTGCGATCTCAGGTCACTCTGAACATAGATGCAGCATAAGGACGGGCAAAGCTCAGCCCATCCCTGGTGTTTTCAAAGTGGATGTGGGGGTGGACAGGGCCTCTGACACTCACCCATGCATGCACGGCCAGTCTGCTGTTATTTAAAGGCTCACTTGATTAATAAGCTGGGTCTTAATTTGTTCGCACCCCGTTATCCAACACAGAAGACGAAAGAAAAGAAACATTTAGGAAGGAAAGAAAGAAAGGACATGGCTCACAGAAAGGACTTTAATGGTGCATCTTGAAGAACAAAGGGGGAAAAATATCAGATTGGTGTTTGATTTTGAGTGGATCAAGGTATCGCCCACCAGTTCATACATTTATGTATGCAGTGCTATGTGATCGGTCTTCAGGACCACGAGCGCCGCACAGGGGGAGAAAAGTTAAGACGATTCCAAGGGCTCCCGACTAACAAGCGCCCCAAAAAGTAGGCAAAAAATGAATACAAATTGAATAAAGTATTGTTATTTATAAAGTTATTAAACTCAAAACGTAACCAGTCATATTGACTGAGCACTCCCCTGTGCATCTGCAGGAAAAGGTCTGGTCCTGACTGGAGCACCGACTCATGATGCCGAGAGGCAGCCGGCAGTTGCCTACTATGCGCTACCATGATCCTGCTACCTAGAAAATCTGGGATTTTGTAAAGGAGGGAGAGAAAGGAGAAAAGGGAGCGATGAGAAGGAAAAGAAGGGTGCCAATATGTGACCCAGTTTTTGAAATTTCCTCGCCCCTAAATATTCCACAGTCAAGGAACAACAGCAACTCAGCCACAAAGTGGTAGTCCATGTAAACTGACAGAAGGGGCCCTTCCTCCTCCAACATGACTGCGCACCAGTGCACAAAGCAGGTCCATAAAGACCTGGATGACAGTCTGGTGTGATGAACTTGACTGGCCTGCACAGAGTCCAGACATCAACCCGATAGACCACCTTTGGGATGAATTAGAACCGATGAATTGAAGCCTATGGATTAGGAATGGGATGTCACTTAAGATTCAATGCAAGTCAAGGCAGGTGAGCAAATACTTTTGTCCATATGTATGTAAAAGCTTTAAATAGGTCAGTTAGGTCCTAGAGATGATGCAACAGAAGCATGCAGGGGGGGGCCCAATGGGATTTTCTTTTTTCGGCGGCGCCTCTGCCCATGACACTTCCATTTATTACTCTCATATATAAGTGAAAGTATTGTGCTAAGAAGTTTAGATTTTAAATTAAAAGTTGTGATGGATCGTAATGGTGTCAAACGCATGAATTTTGTTTGTGAATTATAAATTGTGTGCTGAATTATCGACAAATTGTTGAAGGACCATCTAACACTTCCTGAACAAGCATTTCAAGAAAGAAGTGCACAAGGAATTATACTAAACAAAATCAGAACAGCGCTCTGGAGGTCTGGAGACCAGCACTCCCCCTACTGTGTTTACTTTCATCTTCTTTACCCAGAATCCACTGGCTTAATTCCTATTTTACTTTGCAATGGAGCTGCACAACAGAGGCAGGACAGGAGAGTTCATGGGAAATGTGAATGTAGCAGCAACACGCAGCATGTATGTCGACAAATCACCTGTATTTGTGCTCCAACGGGGCAACAAAGTGTTTTTCATCTCAGTGTTTGTCTGGATGACCGCTATTTTCTCTTCAGAAGGACAAAAGGAGAAAAGGTTCCCCCTCTCCTGATCATACATAACTTTAGTACGGCGGAAACTCAGGAACTGGCAAAGCTGCCATCCAGCCGGGTAAATGGTTCAGCTGGCCACAGAGATAATCGCTACAGTCATTATGATTCTACTGTGCCGTCCTCAAATCATTGGGCGCCACGTGTAATTAAGATAAAGCTGCCATGCTGGAGGCACAGCATCATAGACCAGCCGGCAAACTGGGACAAACGTCCTCGCATGGCAGTGGATTGTCGCTTTATTGACAAAAGACGCCAACCTGAAGAAAGAGTCTATTTGCTTTTTTGACCTCAGTCTTATTTTTAGATGTGGTAGAAACACAGTTTAGACCTGCAGGTTGCTCCATCCATCATCCATCATGGAAATACAGAGAAGTGCTTGGTTTAAAACAGTTTCAAAAAATAAGTTTAATTTATGTGGATCAGTAACGCTTTAATCAGCCATGTTGCAAAGAAATGGCTGCAAAAATGTGGAAATCCGTCATAAATCTGGGACTACTGATACAGTTTTAAGGAAGCAAACACATATCTGGTTCTGACTAAAACCTTGATTCATTTTGTTTGGGTCTCTAACAAAAGTTTACACTCGTTTACACCCATTTACACCCATTTAACGAGTGAACTTTGCTTGGTTTGCTTACCCAAACCTCGCCTGATCATTTGTGCCCGTGTCTCGTCAACGCCTGTGAGTTTGTCTGTATTTACCGTCTGTTTTTTCCCGTCCTCCCTGCATGTCCGCACTGTGTCATGCCCTGGTTTCTGTTCGCCAATGCTTTGTTTGTGGTTTCTTTCTGGCCTTCCTGTCTGACGCAGCATTTATTGATTCATTAAAACTCATTGATTTGTAAACTCCTCTCTCCAGTCTCATGCACTTGGGTCCCACATTTCTAAAACACTCACTTTTCTGGCCTTCTGCAACGTGTCTTGGTATCTGCTTGAAATCTTTGCTGAGCTTTTATCCGTTTATACAACGATTGCAAAAGGTTTTTTCTTCCATGGTGATTTTCATACCTGCAGAAGATTTCAGCCATCTACTATCCAACATTTCTAACCTTATGTTTATTTTAATTAACTTTGCAACAGTACCACTTTCCTCTGAGGATTAATGAAGTATTATTCAGTTAATTTCAATTTGAATATTTTGTAGTATGAAAAACTGACAGTATGTTTATTTGAGGCAACTGAAGACTCTCTGTTATCGTTACAGGATAACAGCATTTTGGATGTGTGTGACACACTGATGCGCCTCCTAATTTCCATAATCCCACAGATGAGCAAAGTGACAGCTAAAACCTAATGAGCAACACATTTAAGTCTTCCTGACTGAATACTGATGCAACAGCTGCTTCTGCTAATCACACGCTGAGCGCACCGACTCGTATCACATGTACAACCGATTGGCTGTCAGAGTTTTAAGTTTTGCCAGCTTCGGGGTAATTATGAAAAATTATGGAACACACTTTTATTTTTGTGCTCTTTGTCAAATCGATTACACCCTTTCATCTTTTTTGCCTTCATCACATGAAGTACACAATAACAGAAATGTATGTGCGTGCAAGGACGTGGCAGAAAAGAACTGCCAAGAAAATCCAAAATCCTTTCCAGCCATGAACACACACACACACACACACACACACACACACACACACACACACACACACACACACACACACACACACACACACACACACACACACACACACACACACGAGTAGCACAATTAGCTTTTAACAAAGTTGCAACGCTGAGCACTTTGTAGTATAAAAAACAATCCAAAAGCAAGAAGTACAAGACAAATTAGATTGAAAAACACGAAATAAAACGCTTCAGAACTGCTGAAATTAGTGTGTATAGCCTTATCAACCAACATCGCAAAACTCCTCTCTCGTGAAATGCGTTTGGTTCCCCTTCCATTCACGGCCATTTCCACCAGTACCAAACTAATTATCAATGCTACAATAACTCAAAAGAACATCCGAGAACACAGCCAAGATTCCTGCAGAATCGCCAACAACACCTTGGATCAACAAGGTTTTACTGCAAAACCGATCGTACTCCACTGCAAACCATTTTGGATGTCAGTTTTGTTGTCTCCGTCCCTACTTGACACGCTTCATTTCTCCGGTGGGTTGTATGCCTAACCAATAGCATCCAGAGGCAGTTCCTTCTCCATCCTGGCCCCGGGAATCTAAGTAAAACCAAGAGGAAAGAGAAGAATTCTTTGCATCGACAAGTAAAAGAATTGGGATGGTTTCCTACAGGCTATGCCGGAATAACCCATCAGCTGCACCATAAGGAAGTGCAAAGTGGGAGAACTGATGAGATGAACTTGAATTTATTTTTTTATTTTTGTTCTGCCTTGCTGGAGAAATCTTTCAGCGTGATCTCAGCCTCCTCCCTTGTTCTTTCGTTGTGTAACAATCAACTACATGTTCTCTGTTTCGCTGTCTAATTGCAGTGCCCCTAAACGTTTCTCCTCCCTCCCATCCCTTCTCTCGTCTTCACTCCATCCTTGTTTCTGTCTCTGGGTGATGAGTCAGGGAGCAGCAAGGGGTCCGAGATATTTGAATGGGTGCTTTGCCTCATTTGCTTTCCTAATGGGAGGCATGGTAGCATGGCAGCAGACAGACATGGCTGCTGTGAGACGAGGGGTGGATAGATGGATGGAGGGTAGGGTTCAGAAAAGAAGAGATGCCTGTATAGAGGAAGAGGGATGCTATAAAAGGAAAGACTAAATTATAAAGTGCATTCAAGTAGGTTCGCAGGCACAAGAGAACACATTAGCAGTAAAAAAAAAAAAAGCAAACAGTAATGCAAATGATGTGGGTGAGTCATCTGTACCCTCAGAGTGTTGATTAAAACAGAGGTAGCACTGATTCATTGTTGCTCGCTCTCTGTGCCTAGATCAACCAAGACAACCCATCCCCACCACCTCCTCCTCTTTGAGATGCTCAAGAGCTCACTTTTCCATCCGCTGCACTCGTACTGCACTGTTAGTGCGTAATTGTGTGTGCAAACATATGTGTGTGTGTGTGTGTGTGTGTGTGTGTGTGTGCGTGTGCGTGCGCGTGCGTGTGCGTGTGCGTGTCTCTGAGAATTATGGTCGTGGGCAGTCGAGCACTGCCCACTGGTTCACTGCGGTACAGGAGGAGAGGCCCGCATGTCATCCCCATGACAACACTATGCTTGCCTGCCAGTATGAGCACCTCTAACTATGCAAGTCATTAGGCAGACGGTGACTGATGCATTTCCCATCATCAAATAGCTGATCTGAAAATATGCTTAACAAAACAACAAAAGCAGGGGAAGCACACTAGGGAGCAAAAAAAATTACACAGTTAAAAGAGCTAATGTGAAAGCTAAAACAAAAACAGAGCTGGCGAGGCAGTGTGTTCCTGTCCCCGTTTGCCCTCACCCCCCACCCCCACTTTGGGACTCTATCATCCAGCTGCAGAAGGTGATTTGGACCTGGAAGCGTCCCTGTTTGCCATCCATCTGGTACTCTGCTACTGGGACTGGATTCACTGTTTGTGCGCTCATGTTTGCAGCAGGGGGCAATTGTGTGCCAGCGTTTCTCTGTGCAGAACTTAATGCTAGCTTTATTGCTCTTCAGGGGAAATTATGTCTGTGTCCCTGCACAGGGGGTGGGGGGGGCTGGAACCATTAAGGTCAACCTGGATCCTAAAGGAGCACGTGGCCAAACGTGGAAGTTTTTACTACTGGGTAGCACCCCTGTAAACACTTTGCGTGACTTTTTATTGCTGTAATACGACTAATACACACAGACAACTGTATAGCAGCCTGCATCAAACCATTCACACGTACCAAACTACTGCAACAGCATTATAATGTCCTGAACTAACATCACCAGAATAAGGTTGATGGTACAAAAATGGTTGAAACTGATGCCTCAAGTGAAGTCGGTAGTGTCCGTCCATAAAGGGCTCAGTATACTCCAGCAGAAGTGCTTCTCTGGTGCTCAAATGTTTCCAAACATGAAGCTGTGATTGGCGTTTGTGCAGTTGACACATTCTACCGAAGTTTCTTCCAACAGAAACATGCTGTGCATATTAACGCTTATAAACTGACTGTATTTGAGAGTGCGGCTCGTCTGTGTGGCCCTGAGATGGTCTGGCCACCTGTCCAGTGTGTAACCCACCACGACTCCGATGATAGTTGGGATTGACTGAAGCTTCTCCGTCAACAGTGAGAACAGAAAACGGATGAATGCCCAGTAGCCCTTACACAACTGCCAACGTAAACACATTCTGCACTGAAATGAAGAGAGGATGCTTTAAAAATACCCTTATTGAATTGATTGACTTTTAAAAAGCATTACTAAGTCTTCCTTCTTTTATTTTTTTAAATGTGTGTCGGTTTCTCGGTTCTGTTTGACTCTGGCTGCATGTTAAGCTGCAAAAATGAATTTAACCTCCCTGATGGTATGATGATGACGTGTGGGAGTGAAGGAACTTTACTATATTGCATAATAGATAAGGATCTGAACATCAAGCAAGGTTCCCTCCAAAACTGGGTAATTAGTGTCAAGGGGTTTATGATCCATTTTAAAAATCAAACGACGTGCATGAAGGTTTTGCAAAATGCAAAACATGTGTCACTTTCACTTGATGTTGGTGGAAACATGAATGCATTTCTGGAGAGTTTCTTTTTAATCTTTCACAGACAACAGCTGCAGAAGCCCACCTTCAACTGACATGAAGACATTTGATCAGTTTTGAACATGGCAGCCAATCAGTCGTAGCCTCTGGACAGGCTTTACTGTATAAACCTTCCAAACTCTTTTTGTAAGCTGGTGTTTGGGTGAAAACGCGGTCATATTAACCTAGTCTTAACATCTGCAGTTTTTCACACTTTATTCTTATAAAAATACACTTGATTAATGAAAAAAAAACAAAAACAAAAGAGTCAACATCTTAGTCTGCATTCGGCCGAAGATACTGATAAAACCTCTTGAAGTTGTAGCACCATGCAGCGCCAAGCAATTATCGTCCCAGCCTTTCTTTAATTGGGATTGACATTTAAATGATGTAGTTAATGTGTGCCAAGGACAGAGTATGCCGTGTTAACAATTAAAATACTGCTTAATGGGGCATGCCAGAGCTATTTTGAGAGCAAGTTGTGGGAGAAAGAATAAGGCATACTCTATTAGTCAGAAACCAGAGCTATCTGAAGTGGGACAAGGTCAGAGCCACTCCTTCATTTCTAGGCTGACTGCTCATCACCCAAGCACTTCAGAACCCTGAGTGAAATCATTAATATCAACAGCAACCTGGGAGAAGGCTTTTATCACACAAAAAGTGGCAATCGAGGATATTCTGTGATTTATATAGCATCTCTCTTGGCATGCTGAAAGCCGAGGGAGCTGAGAAGTGCCTTCAGATGCCATTACTCCTCTCTTTTAAAGAGACTCACTTTTCTTCTGCATGCCATTAGAACTACCTGGGCTCCTTGCTGTGGCAGTTGGATCAACCGTGCAAAAGAATCTGGGCTCAGGAGATCACAAGGACGAGTGATACGTGTCTCCGAGGGGTTTGCGTGGAAGCAAGAAAAACAAGATGGAGCAGACAGAGGGCTATGCCAGACGGAGGTGAAGTAGGAAGGTAAATACAGAAACACAGAGCTCCAATGTATGTCCTTTCCACTGACCCAGTACCTATGCGCTCATCCCCATGAAGACTCAAATGTACCCCTATGTCCTGGGCCAGTGGGGGAACAAGGCGGTCCTCTGTGTTTCCTATGCTCTGTGAGGAGTAAGTCTGGCGGCAAACTGCTTTTTAGAGGATACTGTTGGGGTTAAAAATGAATCCCGTGGAGGGCTGTGTGTTCCGTTGCCACAGGAAGTTTACCATAAAGGAGGAGCCGAGACGTTGCCTGTGAAGTGGGTAGAGGCTCAGATCCGGCAGAGCCGATGACTGAGCACAGTCTCAGGAAACTTCAACAAATTCACTGCACTCGGATCATGTTTCACTTCTGTTGCCAGGAGGATTTAAGCAAATTCATGAGATACTGTAAAGAAAAAAAAAAGAAGAGGACAACTGTCCTTTCACAGAAGTGAACATTTTTAATGTGGCAGAAGATATTTACTGCTAGAGTCTCACAGAAGGCCTCAATTCACAGGCAGTTCTACTAGGTAAAGATAGTTTTGTGTGCCTTTTTCTGTGAATACATGTTTATTTTATAGTTTAAAATAATGCAAATATATTCAAGAGGATGCAACAAGATTATACACCTAAAACTGGACCTGCTCATCTGACAAAATACGTCTTTTCCTGCCTACGTCCCACCTCAGACAGCCTGGACAGCCTGGACAGCCATCCACGTTCTCGCTATAAACATTTCTAGTGAAATGAGTGTGGTACTCCACCGGTACAGAATGTACCGAGCAAATCACAATTAAGTAATAACTCCAACAGGAACGTACAAGAGCCACAGCTTTAAACACCCGAGAAGACTGCAGAATGGAGAACAACGTCTTAGATTAGGTTCTTTCCTGCCAAATCAAAAACAGTCATTTACAGACACTCCTACTTCATGACATTTTTTGATATCTTTGGTCGACAGAAGTCTCACACTTTGTTTCTCTGATTGTGCTGATCCAATGCCATCCAAAGGCAGTTTCTTCTGCGCACATCGATACCAACCCCTAGAAATCAAAGTCGAATCCAGAGTAAATGTTCTATTGAAGCGGAAATGAAGGAGGATGTTTGGCCAGGCTGACTTCACATAACACCGACTGTAATTCTAATTTCTTGGCATATTTGCCCACAGACATGAAGTTATTGTTTTCATTGCCAATATGGAGACAGAAGTTAGGGAAAGCATCCAACAGGTGTCGCAGTGAGGTTAAAGTGGACACATTTGGTGTCATTTATGTTAATGGAACAATTTTGCCTAAAAGTGTTAAAGGAGACACATTCTGCACATTCTTCTTTCCGTTTACACCACTCACACACCAAGTTCTTCTTCAAGCATCAAATAAAAAATAATGACATAAAAGATGGGGCTATTTCTGATCCGGATACATTTCAAACTAAATTACTTGTTAATCCTCAGTTATAGGAAGAAAACCTTAAGGTAAATTCTTCCAAACATTCTGACTAATCTTGACTGAAAATAGAAAAAAACTAAACAAATCAAACCAAAATGTAAAAATGTCTTTCTTCATGCAGACGTTTGTATGATACTAACAACACCACAAGTCTTTTCTACAGAGTCATCAGCCTGCAGAAACCGTTTCTGTCCGTGTGAGCGTTCGAACGAGTTCATCTCCTGTGTTACCTGCAGAAGCTGCACGTCGCATCGTTACCTCAGCTGTTGCCAAGCTATAAACACAACAGCTCAGTGTATTTTCAACAAAAATTAAAAAAGTCAACTTGTTTCATACATTTTTATACTTCCATGGAATCAAAAGGATGAAATACGGGAACCACACATCCTCCGATGATCTGTGCAGTGTTAAATCAGTGATAATTTAATGTAGATATTACAGAAGGGACAAAGAAAATCCCATAATAAGACTAACATGTAGACTTTTACTTGCTTAGTAAAGTCCCAAAAAGAATTTTGCCTGGAATCTATTCGATTTTGATATTGATTGTGGTACAGTGAGCTTGTGTGTCCTGCAGTGTCTGCAGCTCAGGATATGAACGATCTACTCTTCGTGCATGTGAAGGTTAAAGTCAATGGGAACATGAGAGGTCCTCAAGTTTAATCGTTTAGATGCTCTATTCTGTTTGCCACAAAAAACACCTCAACAGAGCCTGGACTGTTGCCTTTCACCACAGCTATCTGGCTATTGATTTCTTAGCGGCACAAAAAAGATGCCCTGTTGTGGGGAATGTCTTTTATTTATAAAAGAAAGTCACAGAGGCTTCGTTGGACTGCAGATATTTATCTACATTCAGGAGCATCAGGTAGTCCTCGGCTTTTGTTCAGTATTGCGTCTATTAGGTCAACTCTGACCATCAGAGAGACAACAAAACCAATACTAGCTATACATTGAGACAAACGGTTCATTAGACAAACACGTAAACAGAATATTTTTATCTGACTTTAAGGAGCATCTTCCACCCAAAGTAACTTTGGACTCCCATCCTGGTCGTCTCTTCTAACAAGTGCAGTGGATGCCGTTTTCAGGAAACTGTTTAAATTCAGTGTCTGTCTTCTCCTCTCTTTCTTTAGATGAAAAAAAAAATGCTGGTTCTACCCGAGAGAAGATTCCTCCATTCCTCCTCTGTGTTTATCTTTCACCGTGCTCGCTCTCTGACAGCAGCTTCATTGCGATTGTTAACCCAACCCCAGCTCTCCCCGTGTTGTCAGCAGAAATGCTCCCAGGAGCGCCGCGCTGAGAAATGCCCCTTCCTCTTTGTACTGAGTAGGAAAAATATATGGTTCAATTATAGGGTCTGTCAGGCTCGTATGTGTTTGCGATGTCCTGAGGTGAGCTTGGGAGAGATCAAGTCAAGCTGATAACCAACGCTGTAAAAGTGGCATTTATTTGTGAGTTCAACTCATTTCCTTCGCAAACCATTCATGAAGAGTCAGATTAAGAAAACAAGATGAAGAAAAAGTTGTTGTTTTTTTTTCATATAAAAAAAATAAAAAATCCATGAATCTTTTTCACTCATTGTAAACTTTGCAGGTCAACTTGGGATATGACGGATGCACCATGGAGATAATGAGACGCCAAACAGGTAAGAAATGGAGAAGGACGGTGAATCAGTGCTGTTGGCAGAAAGGATTGAGTGGATCAGTGAGTCAATGTTTGCGTCAGCTGTGGGCTGAAGGGCTAAGAGGGATTTTAAACTGGAGGAAGTGGAGTTAATGTGGGATCTTGAAGAGCAGAGCGTTGGCCTTGCTTTCCTGATCCACTCTCAGCCCACCAGTTTGACACAGATGATAAGAGGCCTCAAGCAGAGCATCACCCACACACACACACACACACACACACACACTCATGGAGCAAAGAAAAATGAAAGTTCCCCTCAGCTACAAATGAGAAGATGGAGAGAGGAAGATACTGCTGGAAAAAAGGTGAAGAGATGACTCAAAAGTGAATGCTGTGAAAGCACACGGAGACAGTGGAAAGGATAAACAATCTCACTTTCCAAAGCTGCTTAGCCCACATATGCGGCAAGAGAGTGATAATCTGACTTTTAATCAAAGTCCAGACCGCCTCTATTTGACTTGCTAAGCCCTGGATAATTGTGAAGAGATGGCAGACATGGATGAAAGAGTCCAACTGCTACGTCAATGGCCCATCTTCACGTCACCGAAGCCATCAGACAATGTGAGGTGACCTGAGTTTCACCGATCAATATCTTACATCCTCTCCCTGCAACCAACATGGTTCAATAAGAGACACAGGAAAGGCAGAACGTGTGCCTCAGATCCAGCTGTCCAGATAGCGGCGGATACTGTGATCAGCATGGATTAGACGTCTTTCCAGACTGATCAATGAGGAATGGGGCTGGTGGCGTGGAGGAAGCTCTGGTACCTCCTGTGGGCTGTAATGAATCTGATGGCTGATATCTGGAGCTGCTGGAGGCGGGAGTGGAGCTTTTTGCTGTGCAGAGTATAAAACGGAGCATGAAAGCACTGTCACTGGCACACACTGCCAAAACACAAAGCTTAATCAGTTAATGGAGTTGGCATGCTTTAGTTAAATTGATAATGCTTTTTATGCTATTGTGTGTGTGGAAATCCCCAAGAAAAGTAGCATCATTGTATCTGACATTGAGCTACTTCTGTTTTAAGAGAACTTAACTGAAGAATCATAACTTCAGAGCAAATACTTACCTTACTTAACCCACAACTCATGTTTGGCTTAAATAAGTGACAGTGACCAAATATTGTATTTCAAGATCTTGCCATTTTCTTCAAAATAGAGAAAATGTATAATCTTAATAATGAGATTTTTTAGAGGAGCACACTTCAAAAGGGGCTTTTCAGGAACGCCTCATGAATTACCAATGAGATTGCAGCGTAATCAAGCAAGGAGGATGAAAAAAGACGCATAAATGTGAGTTTTGAGCAAAAAATTCAAAAGAAAATGATGACAACCAATGTAGGTGCAGTTTATTAAAATTCCATTTTATGACCCATTCTTGAGCTCAAGTCAATGGCACGAGACTTTTTTGAAAGTTTCAACTATTTACTACAAGAAATTATATGGAATATATGAAAAACAATTTATAACAAGAGATCAAAGGAGTTCTGCGTAGTCACGGTTAAAGACTCTTATGTCCTGACAATCCTGACAAACATTACTAAAAAGGTAGCAGTAATTACTTTCAACAATTTAATTTAAACATTGGACATTATCAAAATTAAATTATAACAAACTTGTTCGCATTATGGCTCTAATAACCAATGAATGTTCCCGTTTCATGTCATTTCACTGAATTATGGTTTTCCTTATGAAGCAAAACAAAAAAAAGAAGCTTGAATATAATCACACGTGTCAGTTGATATCAATCGACTGTGATGTACACAAGTGAAAGAAGCTGCCAGCGGCCCACGTGAGCATTTTGAACCCCTTTTAGCAGCATGGGATGTGTGATGAAAACCTTTTTTGTGATATCCACTGGATATCAAGGCTTAGTGTTCCTGAAGCGTGTCCTCTAGGAGTTTACTGTTCAGTATACTGACCCACGTTTTTAGCACATTTGTCATTTAATGAAGAAGGGATGACTTGCTCATAAATTAATGAAAGGGAAGAAGAGACATCAAACTCACTCTGAGACCCTGTGAGTCCAGAGACAAGACCGGGTCCAGAAGACTAGAGATGGAGACAGTGGATGACCAAGCTGCCCGACCTCACGTTCCTCTGCACACCAAAGTTACTCAGTGTAGTGCTGTCAGTCCTAACTAACTCACATCTACTGCTCTTTTCTACATTAACTTCCTCCACAGGTCTACTTTGCACTTTGTCATTTTTCTTTTTGTGTATATTTAATTGACTTATCATTTAACGTAGCTTGATTGTTGTTCCTCACTTGTTAGTCACTTTGTATAAAAACATCTGAGTAACTGCAACAGCAGTTAAAAGAAAATAAAAATGAGTGAAACATTGTTGATATCAGCAGCAGACCCGCAACAAAATAGTAAAATGGAACAAGAGTGAAGCCTGAGGTTTAATGGAGCCTAACTCAACAAAAGTATTAGAGTGCAATTTTAAACTTGTCTGCCAATCACTAGCTGAATGTTACATCACCGCAGTGTTTCCATCCGTGGAGCAGTGTAGAAACAACAAGCACGTAAGAACTAAACTGCCAGTCCAGTTGGTTTTCTATAAGTTTGCTGTGTGGTACTGTGAGCTACAACGATGCGTTCTGAAAGCTCTGACCTAATAATGTAATAAGGGTGACTGAAAAGTATATTTCCATAGAAGTACAACCTCTAACAAGACCGACACTACGGCGTTTAAAACCGGCTGCAATGAACAAACGTTTTAAAGACACGGCTGAAAAAGTAACTGTTATTCTGCATCGGCTGTATAACCCAAACAAAGGCAAGACGCACATTTAATTTAGCGCTAAGAATAGTCAGGCAAAGTCCAAGGAAACTGCTCCTAATTTTTTTTTATATTATATATATATATATATATATATATAAATAAATAAATAAAATCAAAACACTGCAGTTTCATGAATGAAAAAAAGAAAAGTCTCCTCTGATAATGCAAGATAATAAACACTAAACATATACACCACCTCACTCAATAACAAGTCACCTCCCTTATAAATGATCTAGACACAGCGAAAGCAAGTGAGTAGCACTTTTGTCCATCAATATTGATGGCTGTTATGAATTTGAGCAACGCGCGTGACCCACACAAGGTCCCACAGAGCTCCACTGAAAGGCTGCCGTTGTGCTGCCAGCTACCAGGTGTGAATGAATATGACTGTATGTAAAGCAGGGCGTTGCCAAAAAGAAAAAAAAAAAAAAAAAAGCTATCCGTTCAACCATCACTACATAAATAAATGAAGAAAAAAAAAAAAGGAAAACACCAAATACATCCACATCTGAATATTCATGAAAGCTGTCCGTGGTAGCATGTTTTTGATCAAACGATCCAGCCACGGCCCTCCTGAGGACTTCAGCTGGACCCAAACAAGCGGCCCATTTAGTTTTTGTTGTTGTGCGGACTGGTTGAGGAGGTGTACCTGGTTGGAAACACTCAGCCAGTGTTCGGCCCCAGAGCGGCGTCATTCAGCAGCAGCTCAGCAGCATCAATGCACCACTGTGTACGTGCATGTGTTTGTGGACGCACACTGGAGCCACTGTGAGTGTGAGTCATTACATGTGTGAATGTGTGTTAGTGTAGGCATCCGGGTGTATGGCTGAGAGGCTGACTCCTGCTGCCTTCTGTTAATGAGGATAATCATTTCATACCAAATCAAAATTAGATGAGATGATTATCAACACAGATGCTGAACAGGTCACTGAACAGGCTGCCTCCTGATGTTACTGTACATGCAAAAACCTGACTCTGATTCTCCTCTAGCTTTTCACTGCTCCGTTCCTGTTTGGGAATAAAGGTTAGAGGAGAGGCTAAGATAAAACCAGGCCTTACAAGGGTCACAAATGTCACTTCCAAGCTTCCCACTGAGCAGCAGGCTGCCTCTGCTAAGTCTATCCTCGGGCGGAGCACCTCTAGTGAGGCATGCCAGTCATGCGGGCAGGGGGGCTGAGTGAGGGTGCTCACCACAGCGAAAGGACAGCCTGCACGCCCTGAGACAGGCGCTATGCAGCTGTCAGAATCTCCAACCCCTGGCAAGTCCTCTGCTCGCCTGTCTCCACCACCTCCAGCCTCACACGGGGCAACAACCCATGCAGGCCAGCGCTCAGGGGGGCAGGAACACAACCACACCATTTCTCCATCTTTAGCAGCAGGATGATTTGACTGCGTTTTAATATCAATGTCTCGGTTCATTTCACCTGTCATGTAAAGTCCTGCACAGCCTGCACTTGCCTCATCACTTCACTCATAAAGTATTAGCTGGCCTGTTAAAGCCACTTGTTATACAACATCCTAAATGAAGGGTGGAAATTTTAACAAAATGAATACTAACCAGTTAGTAAAAATCAGTGAAAAACCAGAAAGGGTATGTTTGATGTGTAAAATCGCAGCTGACTATAACTGGCGATGCCGTTTCACAGTTAGAGCGATGAAATCTCTCAGTGCCGAGCTTCCATCAGATAACTAGCTGGGAACTAGCTGCGTGTTTGAACTGGCAAACAGCACAAATAATAGCAAGCACATCACAATTTCAGCACAAACCTTCTCAGGGCGCCTACTGAAGGTCACTGCGCTTCTTTTTGTGCTTGCGATGCCTGATGAAATCAAGTGTAAGATTCACTGAGAAATGCAGAAATACAGGGCCAGAAGAGCCAATAACCCCAAAAGTGTGTATATACATTCAGTCTTGAGCAAGGCATGTGGGTTCGAGCAGGGCGGTCACGTTTGTCCTGCAGGTCATGATACCAAGAGGAAAACAGCAAGGAGAAGGATGACAGGAAGGTCAGAAACTTCAGAGCGAGTTGCACCCGACCTCAAGTGGACAAACTGTAAAGTTGCATCTAGTATTTATTCTTTCTCTTACAGTAAATGAGCCTGCGACATGAGCAAGTGTCCTCAGCGCTGAGTCGCTCATGGAGAAAAATAAACGACTTCAAAGCATTTTGCCAAAGTGTTTTGTTTTTTCCTTTTATTGCCATCCTCCTGAAGTAGAAACCACAAGTACTGAAAGTAACATCACGCAGTGACAGATGGGCTGTTTGTCTCTTGTTACTCCAGATCACTGCTGCCAACAACAAAACCAAGAAACCTAAGCTTTACTTCCAACAAACAAACTGCACATGATGTAACAACATCCAAAAGTCACAGTTTGAACAAACCACACGTTGGGGTAATGGCTGTGTTTAGTTTAAAGCGAAGACATTTTTTAGAAGAAGAGAGACAGAGAGAAGAATCTTTTTTTAAAAAGCTACCAACTTTTTATAGTGACTCTAGGGCTATAATTTGAGTTTTGAAAGAGATGTAAAATAAAACTGATTCAAAGAAGCAATTTTACGCTGAGCATCTCCTGCTGCTCATGTGGTCACATTCATAACATCAGGAGGGTGTGTGTGGGCTTTTATCAAGCACGGAGGGGGTGACGTGGTGAGATATCAAAAACGTATACTTGTGTCTTCTTCAGTCACATCAAAACCCGCCCAATAATCAGAATTAAACCGTGCGTGGCGTGCTTGTTTTAAATTTTGAATTTGACAGACTGATGCAACGGGCTGTGATTTGGCGTGAAAGAGTCCGATGATGAAGCGCGGCGAAGCAGCAGGCATCGGGGATCTTCAAGGACCCAAAAGCCACCGTCTGTTGATCCAAGCACTGGCCATAGCCAGCGCTCCCCCGTTCCTCGATCCGAGCTCCATCAGTCCTCGTTTCAGCTCCGGCAAAACTCGTTTCAAATGTTGTTTCAGTAGCAACAACAGAAATGAGGACGGTGGACACATATGATCAGTATAAACATTAGTTAGCATCACAGATCATCACAGGAAGGAGCCACATGTGCTAACTGAGCTAAAGTGGGCGAGTTTCAGCCGATTAACCAGAATCAGGTTGTACCAGTTCCTGCCAACGTGGTGCTGTACAGACAGATGGAAAAGACCAACACCACAGGAGCTTTGTCTGGTTCTTTCTAGTCTGTGGCATTACAACTTTGCACTACTCACATCAGAGCCCCAGCAGGTTCTTCATGACATCAAGTTGGATGGAGATGGATGGAGTTTGTGGATAATTCTACTCAGATACGGGTCTGTGACACAGTGCTCTTCAAATCTGAACATTTTCAGAACTAGGCCACAAAGTGACTGGTTGTAATGTGTCTGGGAAAGATCCTCCATAGAGAGTCGTGTGTTTCCAGTCTACACCTGAGTGCCACTTCCTCACATCCTGCAGCTAGACCCTACTCACTTTACAGTAAAGATGTATGCGGTTACAAAAATAAACAAAGACAATTATTGTTAGCAGTTCCTCCTCATTGAGAACCTCCTGCTCACCTCACACGATTATATAATCCAGTTAAGCTTTAGAGAGTTTTTCCACTTAAAAAGAAGGCATGTAAGTGGAAATAGGTATAATTGGTTATTCAGGTGTGTGTGAATGGGCAGATTGACAACAGTAAAAATGTTTTGCAGAGCCAAGCAAGAATGGTTTTAATCACCAACCTGTATTGTTACTGGGAAACGATTTCGTATTTCCAAGCAGGATATGCAAATGAAATGTCCGGGTTTTCTTTTTCTTCATTTTCCCTTATCACATCTTTCATGTGTTTAATAAAGATGTGACTGGCTTAACATACATTGATTTCAAAACAGACAATAACTGAAAAGGCTATTTTCAAGTGAAGTGTGCACTGTACTAAACCCAAAGTCCCATTGTCGTGGGATCATAGGAAACGTGCACCACTCACACACCATCTCGTGTTGCTCTATAGTGTTTATTTAAAGTTTGTTTTGTTGTTTTTTTTAATGCTAAAACCCAATCCAACATCAACAGGCAAAAAAAAAAAAAAACAACCACAAAACACAAATGAATCCTACAAAGCAGCTGCACGTTTTATCATGGCAGTGAGACAGACTGCAGCATTCACAAACCCGGGCCATTTAGCAGGAAAAAACTAATCCAAAAGGTGTTTTTCAATTTCTTCAAGTCTCTAAATCAACCATGTCATTTTTTTTTCCCCCACAGAAGATTTATCAGACCCTTTAAAACAAAAAGACTGCAGCCAGAGACATCTAAAAGCTGATGCAGCTCTTCATCAGATATGACCTGCATGTCCATCAAAGAATGTTTACAAAGACTACTATAAAAACGACATTATTTCTCTTTGAAATCGTATTAATTGTTTGAAGTCATTTGCATATCTGCGTTAAAGTTAAACAATATGAATGAAAATGAATTATTTTTTTCTGGGTTTTTAATATTTAAATCCTAATTTTCTTAGTTAGAATTCACAATGTCCAATCACAAATTTATATTTGAGCAAGAGTATTCCTTCTAAATGACTGGTGATAAATCTGATAGTTAATTAATAAAGACTGGTCATTAATTATTTGTATTAGTTTGAAAACTTGTATGTTTTCACCAGAAGTTAATATTTGCCCTTGAAACGAAAGAACAGAAAGAGGATTACGTTGATGATGCTCCCGATGCGCAATTACGCACGGACGCCAAAAGCCACACTTTCTCCAAACCTCATGTGCAGCTATTCTTTCAGTTGGGGAATATAAAACTTTATAGTAGTGCTTTTATTTATTCCAGTCTGTCTGAAATAAAGCGAGCAGAACGCCAGAAAACATCGCATCAACGACCAGTCGAGTCAAATCCAAACTTTTACATTTTCTTTTGTAATTATTATTTTTGTGTCCTGGTGCCACCGCGTCTCGCGTGTGTCCACAGCGAACACTGCAGTGTAAAAGCACTTTGTCTTACCGGTCCCGTTCCGTCCACGACCTCCTCGGTGCTCGTCCGTGCGCAGCAGCGGAGGAAACAGATGGCCAAAGACTGCCAGCCAGCAGGCAGCAAACCTGTCCAGAGACGCGGTTATGCCAAGTTACCAACAGTGGAAGAAGCCGTGTAGGGAAGCGTCGTGTCACAGTAAGAGCATTAAACAAGTCCGCGCTGCAGATGCGTGTCCCTGCAGGTTGAGCCTGCTGCATAACCTAAAACATGCGCATACAGGCTATTTTAGGACAGCAACTCAAATCGAAATTCACCAAAAGTTTAGAAGTTATATATTGACTTCTTATTTTCCTGATACGCGAAAAGAGTCTTATTTTGAAATGCGAACCCAGATATACTTGTATTTGTATGTTCCTTTTGACTCTCGTCAGCTCATACTGAAGCGCTGGTTGAACTCCAGCAACGCATCGACACTTCACACATCAAACTGTCCATAAAATCTGGACCTGCAGTATCAAAGCCATTTTCATATGATTGTCCGATGACATTTCTTTCTTGTAGTTTCAGGATCAGCTAATCTAATTAAACTAATTTAAAACAAAAGGCGGTTTTTGCAGCTCAGTATAGTTTACTCAAAATGGTTATTGCTGATTTGAATGTTTTCCCAGAGTTGTCCATCTTTTCCAGCTTTGTTGTAAACATCGAAGAGATGGATCCAAGTGTGCAGAATTCACACTTGATATCATTTAAATGCCAGTTTCAGGTAATTTTTGAAGTGAATTTGTCCCATAAGCTTGATTTCCCTAGTGGCTTACTGATTTTGATCTGACGTGACTAACAGGAAAGCAATCATTCTGATTATAGCCTGCAGGGCTCCTTCACAGTGACAAGACAAGCCAAGAGTAAAGCAAAGAACAGCCTGTCGCCAGTAAAGTGATGGATATTCGGCACTCATACTTATGAGCACTAGATACATGTATGCCCGTCTCAATGCAATTGATTTGGCACAAGCAGTGGCCATAAAAATAACCTCCAGTCAAGAACATGTGGACTACAGTGATTGAAACGCAACACGACCGTCACTCCCCACCAACAGCCACTACCGCCTCAGACTCCATCAGAATTCAGTCCATTTGTGCAGATTTTGATTATTTGCACAGCTGCTTTAAGCCTGTGAAGTAAAAGGCTGCTCCCAGAATGGGTAAATGGCGCTCGGTGTTTGTAGAGTTTACTTTAAGGTCCAGATCTAATCCCTTCTGCCTGCATGGACGGAAGCCATATTCAGAGGTATCTGACTGGTCACTGTCCAAACCCTGCACCCCATTAAACTTGCTCGCAACTGCCTCACATGAGAGTTCAGACCACGCTGTGGATTCAGCTTGCCCTTTCGGTGCTGACAGTGTTGCTTATAGCCTGCGTGTTGTGATCTGTGTAAAGATGGGTCAACATGTTGACCTTTGTCCAGTGGTGGAAACAGCCCGTCATTTAGAAAGTTGGTCACGATCTGAAAAGCGCTGAATTCACTCTCTCTTACTCAAATCATGCTTGCTCAATGACGTAACAAAAATAAGATGTATAAATAATAAATGACTATACAGTTGCTCAGGAATCATACTCGCTTGTGCGGAAGCACACAGACGGGAGCGACTGGTTGCTCCTATTACAGTTTGCTGGTGTGCTGCACTAAAAACATTTTTATTTTATTTTTAAATGGTAGACTTCATTCAAAATTCAGGGGATTTTATGCTTCTTTTATTTACCGCAAGCTGAAAAAAAAAAAAAAAAAAGAAAATGTAGGTGGCTAAAGTCTGCGCAGTACAGTCCATAAATCTTGACAGGCCTCTATAGCCTCTCAAAACTCCCACTCTCACTGAACTCAGTCTGTCCCTGCGTCAACCTGGTTTCTATGGCAGCAAAAGACGCAAGCTGTGACCATGAGACGTGAACTTTAAAACCCATCTTAAAAGGAGCCTCTGATGGATGAGAGCGAGTGGACTCGGTGAGGACCAAGACACTGGGTGAGTGTGGGTGAAGGAACGAATGTGCTTCAGGCGGTCGGTTCACTGCCTCAAGTGCCAAGTATAATGAAGGGGGGAGAAAAGTAATTTGGAAAGGCTAGATTAAAAGCTGTTAAGACGAAAAGAATGAAGAGTCTTGTCAAGATTTCTCTTCACAAACATCTGTTTCCACTTGACAGTACGTTTCTAACACAGTGTCGCTCTGACGAGATTGCAGACTTCTGTGTGAGCACGTAAAAAGTAAAACATGTCCATATTTTAAATGGGATCATCTGTGAACGATATTTTTGATGCTGCATTGAAAAGACAAAGATTTTGTTCTTTTTTTGTTTGTTGAATAAATATTTTTTTTTAAGAAACAGCATGTCATCTTACATTTGTGAGATTCTGCAGTTTTGCACAGTGTTAATCAGTTGAGTACAAACACAAATGACTTAGTTGATTGTAAAAAATAAATACAATTATTTGTGATTATAATAATAATAATAATAATAATAATAATAATAATTATTATGAAAAATCCCCACCAGGGATCCAAGATTATTTTATCTGGAAGTGGTCTCTGGAGATTTTCCATCTCTTTTGGAGAACAAACAACTTAAATGTCCTCATTTTGTCCTGTCATTTTGCATCTGCCCTGCATCTCTGGTGTCTTCTTATTAACTTGTGTGGATTTAGGATGTTAGACTAGGAATTAGATGGGCTTTGTGAATCTCTCCAAGGCATTTATACAAGTAAACAATCTGTAAAAGCCTTGTTTCATTTGTATTGCGCTACGTTTTTCCCTCCCAGCCACTAGGGGGTTGTATTTTTATTTTCTCCCTGGCTGAAGGTCAACTGTGATGTTACTCAGGTGTTTCTAATTGGAAGGGATAACGTTTTCTTTTAAGTTTCTTTTCATTTATGTTCATTAGAAACGCAAAGACAAACAGACAGAAAAGAAAATTGCTGACATTGTCTTAAACACAAAGGAGAATCTTGTGGTGACTTATGCCCGTGTCCACGTAAAAACGATGCCCACCACAGTGTAGAGTTATGCTGGTACCAGAAGTAAAAGAAAATATCTCCTACTCAGCACAGCATCACAAACTAACACAGAAAACAGACCACATAACCTGTGAAAAAAATCTGTGAAAACTGGACCCAATAAACGCAGAGCTTTTGCAGGAGGAGGCTTCTAGAGCAGAGCCGGTTCATGACAGAACGTGATTGATGCGGCTTCTGCATTGTGATGACTGAGTCAAATATTTAGTGTAAAGAGCAATTTTATTTCTCATAATCAGCCAGAATTAAAGTCATTGTTTACTTTTGTCCTTTCCCTCAGTGGGGACACTTCCCTCTGCTCCGCTCATTGTCACTTGTCTTTTATAATTACAGATGCGCAGGGAGATAACGATAAATCTAAATATATTGGCTGCTCATTAAGGCCCAAATATCGAAATAGGCTGGTGCGAAATGAAGGGAAGCTTACTTTAAAAAAAAAAAAAAAATTAGGTAAGATAATCACAGAGGGCAAGACAGACATATTTACCCCCAAGAGGAGAAATTGCTTAATAATCTACACCACAGACTGTCAGTCACATTAATTTTCAACATGTCAGCGGTGGGACAGACGTGTGTGACTGGCAGTCAGCAAATGAAGACTGAGAGGGAGACTGCAGGGTGGGCGCTGCTGCTTTTGTGCAACAGTACAGAATTACAAATGCAGATTTACTGTACTTAACGACATAAGACATAAAACTTGCCCTAAAATTTAAATAAACACCGCCGTAAATGTGATTTTCATGTTTAGTGGCACCATATGGAGCCACAAGTAACAACAGTTTCATCATAAAAGTGTTGATGTACAGAATTTGACAGTAAAAGCTGTAGCTTAGCTTTTTCCGATGGTTTTGACTGTTATTGTGTGTTGAAAGAGCCTCTGAAGACACTGTGCTTAGAGTGGAGACATTTCTGACCTTGTAATACCACTTAGTATCAGCAGAGATGATTTAAGTCATCGCAGTGTTCAACCTTCACGCATCAAAATGAAGATGAGCAAGCTGCGCTGGCTGAGGAGTTGTTCTACTCACACGTCAATCTGAGACCTGACTGGTTGAAACATTTAGGCCAAGCTCACAGAATGACTGCAGGATAATAAATGAGGCGTCACCATCCGTCAGTGCACACTCGTAGCGTGTGAACTACGCGTGCCAGCGAGCCATCGCCGACTGGCATTTACCTTGAACATCAGAGAATCTCCGTTCGAGCTGCAGCCAACGAGAGTGTGGAGGGGGAAGTCCCTGTGAGGAAGATGTCAAAAACAACGTCAAAACAATTCAAACAGCTGACTACTTATTCATAAATGATTTTTAACTCATTCTGTAGAAAGTTAAACCCCCTGCTGCCCGTGTGCTGGTGTATTCCTTTTAGGGTTTTTTTTTTTTTTTTTTTTCAAAAGCAGCAGGTACATCAGGGGCTGACTCATGAAGCCACATGCTGCCACCATTTGATCAGGAGCAATATTACTACATAGTGTGCCTTTAATTTCAAGGTACAATCAACATCATTAGTATTCCATAATCAATATTTGTTATCAGTTATCTCGTCAAACTCCTCCCGTTCTCTGAAAGAGTGCAGCTTAAGCCACCTGATGAAATGATGGAAGATTGACCAGAACTGGACTAATTTTGGCTTAAATTACACCCAGACTCACAGCATTTGTCCCGTCATGTTTTATTCATGTGGAATGACAAAACAAAGATATATTAATAATGTTTTGTTGAGAGACAGACTCCACCTTCAGCAACAATAACCTCTAACTGCAGCCAGCACCTACAGCTGAACTGTCTTGTGTGATTTATTACTTAGCAATTAACCTCTGGTGCTGCTGCTGACTTTCATGGCTTTTCTCCCCACGAGGGAAACGACAACTCACTCCTCTCAGGTTTTTATTCCTGTGAGAACACACAGAAGCAAAAGCTATACATATTAATAGGTACAAATATCTGTTTCCATATATTTTACACAGACAAGTCAGCTTCTGAGCTGAACCGCTGTCAGTGTGCAAAGATCTCCATAGCTGCAGCATCTCTCACTCACTTTGTGTGCGCAAATGTCTGCTGGCAAACTAAGAATTTGTTGGCTATTTGGCTACAAAAGGTTTGTCAAATGCAGTCAAGTGTCACCCAGGCAATAACTCCGCATGGAGATATAGAAAAGCACTTTGACGTGCTAAAATGATAATAATAAACTACGGATCTTTCTCCTTCATCAGTAGGTCTATCAAAAGAAACCCAGAGCAGGTTTCAGCAATACAATATATATGAATCATAACAAAAATTCTGAAAACTCTGAAGCATGTCAAAGGCTTTATCTGAACTAAAACTAGGCCTCAAAGGGGATAAATGAATCACCAAATTATCATCCAATAGAAATCGTTTTTTCTCCTTTATAGACTTGGGAGTACAATGGATGAGACATATGAAGGAAATGATAAAACCGCTATTAATAAAGGCTTTTGCGTAGTATGGTGGGTATTTTGATATCTAATCCTGACCCATCTTCATCTTCCCTTGTCTTTTTCTAATAAATGAAGCAGGCACAGCTCACGAACCTGCACCTTTACCTAATTATTTTAATTAAGACAGATGCATCACATCAAAGGGAACAGCCAATATTTATATCTTCAACACATTTCTCATTACAGTGACATTATTATTCTAGAAAAAAATGTGGATTGAAGACAAATAATATTCTAACACTCATAACTCTGAAAGAGTAATTTGTAGGAAATTAGGTTTTCCTAATTAGAGGTAATTAAAGCTCTTTGCCTACAAAGTGATGTGGAAACGGGATCTTCTGAAACAGTCTTTGTTACTCCTTGGATGGGCTTTGCATCTTTTTCCTCATCTTACATCATAGGCAGGTTGTTTTAACTGCAAGCGAAAAGGAACTGGCAAAATGCAAAAATTTAATTATTAGAGTATAATTAAAAAGTACAAAAAAAAAAGAGCAGGACTTTCCTCATTTATTAAATTAAGTAATGCATCAGTCAGTCACTGCCTTGTTCAAAAACAGTCATTTCCAATCAAGTAGGAAGAAGGAGTAGGAAGTGGCAGCGCCACTCTTCCAGATGGAGCAAAAGACAACAAAAAATAAATAAAAACAGAGCAACAAACAGCATTTGCACAGACGTCAGGGCAGCGTTATAGACATATTTGAAACATCATGCTGCAGACTGTTTTTAAACATATTTTTAAGAGGATAAAAGAAAGTAGTGTTGAATAAGATAATTCGCGGTCCTGCCACCGCCTCTTGGACCAAAGCGTGCAGGTAGAATGTTCTGTGTTTTGGAAGCAAAAAAACCAGATCGAACGCAGGTTACGTTCAGAGGGCATGTTGCCATGGTGATTTATATGCAGCATGCATATTCTGACTGAAAATTCAGGTTTACTGCTTATACTATGTTAACTTAATCAAGTAAGAGAGAAAAGCTGCTTTCTGGAATCCTCTCAAGTGATCAGGAAAAACAAAAGTAAAAGTTCAAGAGCATGACACTAGTACATCGTTTACTGCAAACATACACATCTGATGAAATATTTGAAAACACAATCATTTAAGTACAAAGACAGTTATTTTTACAGTATTGACAGGGACCACTCCCTTTTTCCACGAGGAGGAGAGCGTTATTCCGCAGACCTCCGTGAAGAGACCTCAGGACCGACATGCCGCGTCCACTCTCCCGCTCTCTCTTGTGAGTGCTTAGGGTTCGGGGTTAAAAGCACATGGCTAGACTTTGAAAAATAAACATGGTTAGTGCTTTATGGCTTGCATCATTCCACGCGGGCGCGGCCCTGCACAAACTAGTCACCTCCCGTTCATTTTTAGGTTGCTTCCTGGCAAACGGCACCTCGTCTGCATTCGGTTGTTTGCACAAACAAGCCGACAACTGCGAGCAAGATACTTTATGGTACACATTATCATGCAAGTTTTTTTTTAAAATGATAGTTTGAAACCTGGTCTGGCTGGTATAAAATTTGAAAGCATAACGTTGAAAAACTTAAATGAGTAAAAGCTGAACTACGAAAAGGCTAAAATACAGTAAGCGTTGTCTTCTATTACCCTCAATGTCTGAATTCTCCTTTGATACCTTCCTATGACCTCCAAAGAGTTTTTGTCTATTTCTGTATATATTTATTCCCCTCTCGCTTCCCCTTTTAGCCAAATTCAGTTCCCAGGCATTTTTAACTCTCCCATGCAATCACGTCCCCCGATTTCTGCCCCACCTCTGCTGCTGCCTCTCTCTTCCCCATTTCTTTAATCGTTCTGTTTTCCACTGAAGGTTACTCTTGCCTGCAGGGCTATGAAAATGTCAGAAAGGCACACTCCATTTTCAGCTACGTAAATAGCCATTTCCCGCCAGAGCAAACCCACTTTCCCGTGTATGACCTGCCATGTTACACATCGCACGTCACACCTCCCACTCTAATACCTGAACACTGATGAAGGGTGGGGGGATGGGGCAATAAGAGAGTGAGGGCTGCCAGTGTTCACTGCACTCATTGACCTCTTACTCTACGTTCCCATAATGTAGATGGGAAAAGCTCGGCCTCATGCAGTCAGAATTGGCTGTTGATTTTGGATAATGAAACAAGACTGTGCACCCTGATTGACAGCTGGAATGAGGACTGAGGGCAAACAGTTTTGTCCTGGTCCCATCTGTCCGTGGGACATCGTTTCTGTAGTCTTGCATTCTTGTAGTCCTCTGTTCAAATGCTGTTTTGCAAAACTCAACTGTCCTTCAATTTTCTTTTTAGACAGAAAAAAAAAAAACTTTAGGGTGGGGTCTGAGCTTGGTGCAACACAGTGGCGTAGCGTCAATGCTCGATGGAGGGCGTGTCCGACGGTCCCGTTTAGCTGACACGGTTTGTGAAAGTGCCTGGTTGCTCTGCTGAGCGCAATAGCACCTCAGATGAGGAAGTGATCAAGGCCAGCCATTGGCTGAGCAGACTGTCAATCATGTTAAAAATAAATGTAATGCTTTATATAAAAACTCTCCTAGAGTGGTACAAAAATGTTACTCCGCCTCAGTGCTGTCACGGATGTGAAGTCAAATGAAACGGTTTGTGAACCAGGCTGCAAGTATGTTTATTTCTATTCTAAAATGTGGACATATTAACACGGGAGTCAGGGGAGATCAACTTACTTGTGGAGCCAGCCTTGTGGTCAGTCGAGGAACTGCAACGAAACTTAGTTCCACATGTGCGGGAAAGAAAGATGGTTGGCGGTTACTCCTGACAGTGGCGGTGCTTCCAATGGGCGGTGCGCCAACCATTGTGTTCGGGTGCATTCTGTTCATCAGAAGCGTCAGGCAGCATTTTACCGGTGAAGACAGATGATGGCGTTTTTCTCTGTTGTAATCTTATCTGCTTTTGACCAGCCCTCGTGTACGTGCTCATTCGCTGGCCTCTAGCTCCAAATCGGCGGTTTGATTGGCTGGCTTTTGGCATCAGATGACATCACCCAATTCAAAGTCTGGAGAGGGACACAGAAGATGTAGACGCATGCAACGCTATGGCGTGGATACAGCCTGAGATTGCCAGGACTCCCCCTCCTGGGAAGACCGGCCACTGCTTCCCACTTCTGAATGGTTTTTCTGAGAACGTTGTTTTAAAATACTGTAGTTTCATGACTCTCCCTCTACATTGACATACAGCTTCTCTAAAAACGCATTGCTTATGCCTTTCCCTTTTAGCATTGTGTTAACACACTCCTGAATGTACAAAACATCTACATTTATACAGGTCTGCACACCTGCTGATAGTCAGTTCATCAATTGCTTGTGATTAGCTGCACCTGGCAACCACTTATCTTTTTAAACCCCACAGAAGCAGACTTAATCTTTTTAAAATCAATAATGGCACGGTGAAGATACTTATATGTTGTTTTTCATCTGAGGTTTCATTTTTGTAATACTAAGATCCAAGATAATCAAATGATTTTTATGATGTTTTTATACAAAAATAAAACTACAAGCAGCAATACTAATGTTTTTCTATCTCTGTAAATAAATAAAAAGGTTTCAAGGTTTTTCACCAAAATTACTTCTTTGCCACGATTAGGTGACTGCTTCAGCTATTTTCAAAGGAAACATATAAACCTCTTTTTTCTGTTATTGAGAACATATTTTGGCGTTTGATGTCAGTCACTACCAATTACACAGTCTTGCTCTGTTTAGAGTGAGTTCTGTGACATCACAGGCCCGTCTCCGGGTAGAAGAAGCCTCCCCATGGACCGTTTTCGCCACCCAAGTTTACGTTGTGCTTCATTCACTGTTTTCCAGAAGTGATTTGTGCAAAAACTGCAATTTTATCTTTGTATTCTGTAGGGAAAAGGGGTGGAGTCAAGTGAAGTGACTGACTCCACCTCTTTTTATCCTGCTGCTATTTGGCTTTTCTTTTTTTAAATACCATGTTGAAGTGAAGCTGTGGTACATTTTCTCTGCGGTGTTGTGACCAAAGCGTGTTACAGACGCTTCATTAAGACTGCAGGAAAGTCTTAATGAAGTGTCTGTGTTTTTCTTTTGTTTTTGTTTTAAGAGCAGAATATCACTTCTTTAAGAGCATTTCTGTATGTTTTAGGTCATTTGCTGTCACACAGATGAGAGTAAGGTGTACGGGGTAACTTAAGTAGTCTGGTGCAGCTGCCTACTCAAACCCAATCAGCTTTAGCTGCAGCCCGTACAGACGCAAGGTGGTGGTAAAAAGGAGAGGCCGAGAACTAATAAATAATTATAAAAATAATTCACAGAAGAAGCACAAGGAACCTCTAAATAGTAGTCTACATATGTAAAAAACGGTGCTCCAGTATTATCATATAATTCTGTTAGCAGGGCCGGCCGCCTGCGAGTGCACCCAGCGGGACTAAATTGACTGTGACAGAGCACTCACTGCTGTCTGTGCTCAGCAACACCTAAACGTGGAATCAGAAAGGAAATGTGCAAAATAAAATACCACCACAGGAGGGGGCGGTGATGGAGCGGTGTCAGAAACCCGGATCGCTCAGCCCCTCCACAAGCAGGCGACCACAGGAGCTCGGACCCCACGGAAAACCAAAGGAGAACGATGTTTTAGCTGATGAAAGCTTTATACGCGCTGCGATTCATCCGTTCTGTTTTTAATCAGCTGTCCCGTCATCAAGGGATATCGTGATATCATAGCAAAAGATTTTTAGGATCTAACTGACCTGCTGGTCCAGTACATGTTGTTTTAACTTTGTTAGACACTTAAAGAGGATAATAAATTATCTGGTGAAATTTCTTTAGCGGCATGTAGATAACTTGAGACTGACCTGGTGGGATGTCCTGGGCTGGACGGTCAATTACACGAGACTGTCTGAGCTCGTGTCATAGCACTCCCGCTGTCATGCTGGCAAACGTCTAAAGTATCTGGTTGTTACACTGGAGCGTTTAAAAGGTTTTCATGCAAAATGCTAATCTTCTTCTTTATTGTTTTCTGAGTGTAACCAGGGACGTAACGAGGAAGATTGCTTCACTTGAACTCAAAACTGCTCATCAGTTAGTCGACGGCCTGTTTTGGAAAAACAAAATATCAATAATTCCTCAAGAGTTAATCTGTTTGTTTTGCAAACTTTAAATTGCAGATTGCTTTTTAATGAAGCTTCAACTGCAAAATTATGATAAAGAACAGAGGCAAAAGCTCCACATACGAGTCGTGCAAGTACAAATCGATTTCCTCTCCTTCCTGGTTAGCCTGGTTTTGATAAATGTCCATGCATGTTTGATATAACATTTGTTCTCAAGAGCAGAAGTAATATCTGATAAGGACACGGCTTGCTACTAAATGAAGAAGAGCATTGGCGTATGATTTGCGTGTCTCCATCTATGCCTGCTCATGGACAGATTTTATAAATCAAGCTTTCAAATAGGGCAGGAATATTGGAATATATTTGCACTGTGTGCAACACTGGTGTTGGAAAATTCTCATTCTCCCTTCCTGAGCTTACAATGGAGCAGAAATTGACTGTTTGTAGTGTTATCACCATGAGCGAGAGAAAGGGGAAAGAAAGATTCTGGTAATGGCGTGTTCATTGACAGAAACAAAGAAAGTACTTTGCACTGCAAACACTGACAGAAAAAAGACATTTCTATTAGCCCTTTAAGGCAAAGAGAGTTTCAAATCAAATTTTGTTCCATTAAATTTTATTTTTAACTCTGTAGGAGCTCCTTTAAAGGCAGGCTGAGGGGCTGACACTTTCTTTGAATTAGGATAGACCCTTTTATGCAATCAAGAGATGATCTGTGAGCTTGAAAAGACGCTGCAAAACTGTTAAAGTGAATCGTAGCCACTAGTCCTTTCAGCAAAGACACTTATTTGATGTTGTGTTTTCTAAAACAAATCTTTTTCTCTGCTTCACATCTTCAGAGTGTGAGAGTGAGTTCCCCGGGGTCATGCAAGGCCAGTTCATTTCCGTGTGTCGCGTCCCAGAAACACCCTGATGGGCTTCATGTCACTCCCGTCCCTCCGCCTCTCCTTCTCCTCACTAACACTCTCCTGCTCTTCCCTTTCAATTTCCTGCAGCTCAGGAAGACAATGGCGTGCCACATCAAAGGCCTGCATCAGGGGTTTGATAGCTCACATCAGCAGAAAAGGGAAGGAAAATTATTTGCACACAATTCTCATCCAGCTGCATTTGGACTACTCATCATCTTGCAATGCACTGCTGACAGATGTTTCATTCTCTCTGAGGTTTCCTTATAGAAAAAAAAAAGTCAGAAGAAGCAGAAGCACATGTCCAAGTGTACAAAAGTCTTGTGTGACAAAGAAACAACAGGAAAATGATGCACATCGAAACGCAATTGAACAGTCCTGATATAAAATTACCTGTGGATCTGTTCAGGCCAATTTACCTCGGTTATCTCGGTATTAGTCTTTTTTGAACAATAGTTATATTGAGTCAGCACTGTCAGTGTGTCACTGCCCTGCTGTTGTGGCTGAAAATTACTTTCAAACAGCTTGATCGAATTAATTGTCTTAATTGTTGGGTTGAGGAGGACAGACCATTAGCTGCTGAAAGGGAAAAGATTGACAAGAGCGCTGAAAGGGAGGACGGCGGCTGGAGGGAAACTGAAGGGTACACAAAGAAAGGAGGCCGCAGAGGAGCACAAAAGAATACACTCTGCAGAAATGAGCCTGCTTTGTTTCCTCTCCTTGGCAGGAGTCGCATGTTTTGCTGTGCTCCATCTTGTGAAACATGGCTCCCTATTCGGTAGAGACAGAAAACCTATCATTTGGACATTTGCGGTCAGACACATGAAATGCAGCTTTACCAAAGACACAAATAGACTTTCTGAGGGATGCTGAAAAACAGCGTGGTAAATTTACAACATGAAGCAGCATGTTCTCAGTCAATGGTACTTTGCACTGGTTTCAACTCGCCAGGAGCACTTTTACCATCACTCTCCCGTACACCTTCTGAACTAATCCACAGTTGCATGTTGCTATGCAGTGGCAACTGAAGCACTGGCTGCACTAATAGTAGACGGAGAGAGGAAGTGTTATTCTATAGTGCTGAAATGTCAACAAAAAAAAGCTCATTCAGTCTGCATGAATCTCACTCTGTGTAGGGAAAAGTTCTCAGTGTTCAACTAAAGCAGACAAGCTTATGTGCAGTGCTTAAAGTGAACAAGGGTCACAATGGTCCCAGAGTTGAGGCTAAATTTAGATCAAATTAGTTTCACTCCACCACAAGACACATCTTTGTCCATCTACTTTGTCTTTCGCGCAGCAGATCAGGAGCCCAGGTTGTCCTGGCTCTGAAGTGCCTTTGTGCTGTGTGTACAGCGAGGAGGCAGAGCGTTTCCTTCTGCAGCTGTTCGCCTCTGCACCGCCTTGGAGTGTAGTGACAGAGGAGTAACTGGTGCACAAGAAGCACTGTGTGAATTGGCTGTTCAGAAAGGCAGAACAAGTGTGGGAGGGTGGCTGCGAACTGTGCAGACGATGGACTCAGTCCATCACAGGGCCGGTGAGAGACGGCCTGGCGCACCAACCGTGTTCAGGTCTGCCGGCAGATGCCACCAGCTGAAGCCTCTCCCTCTTGCATCCACAGCAGCACCCAAACGCCAGCAGCGACAGCATTCACACAGGGTGGGACAAAGGAGAGGAAAAGGACCGTCATGCTTTTGAAAGTATACACTAGGAAGTGAATTTTGCACCTTTTGTGGGATTACTGTGAATGAGCTGGAGCGCGGAGGTGGAATGAAGAGGGGATCATCCGTGCGTTTTTATAACATGAACACTGTTAGAGTGATGCTGCCACGCCAACACAAAGGCAGCCCACGCTTCAGACCGTTCAAGGTTTCTGACAGCAACTGCAGCGTACCATAGTCTGCAGACATGCATTAGCATCAGTGTAGCACCTGGAGAACCATGTTCAAGCCTGAAGGACTTTACATTTGACTCCGACCTTTGTTGTGCAGTTTTTAGTTCAACATTCAGTCTTTACGTTGCCTTCCTTCAACTTATATCTAGTCTACTCTGTGTAGCTCTATTTATATTATGTGTCTGTACCTTCTCAGGATCATCTGTTCAGCTCCTTTCTTAATAAAACCTATATTTAAAAAAAAATCCATTTGGTCTGGATGTTGTGCAGCTTATAGTATTTCATTACAGTAGTACAAAACTATTTACATGTGGAAGCAGCTCCTTGGGCATTTCACAACCCAAGTAATACCTGGAATAAGATTGTGCATCCTATCATAAATATAGAAAGAATAGAAGAAAACAGAGAGCAGGGAGGATGAAATTTAAGCATCTATTACATCCTATCATCATCAGGAATGTGGGGTCACCGGCAAATGAAATAGACAAATCTGGAAAACTGAGAAAACACAACAGAAATATTTGTAACTCACTTATACGATACTGTAAAGCATCCATCCATCTATTTTCTACCGCTTGTCTGGGGTCGGGTCGCAAGGGCAGTAGCCCCTGCATGGAAGCCAGACTTCCTTCTCCCCGGCTCCTTCCTCCCGCATATCTGGGGGAATCCAAAGATGTTCCCAGGTCATTTGAGAAACATAACCCCTCCACATCAGAGTCCTGGGTCTTCCCCATGATCTTCTCTCAGTTGGACATGTCTGGAAAACCTCACCAGGAGGGATTCTTACCAAATGCCCGAGCCACGTCCCCTGGCTCCTCCCGATGCGGAGAAACAGCAGCTCCACTCTGAGCCACTCCCGGACGCCCAAACTTCTCACCCTATCTTTAAAGGAGGGCCAGGAGATTTCTGCTGCTTGTCTCCACGGATACAGCCAAGCTATCTGAATCTGTTAGTTTGACTTTGAGAAGATTCTTCTACGCGTGCAGCTTCACTCGGCTCAGATATGTTAAATGACAAGAAGACCAAAGAGAAACGAGGGGCAGTGTGGATGACAGGCCACCATGAAGAGGTTTATACTCCGGGCTGCCCTGGGGGCAGTTCTCCGGCAGAAGCATGGAGCTCCTTCTAAATGGAGCTGTCAAAACTCGCTACCAGGTAATTTAGTGCCTCTATTAGGCAAAGCTTCAGCTCGTGACCTGCAGTTCACCCACTATGATCAATGGTTCGCGTTTCCTTTTTGCTATTGTTTTTGCCATTGGTTATAATAATAGTGTTTAAACAGTTTAAACTCATTCAATGACTTTTTCCATTTATTTCTGTGTCAGTGCTGCAAACGTGTGTCTTCCCCAAATACATCGTTTCTTAAATATGAATGAAAACAGAAAGCGGAGTTCAGCAAATAACTCCTAATTTTATGGTGTAAAAAAAAAAAAAAAAAAAGCAATAGCTATGTTTATATCTGACCACCATACACTCACCATACTATTGAATAAATAATAAATACAGAATTTTAGATTTCTATTAAATTATTTAAATCAAATCATTGAGAGAATATATCTGAATGAGGCCTTTTAGCGTAGATGTGCAAATCTCTCCTATAGTGGCCACCTGTGATATCCAAGGAAAGTGAAGTTTCCACCACCCGGCAACGCCTGATGTTGTTGCTGTTCCCACTTTAACAGCCTGCACAATAATATTTCATTCATTCATTACAGCTTTCCAATATGATTACCTTCCTAAAAAATAGAAAAAGTAAAATATATCAACTGAAGAAAAAAACACTGCCCATTTCTTCCCAAATAAGGATTTGCTTTTTATATCTATAAGCTGTATTGTTACTATGCATTTTGTTTTGATAAATAAACAAACATGAGAAAACAAAGAACCGTAAAATGGTGAAGGCTATTCAGAAAAATGGACAAACCGTTTAAGTGCAAACTAAAAGTAATTGAAAGAGTGAAGCTGCAGGTAGGGCAAGAGGACATCAGGAAGGTGAAGAGACAGGCCCACAAAGGAAAAGGGAAAGACGAGATTCAAACACATGCTGAGAGCTAACGTGATAACAAAGCAAAGATGAAAACGAGGAGGGCAGGAAGACAAAGCAAGTGAAAGCAGAACACAAGATAATGAGCACAAGAAAATCCAACTCTAAAACGAAGAAACCTAACTGGAGCAAAAGAACTAACGACAGCTGGAACAAAACATAAGGTACAAACAAGCATAAATAAAGCACTTAAAAATATACAGTAAATACATGTATATTGCAGTCTTCCTAATAATAGCTTGCTCTCTGGTTACAGTCCATTTGACTGGAAGTGAGAGCAACTGATCCGAAACAAAGTGAAAGAAAACCCCGGTGAGGTTTGCAGCAGCATCCTCTCAGCTTTACCCATCTTAGACAGAGCAGAGGGATCAATACCTCGATGCACCAGATCCAAGTAAATCTGCAGAAATCTTTTTTTTGCTACATGAGCCCTGTTTATCTCTGGCTACACTGGAACACAGAAACAAATCAAAAGAGCACACTGACTCGTCTGAGTACCGACAAAAACGCTCATTTTTCCCATCCAGCTTAAGGGCTGCCAAGATAGCCTTTTACCAGCACGAGATCCAAAATGCTCCCAACACCCGACAACTGTTCATGGTGTTTTACTCGCTCTTCTCTCCACCACCTGCTCAGCCACCCACTGGGATGACTGCACAAAAGTTTGCTTTTATGCACTCAACATCTGCAGACCATCTCAACCCACTCCAACCAGCTACTGGTGCCTCCCTCTGCTCTTTCCGATGTCTAAATGAGGACAAAGTCTCTGACCTTCAAGTCGACTCAAAACCAACGACCTGTCCTCTTGATCCTGTTCCCACCAACATTCTGCAGAGCATTTTACCAACCGTCAAACCTGCAATAACCCACATTAATAACTCCTCTCTTAAATCTGGTGTGACCCCGCTGCTGAGAAAACTTTACTGAATCAGGTTGCCAGATCCGCTCGACCTGCTTGACCTGTCCGCTCCCTTTGACATGGTCAACCACCACCTCCTCTCCACACTCTCAAAGCTTGGCGTTTCAGGATCTGTCCTCTTGCAGTTCATGTCTTACCTCACAGGAAGATCCTTCAGAGTATCACGGCAAGGACAAGTGTCCAGATCGCATGAGCTGGCGACTGGGGTGCCACAGGGATTGGTGCTTGGCCCTCTCCTCTTTTCACTCACTAGGGGAAATCATCAGCTCTTTTGGCTTTTCCATGTTTTCTCCGTTTCCCAGTCTTGCCGATCTGCTCTTTGCAACATCAGGAAAATCCGACCCTACCTGACAGCACATACCGCACAGCTCTTGGTTCAGGCTCTATTCATGTCATGCATTGACGACTGTAATTCCTTACTGGTCGGCCTCCCTGTGTGCTCAGTTAAACCTCTGCAGATGATCCAGAATGCAGCAGCACGTCTGGTCTTCAGCCAGCCCAAGAGAGCTCATGTCACTCCGCTGATAATCTCTCTGCACTGGCTTCCAGTTGGAGATCGTATGAAGCTCAAAGCTCTGCTTCTGGCTCACTAAACAATGACCCAAACGGCTCCTGCCTACTTTCACTTCTTCATCCAGCACTACACTTCCTCTTGACAGCTACGCTCGGCCAGTGAAAGAGGCCTGGTGCTTCCACCACAACGTGGCATGGACTCAGTAACCAGACTCTTTTCCTATGTTGTTCCCCGATGGTGGACTGACCTACCAAACTGTGCTGATCTGCAGGGTCCGTACCTACTTTTAAGAGCAAGCTAAAAACTCAGCACTTTAAGGAGCATTTGCACTTTTAGTTTAATTTCTCTGCTCATCAAAATGAGTTAGAAGATTTGTCCAGCTCTTTGCATGACTCAGCACTGAAAAAAGCTGCATGCTTATCATCTTATGCTAAGATGGTGTTATGATGGTGAGTTTAAGATTAGTTTTGCCGAGTAAATGAGTGTTGTAGGGTGAAGGGAACCAAAAGAAAATCCTCTAGCACCAGCATGGCAGCACCTGTGTCCAACTGGACTTATCCATGCTGTATTGTGTTGTTCTCTCAGATGTAAGTCGCTTTGGAAAAAGCGTCTGCTGAATGACAGTAGCAGTAGTAGTAAAGAAGGGTTTGACTCCTGACTGCAACAGCCTGCTCTGCCAGTGCTGTTGATGTCGTCTCGCCAGGTTTCTAGTACGTCCTACATCCTATTAAAGTTACAAATGATGACTGACTTCATACGAGGGCTGTCATTTCCAGGACTTGTGCTAGTTTCCTTCACTCGCTCACCCTCTTTTGACTTTTTTTGCACCACTTTTCTTTCCGCCTCCACATTTTAATTTCATGTTTTCGCTTCATCCGTCACGTATAATCGGTACACTTGGATGCTCTTATTGTTTTTCTTGCCTCTATCACTTCTCCTATGTTTGCAGTTGGCATTTGAAGTGACAGAGCAAGCAGATGTGAGCCTCGACCGCCTCCTACTAAAGAGGATTTCATGGCGTAATCGATACCCTCAGCGCTGACCTCAGGGACTGCCTCTTCACTTCCTCTTGTGTGTCCAACTGTGTCAGCCCGTGAAAACTCCCTACAAACCCTCTTGTAGAAACATCCACTTAAAACCATCTATCACGCAGACGCACACGGAGAATTAAACTACAATTACCAGTTAGTGACTGCAACTGTGACACAACACCACGTAAATAAGGAATAATCACACATTTTAAAAAGCGCACTATCTCACATGTACTTTAAAGTTAAATATATAAATACATTTTACTAGATTTCTAAAGTAAGACTTATTGGTTGTCATTATTTTAAATATCATTCCACGATTTGTATAACTATATTTTCATAAATTAGAAGTCAGATAATAATAAATAAAAAAAGCAGTCAGCTTAGAAAGATAATAAATTAAGCACATAAATAAAATAAGCACATATATAAAAAAAAAAAAGTAAACTATTTCCTGCATCCCACATTTTCATGTAACATTCAAACGTGGATGCTGTCAAACAGAGGTGTCGTTGGGGTTCACAATAATCCTCACCAGTCTGAAGGAGTCAACGAGACTCCACACGGATCAATAACGGGGATTAGTGGAGACAAACTTCCATCGCAACCGGAGGCGGGAGTGGAGTGGAAGACCGAGCAACGCGTCCAGGTTTGTCCAGACATACAAGCCAGACCTACACACCGACACAGTTGAAGAAAACATTCTTTTTTTTAGATTGCAATGAAAACTGGAATTTTTCTCCTTTCATCAGTCTCAGCATAAATTTCTGGATGACAAGGAGTGAAAATGGTTTTCCAATGTGGCTTCATTGTGATCACGGTGGGATGCAGTGTCCTGCAGTGTCCTGCAGTGTCCTGCAGTGTCCTGCAGTGTCCTGCAGTGTCACCTGGAGACTCAAACTTCATGAGCATCTAACAATGGTTTCCAGCTACTGAGATTTCCACATTTTTCATGACTCTTTTCATGATTTTAATAATTGTGCGTGTAGAAATCTGTAGGATTTTGGCAGCAAGTGCTGATAATTGTTTTGTGCTTGGAAGAACTTGCTTGATGCTCCTTTTATATCCAACAGAGTCGTTCTCATCTTTCATCACTGTTGTTTTTTGTCTTCATCACAACATTTTTGAGTGAGTTACTGGAATCAAAATCTAGATTTCCTCATGTTTGTTGGTAAAAAACACAATTAATTATTTAATCCGTCTTTGTGTTCATTCATAAAATAAATGTTCAAATGACCTAAAAGAATTACAAATGTAATTTTTCTGTCTAAACTGAAGAGAAAACTACTTTTGTGGAAGTCGGGTTTGTACACAGAGATAATCAGAAGCAGAACAATCACTCCTACTTTGGCAGGTAAACCTGGTATACCTGAGAAAGTGGCATGCTGCAGCCACATAATGTTTCATGAATAAATAAAAACCCACTTGTTTTGACTTTTTAGATTAAACCTTATGCAACTGAAACATGTGAATCATCAAGCTGTGCATAAGCGCCTGATGAGGGACTTATTAGGAGGACTCCTTGAGTTTCTGATAATCAAGCAGGCAGAGGAAAGGAGCGAAGCAGTGGACAAAAGTCAAAGCACAAACGGCAGATGGAGACGAGCACTTCTTCTATCGGCTCCATAATAAAGCATGAAATAATCTGGTTGACTCTTGACTCTGACATGCCACACAGAGATGAACAACCACAAAGATGCACCGTTCGTGTCCTGCAGTCATGTTCATTTTGCCTCAAATGTGGAAACAATCATTTTCAAGTGTCAGGGAGTTCAAATTAACATGAACAAAGAGTTGTTCTGTATTAAATGTGCTGTGAAATAATTGATGTCAGCAAACTCAAATCCGCTGGTCAAGGTCAAGAGACGGACAGAGGATGTTAAATACGCCCACACCTCCTGCACGACCCAAAACCTCGAAGACAATGTAGATGTCAGCCGCGGCTCGTCAGTGGAGGTAATCTGATCCTGCCACGTTGAGAAGGCTGACAACTTCACAGCGAGCTTCCAGACAGCATGAGTAGCTGCTAATGTCCCGAGGTGAGTGTGTGTGGGAACTATAAATGAGGAAAATGGTGGTGGGGTCAAAACTGCTGACAGCACGAGTGCGTTGCTCCGTGAGGGACCAGTCTGACACGTGACTCAACAGGTGTGACTTCTAACCGCAGCGGGACAATAGACCAAAGTACCGTGTGAGAGGTGAAAACGATGCTGAAGGCACGTGGACTGTTTACCAGGGACTGAGGGGAGGTAACATCTGTCTGCCAGTGGCAACAGTTTGGTGTATTGAGCTCACGTGGTCAGCTGGGGAGGGACACGGAGAGCCGTCGTGGACTGGTGCAGATGATGGCGGGCTTGGTCTACGACCTGGTCTACGACCGGACAAAGACATTTCAGATGGCGCTCCACTTTGGAGCTAATTTCAGACATGCTCTGATCATTTATCAACATGTGCTAAACTGTTACACCATCGGGGTTCCTGTCTCTCATTACCTTCACAACCATCAAACAGTTTAGGGCTGGAGCTGTGAACGTAAAATGTGCTATCGTAGTTAACTAGGTGATAAGTTCATTTTAGTTCCTATTTCATCTGTATAATAAACACGCACCAGGAGCGCAGCTCCACGTAAAACAACCCTGTTGTCTCACGTGCTACAACTCGTTAACTACATTTTCAACACCAGCTCTCAGATACTGGTCTTGTGTTCTGTATCTCTCATTTTATTTAGCTGTGATTTTATTTTCCTATTAATGCTTCTTTAAAAACAAGGGAAAGGTTTTGTCTAGCTTTTGCATATGTGCCACTGAATAAAATCTCATTTAACCAAAGATGTGCATTCACGCAAACACGCTCAAAGCAACAGAAAAAAAAAAAAGATAATCTATTGCTTGAACTCCAACCTGCGTTGATTTCAGAAAACCACTAATTGCAATTAAGATGCACGACCCCGTTGAGCCGGTAAGTAAAAGGAAGCAATCAGTTGTGATTGTGGAGCCTGATCTGGATCGGAGGAATTCATGCTGCACAGGTCCTCTCTGCAGCCTGCATCTCAACCGGCGGTGACACCGAACACAAACGGTTTTTAGTCTGATTACGTCCGCGGGAGCGTGGCTCACTTCAGCTCCCTGCCAGATTTGACAGGATTACGGCACATGTGCCACTGTGAGGCTGACCTAAGTCTGCCCTGCTCAGAGAACCACAGATATTTCATAGGTCAAATAGGATCCAATTGTCAGCATCAAATTAGTCATGTTTATATAGTACTAAACCAGCCAAGATGAAACACGTTACTGTGTAGTGATCCAGTTGTGCAGAATTGCAGTGAAACAGAACTGCAATATTCAAAACATTTCACTTCCAGAGCTGTGTGACATTTACAACCTTATAAAAGTAGATTTTTGCAGGAGCAGTGGTTTCAAAACTGTTTTTTGCTCATACTTACCTGAACATGTGTGTAGAGAGAGAAAGAAAAGTTTACGTCTTACTAAGTGGTTGCATTTTCATCTTTTCAGATGCTGAGAACACACACCAGGATCCTCCCGGAGTCACCTTTAATCTTGTGTTTGTGGCTCCTGAGACACTTCACTGAAGCAGTCGACTCACACAAAGATCTATAAGCAAGATTTAAGTATAAAATCTCACATTTACCTGTCTTCATCTTCGTAGTTAAAGCACACCGTGTGCTCTTGGCATAAACATAAGAACCACCAAATAAAACTTCCATACTGGACGTATTTACACCATTTATTAGATGCAACGCAGTTCAGGTGAGAAACGCAGCGCTCCGCATTAGTTAACCAACACTGCCACCTAGTGGATTAAAAACACAACAGCAAGACAGGGCATATCTTGAAGATTTTTAAAAGAATGATTATCAAAATGTAATATTTCAGCTTTAGTTCTACTTCATAAATTAAAAACATCACCGGAGAAACATAAAAAAAATATCTTCTAACACACATATTTATATGACTGCATATGTATTTCATTTGTTTGATTAAAAGTATTAAAAGGTCTCTAAAATATATCTCCCTTTCACCCAATCTTGGTTGTAAAAAAACAATAAAGTTCATGTTACAGCTGAATTAAGGCCTCAGTAATCAATGTGAAATCAAACAAGGCTACCGCCGTGGGCATAAACAAAGCTGTCACGCTCATTTGGAGCGTGACTTTGGGCCAGACTGTGCTTTTAAAAAGACTGCGTCTTTTTTTTTCTTAAGCCGCTTCAGTAGTACAGCGACTACTAAACTAGGAAAAGATAAGAAGTATAGTGAACTTATGTGGGTCTTAGTCAAGAAAGTCAGGGATGTTGTTTTGGCAGTACTCTTCAAAGCTGAAGTCCTCGACTATGAAAGGAACATCCTTCCACTTCTTCTTCGTCACCCTCCCGTCTGGAGTCTCCAGGGCAAAGTTCTTAATGGCTAGATTCGGCAGCATGGCGAACTTCTTGTACTTCATTTGAAATCCCCAGTCCTGTAAATTTACACAAAAATAGGAGTCAGTTCAACACGAACACCACGAGCCCCGCTGATAAACAGCAACGCTGGGCTCCCTACCCTGCTGCATTTGTTGTAGTTGCAGCTGATGGTGCACCCAGGCTCCCAGTCCTCAAAGCTTCTTTGTAGCATCACCTTCCCACCAACTTTGTAGTTCTTCCTGCAAATGCATAGAAATGAAGAATAGGCCGGGAAAGACATTTTACTTGCTCTTAAATGTGCTTTTGCGTGACCTCTTGTGAAAACGAGAAAAACTCACTTAAAGTCCGGGTTGATGTTGACGAAGTGGGCGTTTTCCAGAAGTTTAATGTCACTGCCACGGGCCACTGGTGTGAAGCAGTTTCGACACAAGAGCTGAATACTGGAGGCAGCGTACTGATTTCTTTTCTCCATTTTCTGTTGCTCTAAAACCTTAATGCTGATGATGGCCTCTGTTTGCAGCCTCATTATCTAGAAGATGGAGAAGAATGATGTCAGAGAGGCTGAACAGGGACAGTGAGGCGCAACGGTGGGTACAATAAAATGATTGCACCCTCACCTTACGGCGGAAGTCTTGGGGACTCATATTTTGGACACAGGCGATGGCTTGCCCTGTCAGTTCCTCCAGATACTCATTGATGCGCTCTCGTCGGACCTCCCGGCTCCCCGCCTGGGCAACCACTGAATACTGGCTCTCTTTTGCTCTGGCACGTCCGCTGGCCTGCTGCTGGGCGATCTCATTTGTAAGCAGTCCATAGCGCACCACCAGGTTGCATTCGGGGATGTCGAGGCCTTCTTCAGCCACGCTGGTGGAGATCAGGAGGTTGAGAGTGCCCTTGCGGAAACTGCGAATAGTTTCTGCCTGCTCATTCTGGAAGAACACATACGAAAATAAAAGCAAGTAAAGACGGAGAACTGACACAAAGGCCTTAAGAGAATAATCTGGAGAAGACTGTCCCAACACACCTGTGTCATGTAGGTGATGCCACTGCCAGCCCCTGTGAGGATGGCTGACTTGATTCCTGCTGATTGCAAGGCAGGGTTATTCTGAACCCAATCGTTTAGGCAGTGAGTAGTTTTACGGGTTTTACAAAAGAGGATTCCCCTTGATATGACACCGGGACCGAACTGTTTTAGCAGAGTGCTTTCGAGTTTGGCCATCTTCTGGTTCTCAAAGCGAGGATCTCCTGCAAGTTTCCTCAGCTCCACCTGATTCTCTGAAACAATAAAGGCCGAGTGTTAAAGTGCCGCCTGGGCGTGAGCATATATAAAAGTCATGCGTCTAAAGATTCCCACCTTTAAAAAGTTTCACTAGAAAGATGTCTGTTCCATCAATGGCTGTGGCGCCCTTCGTGCTGTAGTAGTCCTCCAGGGAGCGATAGGCATCCATCATCCGTAGGGTGTCATTGAGCAGCAGAGCGTCGTTATACACCCTGAGGTGGAGCGCACATTGTGCCACCCGTCTGTTGTCCTCTCGAACTCCTGCAACAACGCAGAGAACAGGCGTGTCAACAGACGCTCTGCTTTCTGGAAACCTTTGATCGCTTCAGTCCTCATCAGCGTCTCCAAGACAGCTGCAGTCACGTCTCCTTCTTGAATGAACGACTGCAAAACAACTGAAGAACAGCGCTTTTGAAAACTCAGCAGTGCACCTACCTCGCTGCTCTAGAATGACCACATCCGCCTCATATTCTTGTGTACCACACTCTCTGAGCCTGACATCAGGAGGAAGGTTCATGTACCCGTGGATCAGCTCCATCATCATCTTCAGATGATCTCCAAATGGATCCTAAAAGAAAACATACTGTGTAATGCGCCTGACATGATCGCTCTATGTTACTACACTTTGAAAAGTCTCCAAAAGTCTGTTATAGCGAGAGTTCGACTTACTCTGAGTCTATTCTCCACGATGTCAAAGGTCTTCCTGGGTCTGGGGACCTTCTCCTTCAGTTCAGGGGTGTAGGTTTTAGCTGAGACTATGGCTGAGTCCAAGTTTGCACAAATCTGTTAAAGGGAATAAGACGATTAGAAAGAGTAGACATGTGCAGCAGGTCTGCATGAAATGAAAACTGACCTGCAGTACGTGCTCCACAGCATTCTCCAGGGTCCTTGAGCCCCCCGTCCCCGGAGACGCTGTGAGACCCAGAATCTGTGGCAACTGTCGTTCGCCTTTCAACTTTTTCTCCAGATACAATCTCATTGTTTTGTTGTACACCGACTCCTTGTGGGTATGGTGACACTCGTCGATTATCAGAAGAGTAATATCTGTACGCGAAAGCATTACTGGTCAGTTTGCCTCGCAGTTATCACATGATAAGGAATAACAATCAAAATCTCTGGCACTGACCTGAGAGCTCCACATGTTTTGCCTCCTCGTGGTTAATCATAGCATTATACAAGATCTGTGCCGTGCAGATGATCACATCATTGCTTTGGACCACTAATCCAAAAAAGTCCTTCTCCTCACAATCTCCACTGACCTTTGCAAGATTATAACGTTGACCCAGGTGAGGCTCAAACTCTTTGGAGTAATGTTGGTCGACAAGGTGAACCTACAAAAGACATTAAATGACATTAAAAAAAAATATTGCATTTAGTCACCTTCAACCACACTGGTTTCAAAAATTTACAGAAGTGGAGGTTGTTTTTTTTTTGTTTTTTTTATTGTTTTTATTATTTTCTATACCTTGTTGACCAGAACCACCACTTTGGGATTTGTTTTGGTCTCCAGGTGTCTTTTGGCCACATACACGGAAGCTCGAGTTTTTCCGCCCCCTGTTGGCAGCCAAATTATAACGTTTTCTCCGGTAAGCGGCCTTTCAACCACTTCCTTCTGATACGCATACAGCTGAAAATCTGCCATTCTGCTCTTCCCACCTGTTCAGTGATACGCTAGAGTTGAAGAGAGGGGAAACAGACACACGTATCATTTGACCTAAAAGGCTGACTAGATCGGACACGGCTGTTTCTGAACAGTTTCTCTTGTTACTGCAGATGTATTCAGAGGCGGGCTGCAACCAGACGCACCACATCTGGAGCAGATGGAACATGTCAGGCTGAGTTCACCCCGGGAGGATGTCTGGCAGGCTGACATGCACCTGATGCATGTGCAAAATGCGGTGCGTCCCAAGCGCCCACAAAAGCAGTTCATTCAGCGGAAGATTATAATAATAGTGAGACGAAGATGATCTTAGTTGATCTGTTATTTTAATTTGCGTATGTTAAGAAATCCGGGTTTTAAACTCACCAGTGATCGGTGTGGTGTTTCCAGCTTCTTCTTCCCCACTATCGCCGCACAGAGCAGACAGTGGGGTTTTAAACGCTCATCAGCTGATTAGGTCTTTGACTGAAAAACGAAAGCAAAAGTCATCTGACGCAGGACGTGGCCCCGCGGAAGGGGTTTCGCGAGAAGCAACACTGGTGGCTGTTACGCAGTGACAGGCCAGGCCGAAACAGTGGCAAAAAAATATGTTTTTTTTTTATGTTTGAAAATTAAACTTCAGTACCATGTTTGACCCTGTTTATCCTCATAATTATCCAGTTACTGGTTTTAGATTTAGTGCTTGAGTACTGAGAGCTCCTGGCCTCCAGGTGTACCCTCACTGGCCCCCTGCCGTTTCTGCTCCAAGAAAAAGAAACTTAAGGAAGGCCAAGTCTTGATGCTTGAAATCCCCATGTTTATGCACATATTTGTGTACCTCACTCTTTCACTCTCCCTCCCTCACCCTTCAACCTTATGACATTTGTTTACTGACTTAATTTTTTAAAAAATGTTTTAAGATGCAAGTCATTGCTTTACAAGACTTCTGCAGCAACCAGTTACTCAACTATATCAGAACTAATACGATCAGCGTAAGTTGAATGACAAAACTGATAGAAAAGTGTCAACAGAATGGTGTCTATCTAAATAATTGGTTGGCAGGAAGAAGTGTAGGAGTAAATACAACATCCTTAATAACTTAATCCGGTAACTACCTGAGCATGACTGTGAAACAATTTCAGGCGTGGAGGTTATTAAGTCATTTAAACTGGTCACGATGTGCTTGGTCAAAGGCTTCACTGGATGACGCAAACTGCAGTTAATAAATCGTGATTTAGGGTGGAGCTGATAGTCACGGACAGAAAAAAGTAAACAAATGCTGGCAGCTCTCACCAATACTAGTCTCACTGACTATAAAGTAATGCCAAAGAAACTGCAAGACTGTCGAAAGGCAGGAAGTTTGGTGGCAAGATGGTTTCTTTGTTAGGATTAAATGTTAAATGGGCGTAAATTCTAAAAGATATGTTTGGAGAAATGTCAACACAGAGCATCTTCCAAGGAACAACATACTAACAGTGAAGCACGGTGGAGGAAGCATCATGCTTTACAGCTGCTCGTCTTCAGCTGGACCAGAGGAACGTGTCAAGACGGATGGAACATGAATAGATCCGAACACCAAAACCACCTGTCCTCCGTCAAAACGCTGAAAATGAGGAATTTCACATTTCAGCACAACAAAGACCCAAAACACGCATGGAAATGAACAAAGACAGGAAAATCAAAGTGTCAGAATGACCCAGTCAGAACCCGCTGGAATCGCCTGAAACAGGCGTACACAGGAGATCAGCGTCTCCTTATGGAACTTGACCTGTTTTTTTTTAAAGAGAAGTGTGATAAAATTACAATGTGTAGATGTGTCACAGATAAGACTGAGACTTGATGCAGCTGAAGCGGGAAAAGACGCCTCCATCAAGTTTTAGTAGGGAGGTGCGTTGAGACACGGAAAACGTTCCTGATCATTACTTTACGTCTGACATTTATTTTATTTTAAAAAGCTTGCACTATGACGAGGCCTTTCATGTCCAGCGTAACAGTGCTGCTGACAGTTGATTAACAGAGAAATGCGAGTTGGGATTCGCCTCTGGGCACGAAGTGAAGTGACTCAGGTTTATGTCTTTGTTTTTCCACAAGCGAGTGCTTGAATCAGTTACCTGAAAGGTTGGAAATTACCTGGACATTAAAAAACTTTTCTTTTTTTTTATAAAATGAAACTTTATTTTCATGAACACTATTACAGAAAATGGCATTTATTCTGCAACTGTAAGTTTCACTCAGACTGAAGCCTTTTTTTTTTTTTTTTGTTTTTAAATCAAAGAAAATCTGAAACATCATATTTGGATTTAAGGTGGTTAAACTATATCAACAACAACCCCGGATGATGCAACAGTCATTTAATCAAAGCTCGTTGTCGTTCAAGTACAAAATACAAAAATTATTCAAACATACTTAAACGTACAGTGTCAATAAAACACTGAACAAGCTGGATCGATCAGCAATGGACAGTTACTCCCATGAAAGAAGTGGCTGCGTCTCAGGAAGCACTTTGACACCGACCAATGAACACGTAATGTTCAACAAACAAAAAGTAAAAAAAATTAAATTAAAAAACAAAACAATCCGGAAACAGCAAACTGACATTTTTTAAATGGAAACTGTAAACTGTCATGCCTTGTTTTCCACTACAGCATGTGTACAGTGTGACGTGACAGATCAACCTTCTGTCCGAGACTCAGGATGGTTGAAGTGTACGTTAGTTCTCACATAACCGGACCAGTGAACGTGAAACTACCACCAAGTCTGTGGCCGAACACTAAACACTCGCCTATTCTGTGTGCGTGCAAGAGGTGGCGGTACCGAGGAGGAAATCGGTGCCAGCACCTGCAGTTTACCGCCGCGAGCACGGTGGAAGATACACTCAACGTGATGGAATGAAAAAAAACCTCTGGAAATCAGCCAGTTTGGACCGCCGGAGCGGGAATATTTGATGCCTTTTTATTTTATTTTTCTAATCTAAGAAACGGCTTTAATTGTTGGTTAACGTTAAGATGTTGGAGGGGAAAGCGCACCAGACTGTTTATCTGTTCTCTTCACCAACATGAAAATGTTTTTATATGCAAAACAAAAACAACTCATGTTTTGAGGACATCTCGCACCTGAACGACTGTTTTCCATAACTTTTCTCACCAACCGACTAAATTGTGTGTATTAGCACTTCTCAGGGAAGTACCATCCCTCCCTCCACCCATCCACCCCCCCCCTCCCTCCGTCCCTCCCTCCCTCCACCCACCCACCCACCCCTCCCTCCAACCATCCACCCACCCATCCCTCCATCTACCCACTCACTCACCCATCCCTCATCCACCCCTCCCTCCCTCGACCCACCCCTCCATCCATCCATTCCTCCCTCCATCATCCACGCCTCCCTCCACCCACCCACCTACCCACCCACTCAGCCATCCCTCATCCACCCCTCCCTCCCTCCACCCACCCACCCACCCCTCCATCCATCCATCCCGCGCCCATGAAACTGGCTGGATGTTCAAGTGTCCGAGTTAACAGAAGGCAACGTGGCTTTAGGTCCCGAGATTCACTTTTCTGGAAATTACCTTTAAACAAGACGACTCCTGTGACCTGTTTTAAAAAGCACAAAAAGTGGAATAACAACCCTCATTCATACTATAAATAAATGAAAGTTATGCAACTTGGACCTGTCACTTTGGTTCAGTCGATGAAACGCGTACGATGCTTATGTTTTGTAAGTAACTGACACTAAAGCTCAGCCGGCTCCGATCTGCTTCTTTGTTCCACAACTCCCTTAAAAGATTACTTTGCTCCTAACACCATTTTATTAGCTCAGGTACGACGACAGCTGGGGTCGGCTGTTGTATAATGACATTCACTTCTCGATCAGGCCTCCATCTTTTAATTTGAAGTAGAAGAACTTCTCCAGAGTGTTGGCGCACTTGCAGTACTCGCTGTCAGGAGGGTTGTACTCGCGACAGTTGCTGATGATTCGCTGTAGGTCTGCGATAAAAAGCTTCTTGGTCACATAGTATCTGTTTTTGAGCCTCTCTGTCATGGTCTTCAGGTCTGTGTGGGCAAAATTGAGAAAAGACCAACCGCTGAGTAAAATAAACATTCAAATAATGAGAAGCTACATGAAACTGGTTCGCAACGTTGACTTTTGACGGCAAATAAAAAACAAAAAACCCGGTGGAGGGCTGCAAGTCTTGAGCTACGTCTGAAATCGTCCCCTACGCTCGACGGTTTCCCGGTTTGTAGTGTTGTTTGGACAAACGGTGAGAATCATTATGGACTTGGACTTCCGAGGGACAGTACCAGCCATGAACCCGCTACCGGACAGACTGAATCAGGGCTCAGAACCAGACTAGTGCCAACAGGACATCCACAATGATGCAGGGCTCATGAGCAACTCTGCCGCTGCTTTAGTTGAGTCACGTCAGAGCCCCCCCTCCCACGTCGAACCGGAGAACGTGCGGCCCGTGATCTCACATCCCCTAATGGCAATAAATTAAGGTTTAAACTTTCTTCAATCCACACAATCCTGTCTGGATCGAGTTACTTATTTCTGGATCGAGTTACTTATTTCTGGATCGAGTTACTTATTTCTGGATCGAGTTACTTATTTCTGGCATTTCATGGGCTTTAAAAGGATCAATCATTTCCTCCCACTGTAAGTCACTTTCCGGTTGCTATGGTTACTTGTAGCACATGCTAAAAATGGTCAGAAAATCATCAAAAATCCAAGTATCCACAACAAATGTGGTCAAAGAAAGGCCTACTGACCAATAGGAAAGCGGATGATCTCGTAGTAATCTGGAGCCTCGGATTTCTTCACAGGCTCCATGAAGGGCCAAGCGTCAGGATGAGTCTGTTGGAGAGACGCAACAAAGACCTGATGAGTGGCTTGTTACTCGTGAGGTTCACGCTTGTGTCAGCACACTTCCTTCACCTTTATCTGGGCCAGCAGGTTCTTGAGCATGTTGTAGAGCACATCAGGGTCCTTCACTTCTTTCCTGCAAAACATGGACATGACCTGTTAAACTCGTTAACAACAGATTGTTTCTGCTGAATAAACAATAACCCTCCAAGTATCTAAGAAAAGAAAAACAAAATACAGAATTAAGTATTCACCCTTTGTCCTTGTTAGTGGGTTTCCAGCCTGTCTCTCCTGGTTGGAAGAAGAGTCTTGTAAGTATTAAACCAAAAGTTGATTTCTTTTTTTAAATTTTACAGTGTAAGCAAAGCAGAAACGGACTTATGCCAGGGATGCTCTCCACCGGGATCTGTCGCACTCCCTCTTTGAAGCAGGTGAGACCCGGGTACACCTTTCTAATCTGACTCTGTTTCCTCTCAATCAGCTTCTTAATGATCTGTCATGACAAAGTCAGAAGTGTGCAGTTAAAGACACAGGCTCGCTCCAAACACCCAAACGCATCTCCCATCCGCACGTACCTCCTTCTGCCTTTTAATGATATGAGAAAGCTCGGTGTAAGGGATTCTCGGGTTCAACTCGCACTCCATCAGCGTGGCTCCCTCGTAGTCTTTGATGTAACCCAGGTACCGACTCTTGGGCACTTTGATGTCTTTGGAAAAACCCTGTGAGGAATCGTTTTACAAAATGAATTACTTAAGTAGACAGGAGTTGAGATGAGGACAGAGATGCAGGTAACAGACACACCATCTGTACATTACCTGCTTCTTGAAGTAGCCAATGGCATACTCATCAGCATAAGTGAGAAAATAGAGGATGTTGTGTTTGATGTGGTACTCCTTCAGATGGTTCATCAGGTGGGTGCCGTAGCCCTGTCGTCCATGAAACCAGAGACAAATTCTTCTTTTACGAGTAAAGGAGGGAAAAATAAGTTTTACGCGCATACAAATGGATGTGACCTACCTTAACCTGCTCGTTGGATGTGACGGCGCAGAAGACGATCTCTGTGAATCCCTGAGTGGGAAACATCCTAAAACAGATGCCCCCTATGACGCGGCCATCTTTTATAAGGGCTAAGGTTTTGTGCTTCCTGCAGAAATGTGAAAACGTCAGGACAGAGCGTGGCGATCCCATGGCGCCACTCAAAGCGAGACAACAATCCACTTACGGGTCAAACACCAGCCGTGTGATGTACTCTTTGGGCATGCGAGGCAGCTGATGAGAGAAGACGTTCTGGAGGCCGACCAGCCACATCAGGATCTTCTTGTTGGATTTCTGGGAAAGCGAGTTCCCGATGACGTGAAACTCTATGATGCCCCGCCTCTCCTCCAGCCGGGCAGTCTCATCGCGGGCAGCGTTTGGCGTCAGCAGATTAGTCTAAGCGAGATCAAGGAAACGTTTACCTCGTCAACCCGAACAAATGACCTGGGGTTCAAGACAATGTCACACTTAGGATCTTTAGGGGGGTTAATCTGGACAAGCCGTGGTACTTTCCAACACCGAGCATCTAGAAACAAACCAAAACAAAACAGGGAGTACAGCAGAGCAGCTTCCACTCAGAGGTGGGAAATTTGTTTCGTTTCGTTTTATTGACTCATTCCAGACATGTCAACCCACTGTGAAAACATTAACACTAGTATGAATCTATAAATGAATAAATAAGCACCCCTGGAAAGTAAATGTTTATAATCACCATTTGAATGGCGGATTACGGGTGTTTGTCAGTGGTTGAACAGCTGCCTCGAGAACCTTTTTTCACATTTATTTACAACATTTATTTACATCTATGGTTTCCCACTTATTTCACAGTAAAGTGATCGCGCTGCTGATTAAGCCATGCGTTAAGATGTTTTATGGGAAATAAAGGCGTGAGTAGCACGGCGAGCTGACCTCGGGTCCGAGCATGGCGGCGGGGTCAGTGATCGTCATCATGACTTCATTGACCAGCTCCATAGGGATGTCTCCCATCACACGGATCCGCTTGGCGTCCTCCAGCGTCAACGCCTCTGGAAGTTTACGCTTTTCCCCTGAACAGAGAGGAACAGATCACAGACCAAAGCAATCCATCTGCCTTTTTGTGTTTTCGCTTAGCTGTCCCTCAGCGAAGTCATCCGGTTGTGTCATGATGTTTCTTTGATAGTTTCATGAAGGGTGAGTGGGGCGTTTGTGCCAAAAAATCTGTTTATCATGAGGTGCTGAACCTCCTGGGAGCCCACATCCATCCTCTGATGAGCATCTGTTGAGGTTAATGCCGAACATCAAAGCATCCCTCTGGGCAAGCTTTGGATCAAAACTAAATTAAAAAGGAGGCAAGCTTTCTGACCTCAGGCAAAAACAAAAAAAATACTGTCAAAGGTATTAATAAAAAAAAAAAACAACACCTACAGATCTACCACCTACTCGCTCATATGTTTGCATCTTATTAACCAGTTGGAGGGAATACACAGCAGATCAGATTAAACCTTCATGCAGCTCCAGCGGTGCAAGAATAAAACATTTAATGTCTCACTGGCAGGAAGGGCTGTTTTAATCTGAGCATGTTCACATGTCGGGGTGTAGATGCTGGTGATGGGTTCAAACTTTTATTAGTACAGAGCTGAAGGAGAGTGAAAGCAGACCTGTGATGGGCTCGACGCCTCCAGAGTCCACGCTGGTCAGAGAGGAGCTGCTGCTCAGGCTCTTGGTCAGAGCTGCAGAGCCGGACACAGAAGCTGGACTGATCACTGCAATGACAAAAGTACGAACACCAATTCACACTGCAGAGCTGCTCCAGGGAAGAACAGCCTCCGTTTTTCTGTCTAATGCGTTCTTTTACACGTCGTTAAGTATAACTAAACTCAAAGTACTTGTCTGGACTTGGCTTTTAACGTCAACCACAAGGAATGTGGTGTTGGGATGTCCATGGGATACAAGTGTTCTTGAATGCAGCATCTGTTAAGATTCCCTGAATCGGTAAATGACATCATCCATGTGGGAAGAGATGTGTACGAATCTATTTTTATCTTTCCATGCCAAACATTGTTTTTAAAGACTTCAGTGACTTTCTCATATATTTGTTGGTGAACTAGAGCCCCTCCATTCATCTCTGCTCCGGCAGGACTCACGTGTACAAAATCCTAATTAGAATCACTTGTAATCCAGGGGCACCACATTTATGGGAACGTGCTGTAGGCCTGAAATGCAAAACTCTATGTATAATCATTTCTGATTTTCCGCTGTAGATACACTTTCTCTTCTGGGTTTCAATTAGGGCTTTTTGACCAGCTCAAAATAGTTGCTGATGCCGGTGCCGGTGCCAGAGCCGGTTCCAAACAGGTTCCACAATGAACTGCCGTGTTTTTCCAATGGCAGCCAGCCAGGAATGCTGTAAAGAACAACAATGGAAAACTGATTTTGGTATGTGCAGACCCCGATCCTGGCCCTGAGGATCTTCTGTGGAGTCTGGAATTACCTTAATGCCAGTTTCCGTCATCAACATCAAAGACGTTTACATTTCAGGACAAAAGCAGGTCTTTTTAGAGTCACGTGTTTGTGTTGCATTTGTACTTTTGGTTTCATTCTCGTGATACAGCCAGAATTTCCGTGATTTATGTTTTATATTTATGAGGCTGTTTAAATATGGTGGTTTCATTACTTTGCTTGGTTTCAATAATCATCATATCTCAACTCCATTTGTTGTGTGTGTTTGACAAAACTGTACTGATTTCGCCTCCCACCCTGAGGCCTTCCTCATCCTGGCGGGGGACTTCAACCACGCAGACCCAAGGACCATCTTTTCAAATCTTCACCACCACATCAAGTTCCCCACGCGAGGAGACAACATTCTGGACCAAGTCTACACCAACAACAAGACAGCCTACAAAGCCCACCCCCTCCCCCACCTCGGTGCCTCAGACCACATCACTGTCATGCTACTGCCAGCATACAGGCCACTGGTTAAAGTTGTCAGACCAGTCTGGAAGCAGGTCCGGGTGTGGCCAGAGGGGTCCACAGAGGCACTTCGAGACTGCTTCAACACCACAGACTGGAGCATGTTCAGAGAAGCTGCCACCATCAACAACACCACAGACCTCCAGGAGTACACAGAGTCTGTTACCGCCTACATCGCCAAGTGCATCGATGATGTAACAGACTCCAGAACCATCAAAGTCAGAGCCAACCAGAAGCCGTGGATGACAAAGGTAGTCCACAGACTCCTGAGGGCTCGGAACGCTGCCTTCAGAGCTGGAGACAAAGTGGGTCTAAAGACAGCTACGACCAACCTGTCCCATGGCATCAGGGAGGCTAAGAGACGGTACTCCAGGAGGATAGCCCGCCGTTTCAGCAACAGCAGGGACACACGGAGCCTGTGGCGAGGGATTCAGACCATTACGGACTACAAGCCCCCACCGCAGACCTGTGAGAGCAGCACATCCCTGCTGAATGAGCTGAACACATTCTTCGCCCGCTTCGAGGCACACAACACCATCGCCGCACAGAAAGCACCACCCCCTCCCGGCGACCAGGTGCTGACGCTGTCACCGGACATTGTGAGGAGATCCCTCAGCAGGATCAACGCCCGCAAAGCTCCGGGTCCTGACAACATACCTGGTCGTGTACTGAGAGACTGTGCAGGAGAACTCACGGATGTCTTCACAGACATCTTTAACATGTCACTGAGTCAGGCGGTGGTTCCCACGTGCTTCAAAGCCACCAGCATCCGTCCGGTCCCAAAACGGTCATCTCCCTCCTGCTCCAACGACTACCGTCCAGTCGCACTGACTCCCATCATCATGAAGTGCTTTGAACGGCTAGTCATGCATCACATCAAGGCTGCTCTCCCCCCCTCTCTGGACCCCTACCAGTTCGCATATCGCTCCAACCGGTCCACTGACGACGCCATCTCCACTGCCCTCCACACAGCCCTCACACATATGGACACCAGAAACGCTTATGTAAGAATGCTTTTCATCGACTTCAGTTCAGCATTCAACACCATCATCCCCCAGCAGCTCGTTCGCAAACTGGACCAGCTGGGGATCAGCACCTCAATGTGCAACTGGCTGTTGGACTTCCTGACTGGGAGACCACAGGCAGTACGGGTCGGCAGCAACACATCCAGCACCATCACACTGAGCACAGGGGCCCCCCAGGGATGTGTGCTGAGCCCCCTCCTCTTCACCCTGCTGACCCACGACTGCACACCGATTCACAGCTCCAACCTCTTCGTAAAGTTTGCGGACGACACGACTGTGGTGGGTCTCATCAACAACAACGATGAGTCAAACTACAGGAGCGAAGTGAGCCGCCTGGCTGAGTGGTGCAGCGACAACAATCTCTCCCTGAACGTGGAGAAGACCAAGGAGATTGTTGTTGACTTCAGGAGACAACACACCCAGCATGCTCCTCTGACCATCAACGGTGCCACTGTGGAGAGGGTGAGCAGCACCAAGTTCCTGGGTGTCCACATCTCAGAGGACCTCTCCTGGACTGTTAACACCGCATCACTCGCCAAGAAGGCACAGCAGCGCCTCTACTTCCTCCGCAAACTGCGAAGAGCCAGAGCCCCGGCCCCCATCAGGTACACCTTCTACAGAGGCACCATCGAGAGCATCCTGACCAGCTGCATCACCGTGTGGTACGGATCCTGCACCGCAACCTGCCGCAAATCTCTCCAACGCGTCGTGAGAGCAGCTGAGAAGATCGTTGGTGTCTCTCTCCCCTCACTTCAGGACATTTACAGCAGCCGTCTGACTCGCAAAGCCCTCAGCATTGTGAGAGACCCCACCCACCCGTCACACAGCCTCTTCAGTCTGCTGCCTTCAGGGAGGAGGCTGCGGACCCTTCGAGCCAGAACCAGCCGACTGAAGGACAGCTTCGTCCACCAGGCTGTCAGGACACTTAACACTCTCCCTTCTCTTCCACCGTTTCCCGCCTTGCCCCCCCCTCACTCACTCTGATCTCAGTATCTGTATTTTGGCAGAACTGGACCGCTTGCTTTGCACCATGTCACTTTAAACAAACCGAAAAACTGTTGTTGTCATGTCACAACTTGTTTCTTGTCTCTTTTTAACCTGCACTTTGTGTTTAAAATGTATTTATTGTGTAGCACCGAGGGTTTGAGGGTAACGCAATTTCGATTCTCTGTATGTATCTCACATGTGGTAGAATTGACAATAAACTTGACTCTGACTCTGACTCTCTCAATAAGCATCTACGAGCTCCTCAGTTTTTATTTAGAGAACATTGCTCTTTTTAAATCACGTCGCGCTCTCGTGGACTGCCGACCTTCATCCCACTAAACGAGATCCATGTGAATCTGCAAACCAGCCTCACCTGTCTGGTGACCGAGCTGCGTGCCATCCGAGGCCGGCATGGTGAAGTCGGCCTCCCATATGGGGGAATTCTCACCATAGATCTCCTCCTCCAGCATTGACAAGAACCTGAAACACACACAAATGGAGCATAAGGATCTCTGAAAGATGACTCGAGGGATCTGTGAAGTCACACAAATGGAGACTCAGCAGAACAAAAGTCAGACACACGTGGTCATCGTGTTAACGTCATTAAATGTCGGTTTGAGGCGCCGTGTTCCTACTTGGGGAAGTGTGTGAGGATGAGCGTGCGTTTCTCTGGCAGCAGTTTATCCTTCTCCACCCTGAATTTCTCCAGTAGTTGGCGCCGGGTGACGGTGAAGATGGACTTGAGTAAGTTTCGCCCAAACACTTGAGTGGTTTCATAGCGTGGAAGGCTGTCATTACTTTGTGGGACGTGGCAGTAGCACAACCATCTGCCAGTAATAATAATAAAACATAGTAAAAAAAAAAAAAAAGCTCCAGTGATATCAAGAGTTGAGACAGAAACACGCCAGTGAAACAACACCCGTCAGCCCCCCACACACTCACCTGGTGTAGTCCACTTTGTACGCCGTGCCGTCATCTTTCTGGGTTCGCTGGCGATACTGCGTCGGCGTCTCAAGTTTCCAGTAATTTAAACATAAAAGAAACATCTTTGACAGCTCAAACATGGTCTGCCTTTCCTTTGGTGCAAGGTGGCTGAACTTGTACTGAACAAAGTTTAAAACCCCCTGTGGAATATTAGGAAGACAAAGACAAAATTAAAAAACAAAACAAACCAGCAAAGAAGCCAGAGTTTGTGCTGACACATGTTGGGCGCTGCGGCAGACGGGTTCGTGTCACCTGCTCGATGTTGGGTTTTTCAAAAGGTGGACTTCCAAGAGATCCCTCTACGACAGGCTGGCTCATCTGGAGGATGCATTTCCTCAGCAGCTTAGGAAAGAGGACAGATGAGAATTATTTAGTAGCAAATCTTAAATGACTGCTGAGACATGATAAGTTTGTTTACCTTGAAGAGGTAAAAGTACACTTGTTTGGTGTCTGTGTCCTCCTCTTTATGCACAGACATGAAAAGGTTCTCCACATCGACCACCATTCCCAGCAGTCTGTTGATCTCGTCCTCAGACACATTTTCCAGGTGGGACACGTGATCAGCTGTGAGCAAGGGATCAAATAATCCATATAAACTCAAACCAACGTGAGACTTGTATGACAAAATTCATTCAGTTTGTTTCCCTTCTCCTTGAAGTGTCAGTTTCACTCCTCGCAGTGGTTCTTGCAATGTTTCTACCACCTGGCTGAAGTCCGTGTGTGGGTTTTACAGAGTATCTAGAAATAATCAAGCATGTCCTGATTATCGTCTGTGAAACGAGTGCATGACACCGAGCAAGCGACACACTAATGCTCACGGTCTCAACAGCAGCAGGAAGTACAGCCGAGGAGACGCAAACAAAAGGTTATTTTTTCTAGGGATAAATGTGGTAGGAGTTTATGCAGCCACACGGCTGAGGTCTCCTATGTGCTGCCATTGCTAAAATGAACCGAAGCATTCGTTGACGTAGGTGACGTTCACAACCACAACTGAGAAAAAGGTCCTGCATCCAGCCGGTTACAAAAGACAAAAAAAAAAAAAAAAAACAACTGCATGCCCCAAATGAAAATGTATATTGATTCCTCTCAGGGTTTTACACCAAATGCCCTTTTTGACACAATCCTCCCTATTTAACTGGTACAATAAGTGACTGCAGCAACAGGAGCAGGGTTTCAGTGTCCAGCCCACAGGCACTCAGGCATCTGACGGGGCTGCAGATTGATGCCAAGACCTCCACCCACAGTTCCACAGCCAACACAACTCGGAGAATCACACATCTTTCCTTATATAAGGTCTCGAAGTGATGGTGCACGTCTGACTGAAAATCAGTGGAACCAGCACTGTTTTAGAGGACCGTTTCCCAATTCTTCCTTAAATATCACTGCCTGCAGGTTTTACATGTTTCTTTCTCCAACACTACTGATTCAAAGGACCAGGGTCATTAACGGACTTGTGTGGATGTTGGTCGTTTATTCATGCGACTCAGGTAAGCAGCCACTCGCACAAGGCAATCTGTATCTGCCCAACAATCACTGACCCCTGAAATCTGGGTCATCTGGCTCAGTGTTGGGGTCCCTTTTTGTGCTTAAGTATGTTTTTTGGTGCGATTCCGCCAGAACCCGAACCTGGACTCAATGAAGCATATCTTGATTTACAAAAACCCTACAAAAAAACCAACAACACTGAAGATTTTGGGAGTAACTACACTGTGTAACCTGGATCACTAAATCAAGAGTCTGAGTTGGAAACATAATGTGGACAACATAAAAGGGTTTGAAAGGTGTGTGATGTCGTGCGGGAAGGGGGGTGTTGGGGTGTGGTGCAGGAGTGGTGCCAGAGTGGTGCAGGAAAGGTTCAGGTGAGGTGTAGGTGAGGTGCAGGTGTGGTGCACGAGAGGTTCAGGTGAGGTGCAGGCGAGGTGCACGAGAGGTGCAGGCGAGGTGCACGAGAGGTTCAGGCGAGGTGCACGAGAGGTTCAGGCGAGGTGCACGAGAGGTTCAGGCGAGGTGCACGAGAGGTTCAGGCGAGGTGCACGAGAGGTTCAGGCGTGGTGCACGAGAGGTTCAGGTGTGGTGCAGGAGAGGTTCGGGTGAGGTGCAGGAGAGGTTCAGGTGAGGTGTAAGTTGGTTCAGGTGTGGTGCAGGAGAGGTTCAGGAGAGGTTCAGGTGTGGTGCAGGAGAGGTTCAGGTGAGGTGTAGGTTGGTTCAGGTGAGGTGCAGGAGAGGTTCAGGTGTGGTGCAGGAGAGGTTCAGGAGAGGTTCAGGTGTGGTGCAGGAGAGGTTCAGGTGTGGTGCAGGAGAGGCTCGGGTGTGGTGCAGGAGAGGTTCAGGAGAGGTTCGGGTGAGGTGCAGGAGAGGTTCGGGTGAGGTGCGGGTGAGGTGCAGGAGAGGTGCAGGTGTGGTGCAGGAGAGGTTCGGGTGAGGTTCAGGTGTGGTGCAGGTGAGGAAAGCCGGTCAGTTGGTACCCAGAGCATGTCCACAGCTGCGGCACGGCTCGCTCAGGCTGGCGGCTTGCTGCTGCAGATCTATGCGCGTAGCTGACGGCGGGTTGGGGTTTTTCCACCCGTTGCACTTGCATGTGTCACTGGCCTGAGAACATGAAACACAAACAATGAGCAGCAGCTCGTTTTCCGTGTTCGCACGTGAACGAACGACTAATCAATTAAGCTAGCAGACGACTGCATCTTCACAGGTTTGGGATTTACACAAGTATCCGTTTTCCCGTCGAGGAAGCCAACTACAAAAGTTAATTACGCTACGTTGCTGTGATACAAGTTTGTTTTCTAATAAAATCACGCCTACATCGGCTAGAACAACCCAGAAGAGTGCTTTGTTGTGAACTTTGGTTAGCTGCGTTAGCTACCTTGCATGCGGAGAAAACGCCAAGTTTTTCAAGCTTTTTCGCTCGCGGGAAGGCTCGGACTTGGGCTTTCTTCTGACTCGCACGCTGCTGCTGGCTAAGTCCCGGTCTAGCTGGGTCGCTGTTCCCTGAGCCGGCAGCACCGGACCCCGCTGAGCCAGCCGACTGGGCTTGAAGCCGGGGTTGTAAGGCCTGCGCTGCGGGGTCCGACATATCCACGCTGCTGCTGCTGCTTCACGCGTCTTCCGAGTGGAGCTCAGATGATGCCTTCACGTGCCCTCGGATAAAAAACTATTTAGATTTACCAACACGGTATTTACGTTAGAGGCGGGCATTGCTGTCTCGTACATATACTTTTAAACATTTAAACATGACTTAAAACAGTCAAAATAATTTAAAAAAAAAAATTTTGGAATCATTCCTTTGTCAATCTGACATGATGGGTTTAGGCAGTAGGCCCTCACCCGACGTGTTTTTAAATTAAGGGAGGTTGATCTCTAGTGGAGATAAAAGTGAACTGCAGCTTTAAAAGCTCATCTATCCATCTTCTACACCCGCTTAATCGTTTTTAGGCTCACGGGGGTCTTGTGGAGCCCACCCTAGCTCATTACAAGCAAAAGGCAGGGGTACACCTGAAAAAGCCGCCAGTCTATCGCAGGGGCACAGTGTAAATTATTTATTTTTAAATTATATTTTGAGGTGGGTTTTATAAATAAGTTGAAATGTACATGTTTAGTGGACATTTACAAGACTTTTTCATGACAGCGTAAGTGTTTATCAAGTGTACTTAGGTTAGGTTGGTGTGAATAACTGCTGGTAAGATTTCCAGGCTTCCAAAGTCCGTGCACATTTTTAAATAAAAAATACATCATGACATGATTAAATGACTAAAGCAGGCATACAACAGACACCTTCCCCTAGTTTATTGGTAAAATTACACTGTCCATCCTCTGACCCCACACTGCCCGTTTCTCCCACCTAACAGCAGGTTCTGTTGTGCTGGATGACTGCTGAAACCCAACTCGTCCCTGATCTGAACAGCAAAAATAAAGAGAAATGAAAAAGAAACTGAAAATAAGATCTCGATTCACAAAGGTGATGAGAAAACCAGTGCATTTAATACCATAGATCTCCAGAGAAAAAGAAAAAAAAAAAAAAAAAAAAAAAAAAAAAAGACATGAGAAGAAAAAGAAACAACATAATTAAGCCTGACAAAATATGTAAAGTTGGGAAGGCATCGTTCTTAACAACTACAGATTGATTAGAAACCGGAGAAGTCTGTGATGTTTTCAATACAGTTGCAATTTTGGTCAGGACAACAAATCTTTTATGCATTTGCCTTTTTACAAACATTACATTAATGCTAAAATTACGTATGGGTGACAATGTTAATAAAGTACTTCTTACTGCATGATTGATAACAGATGATCATAAAACCTTTGAATTCCAGGTTATAAAACCATCACTGACCGGTCTGTGTCAAAAGCAATAATAGTGATGACAGTGTTAATGTAAATCAATCAATCTACAGATCACTATCGAGGAAGAAATCTGCCCGGTCCTGCTCTCCTGAAGAAAAAAAGAAAAACAACTTCTCATTGTGTTCAGGAAGTTGACCGCTAACAAGACAGAAAAGTGAAGGATGCTGCAGGCACCTTAATTTAAGTGTCACGTGACCCTGGTGGAAACATTTCTGGTGTATTTGGGAAGTGAGGAGGCGCAGAGAAAGGACAGGGCCAGCCAGCCTGTTTATACTCCTTTCTGTTGGATTCATTTATTTTCCTCTACACAAACACAGAAAAACGAACAAGAAGGCGCTATTAGGTGGTAATGACTGATCTTTTTTTGCCCCCCCCCCCCCTTCCATGAACGGGATATATTTTGCCCCCCTCCAAGGTGACGTCAAGTGTCCATCATCAGAAGAGAGGTTGTGGGTTGGCAGGTCCAGGGATTAAAACTTGATTCTGTAAGGACGTGTGTAATTTAACTTATTTGTTGGTTCATCAGTTACAACCATCAGTGGGGTTTTGCAGTTTACTGGCCATTGGACTTGTCTGCCAAACAGTAAGTTGGTGCTGATGGGGCGGGTTGGTCCGGTCACGGTTTGATTTTGACAGCTGGTTGGTTTCTGGTCCGGTCGACTGACGCTGTAGGATGTCGGATCAGCTGACCGATTAGTTCCCACAGCACTGGCTGCTTCTGCCCTGTGGCGCGGTTTCCTGCAGGTCCACGCCGCCTCTGGCTCGCCCACCGGCGCCCGTCCCGCCCTGCGGCTCGTTCTTCGGAAGCTTCTTGGCTGTTTTGAGGTGCATAAACAGTTAGTTAACATCACACAACCGACCAAGTTATCATCAGGTAATTAGGTTATTTTATCCATTAAACATTTAGAAAATTCTTCAAGTTTTTAAAGTGTCCAAAGTGAAATGAGTCATTTGATTTTGCTATAAAAACACATCGAGTTCAAAATTTGAAACCACACAAAACTAGTCACCATTACCCAACACTGAAACATTAAGTTTGGAGATTAGTAAGTACTTTGGAGGAGCTGCCAGATTGGGCTCTGGAAAATAAAACTCAGCATAATTGTATTCATTTATAATCAAACTTAATTAATGATGAGTTGCAGATGCAAGGAACACTTACCTATAGCCATAAAAATCTCATTGACGTTCATAGCGGTCTTGGCTGAAGTCTCCATGAAGAGCAAACTGTTATCATCTGCATATGCTTGTGCTTCCTAAAGAGAAACAACATAGAAAGTATGATTAAGGACATTTAACAGCGTTTATTCATCCATTACAGCAATGCACATCTAAATATCCCACTTCACCTGGAAATCTACAGCTCTCTTGTTGGCCAAGTCTGCTTTGTTCCCTGCCAGTGCGATGACAATGTTGGGGCTGGCTTGTCGCTGGAGCTCCTTTACCCAGTTCTTTGCACGAGTAAATGTATCCTTAAAAAGAAATAAAAATAAAAAAAGAATAAAAACACCAAATCACAAACTCATTATGCTAGACTTTAAAATTTTGATGTACATTTTGACAATTTTCTTGACAACAAAAGAACAAAGTTCTGCAGTTGACTGTTGGCTTTGAACAATCATCAACCTGGGAGACGAAGGTTAACAGACAGAGGACACAAGTCTGACCGTCTCGGCAGACCGGCGCCAGCAGTTCCAGTTACTCACTGTGTTGGTGATATCAAAGACCACGATGGCAGCCTGGGCTCCTCGGTAGTACATGGGTGCCAGGCTGTGATACCGTTCTTGTCCTGCGGTGTCCCAGATCTCAAACTTGACCGTTGTATCATCCAAACATACCGTCTGTGTGAGGAAGGCAGCTGAAAATAAACGTTTCATTTTAATAAAGACATGCAAGTGAACGCTGCAAATCCATTTATTTTCTGCTGAGGTGGACTTTGATATTTATAGGTCGTGCTGTAATGATAAAGGTTAGGACAAAGAATTAAAAAAAAAAAAAAAAAAAAAACGTATGCACGAGTACGCTAAAAGACAATAACCCATTGTGCTTTGCATCAGAAACCTCTACAGAGTATGAATGGAGGTTTAGTTGCATTCATCTTAAATAATCAGCCAACTGTCACATGACTGAGGAAGCCAAGCATACTTTAAAGCTTTGTAATCTTTGACTGGGCGTGCAGCTGACTACAGGTTCAGCAGAATCCAAAAACGCTGACTTGTTTTTAAATCTTTGGCGAGACCCTGTTCCCACATCCTGAAGCAACATTACTCATGAGCCAAGACAGGAAAAGTTGTCATACCAGCACATATTTGGTTATTGTAATTATTAAGTCATTCCAGGTTTCATTCCATTTCCTGCCAAGTCTCACATATCTTTCTGGTCATTTAAAGCTTCAAACACCTCTGCGTTTTTTCATGTAGTGGAAAACCTGATTTTGTACATTAGGAAGCTTTGGCATCTTTTATGTAAAGGAAGCGGGTTTTGAAGCGTGCCAGCAACACCGAGTGCAGCGGCTGTGGAACGCCAGTGGGAAAGATGTGGAGGAGGAAGGGGGGGGCATGGGTGAGAAGTCAGCAGTTCCAGAGGAAACCCCTTTCTGATGTTTGTCCAGCTGGACCAACCATCCAGCGTCTCTTAAAGTCTTGCCTTTGTTCTGCTCAGACTGAAGTGAGCTTCAGGTAGAATTAACCCACCTCCATAAAAGATGTTCAGCAGCTCAGAAATATCATTATACTCTTGTTATGAGGCTCAACAAATGTCTTTAGGTCAGCCTCTTGGTCTCTGTTGTTGTAATGTAAGCATCATTAAATGTTAAGAAACTCAAATACAAAAAGGGAAATCTTACATACACTATATGGCCAAAATGGGCTCACCTGCCTTGACTCGCATATGAACGTATGTGACATCCCATTCCTAATCCATAGGGTTCAATATGACGCCCATTCACACATTGCAGCTTCAACTCTTCTTGAAAGGTGTTCTTGAACTTGACTGCAGGCCAGTCAAGTTCACCCACATCAGTCATCCAGGACTTTGTGAACTGGTGCACTGTCATGTTGGAAGAGGAAGGGACCAGCTCCAAACTGTTCCCACAATGTTGGGAGCATGGAATTGTCCAAACGTTCTTGGTATGCTTAAGTATTCAGAGTTCCTTTCACTGGAACCAAGTGGCTATGCCCAGCTCCTGAACCATAACCCCACACCACCAAACTTTACACTTATCTGACTGCACAATGCAGTCAGATAAGTACTGTTGTCCTGGCAACTGCCAAACCCAGACTGGTCCATCAGATTGCCAGATAGAGAAGCTCATTTTTCCCTCCAGAAAACGCATCTCCACTGCTCTAGAGTCCAGTGGTGGTGTGCTTTACGCCACTGCATCCGACGCTTTGCATTGTACTTGGTGATGCATGTCTTGGATGTTACTGCTCGGCCATGGAAACCCATTCATGAAATTCTCTGTGCACTGTTCTTGAGCTAATCTGAAGCCACATGAAGTTTGGAGGTCTGCAGGGATTGACTCTGCAGAAAGTTGGAGATTTCTTCGCACTATGCGCCTCAGCATCCGCAGACTCTGCTCCATCAGTTTACGTGGCCCAACACTTTGTGACTGAGTTGCTGTCATTCCCAAACACTTCCATGTTCTTATAATACAGCTGACAGTTGACTGTGGAATATTTAGGAGCCAGTTGGCATCCTATCACAGTTCCACGCTGGAATTCACTGAGCTCCTGAGAGCGACCCATTCTTTCACAAACAGTTGTAAAAACAGTCTGCATGTCTAGGTGCTTGATTTCAATCACCTGTGGCCACGGAAGTGATTGGAAAACCTGATTCTGATTATCTGGATGGGTGAGCAAATACTTTTGGCCATATAGTGTAGCTAAATCTTCCAAATGATCAACATTTTATTCAGATTATCTTTAGTAACGAACTGGTTGTACCACTTCTTCTCCTGCTCAGATGACAACAGAGAAGATTAAGAGCTGCAAGTAAGCAGATACTCGAACTGGCAAGGACGTCTCGCTTCTACTTTGGCACTAATGCTGACAGGTTTTCACTCAGAGTAAAATACATTTCTGAGCAAAGAATCGATACATCACTAGGATGGATTTATAACAAGGATATTATATTGTGTTTACACTTTTACAGTTGAGTCTAAGAGGGAAACACTTACACTACACACTTTAATTGGTTAATGTCTTTCTGAATTTTGAACATAATAATCTAACGCCATGTTTTCTTTTAGATATTCCAAAATGTTGGCTTTGGGAATGACTCAATAACAAAACGCCAATCTAATACCAATCTACTTTTTTTTTTATTATTATTATTAGTTAGTGCAAACCTCAGATACCTCTCAAATGATTATAGCCAGAGGATCACTCACATCATTCTGGAACGTAGGCTGAAAAAGTTCTGGTCATCCAGGACTATGAATATTATACTGCAAAAAAAAAAAAAAAAAAAAAAAAAAAAACCCACTAGAAAATAAGCTTAATGTTCCTAAATCTAGTCAAAATCATCTTGTTTTAAACAAAAATCTCTTATTAGAAATAGTTTTTGCGGTATACTAATTTGTATTATTTTTTTTTCTACTTTATTTGGGGACTTTCTCTCATTTCTAAAACCAATTCCAGAGTCTGTTGACCTGTTGTTCCTCCTTTAACTTAATAAACTCTTAATAAGGTTGGTTGTTTAACGTTAAGCAAGATTTGTGGAAACCTCTGGAAACCATAGCCTTTCACAACGAGACTTCCAGCGTGAAATAACGGCATATTTCCAACATGTTATTGACGCATAGCTACATTAATCCAACAATTCACGCCTGAATCTGCAGACGTACAGAAAGGTATTCCATGGTAGCATTGCTCAATTTCCTGTGCCTTCCTAAGTGGCATCGGTCGGTGCATGAATGCAAATACTTGCAGATCCCAATACCCCTATTTTTGGCAGCACTGGCCCGTGCTGGGATGTAAAGAAAGATCCCTCACCTCCAATGGTACTCTCTTGGTACTCGTGGAACTGGCCTTTGACAAAGCGCAGCACCAGGCTGGACTTCCCCACTGCCGACTCTCCTAACAGCACCAGCTTAAACTGACAGATCTTGTTGCTTGCAGCAGTGCCGTTGGTCCGCGCTGGTCCGCCTCGCCCTGCCATGTTGCAGTGTTTAAAACTGTGGGAAAGAAGACGGTGCAGGGGGAAAAGGGCGTATGGTTGACTTTAGGGCTTGGGTTTAGTGTAGAAGACCCGTGAAGCTGGGTCAGATGGGGTCAACTTCAGCTCGAACAGGTTTGATGTTCCGGAAGAAGCAGCAGCCTCACCAGATGGAGCTGGAAAACAACACAGTCAGATAAGTTCTATGACAAACAAAACACAGGCTTTCCATACATAAAAATTCCATAAAAATGCCTCTAAATCCAATGGAGAATCAAAATTCAATACAATTCTAGTACCAAAGTTCACTGCCAAATCAGAAACTATCCCTGCTCCTGTTGTGGACTGTAAGAAAGACAGATTAAAACTAACTGGAAAAGACTAACCAGCTTCAATGCTTTTGTCTTAGCCCAAACACTTGAAAATCTTAGTTTCCGACACCAAA